>CM059436.1:54074684-54424673 GCA_030390025.1 Squalus acanthias
TATATCTGCCTATTAAGGTAGTAAGCACAAAAATATTGAAGATGCTTAATGCAGCTGGATTCTATAATGGGAGAGCTGGGTTCCAGAAGGATACATTTTTTGGGCTTAATAGCTTAGACTCAGCCTTAATTTGTGTTATGTTCCATGTATAGATCATGTGCAGACTTTGACCATTTTTTCATTCAGACTAACAAGCGCAATTGTGTCCATTATGACATAATTTAAAAACATTGGTTTGCAATTTTAATTCCATACTATTATAGAAATAGGGAGGATGGTGCAGTAATTTGCTTGTACAGTAATCGTGGGTGGTTGTGCTCCTTGATTTAAACCCTCATTAATTAAATGCTTAGGTTACAATTGCTGCTTCTAATTCTTCTTTTGTCACCTGTCTAATTTAAAAATCGCTGAGATTTTTACATATTACTTAAATTAAATCTTGAATGTTTTTTGTCATAAGAGGCTTGACAAATTTCTTGCTTGAAGGAGACAACTAAATTACCTTTATTTTCAATAAACCAGCTGCTGTAAAGGAGGAGGTAGTAGAGAAATTGGATAGGATAAAACGGATAAAGAGGATGTACATAAAATGTTGGCAGCGCTCAAAGTAGAAAAGTTACCCAGACCGGATGGGATGCATCCTCGGTTGCTGAGGGAAGTAAAGGTGCGAATTGCGGAGGCTCTTGTCACGATCTTCCAATCCTCCTTAGATATGGGAGTGGTGCCAGAGGACTGGAGGATTGCGAATATTACACCCTTGTTCAAAAAAGGGGAGAGGGATAAACCCAGCAACTACATACCAGTCAGCCTAACGGCAGTGCTAGGAAACCTCTTAAAGACAATAATCTGGGACAAAATTAATTGGCACTTGGAAAAAGATGGGTTACTAAATGAAGGCCAGCACGGATTTGTTAAAGGCAAACTGCATTTGACTAACT
Organism: Squalus acanthias; assembly: GCA_030390025.1. Lineage (NCBI taxonomy): Eukaryota > Metazoa > Chordata > Chondrichthyes > Squaliformes > Squalidae > Squalus > Squalus acanthias. The sequence goes on from CM059436.1 coordinate 54,075,623, forward strand.
TGATTGAGTTCTTTGATAAAGTAACAGAGAGGGTTGATGAGGGTAATGTAGTTGATGTTGTGTATATGGACTTTCAAAAGGCATTTGATAAAGTACCACATAATAAACTTGTTAACTAAATTAAAGCCCATGGGATTAAAGAGGCAGTGGCTGCATGGATACAAAATTGGCTAAGGGACAGAAAGCAGAGAATAGTAGTGAACGATTGTTTTTCAAACTGGAGGGAAGTATACAGTAGTATCCCTCAGGGGTCGGTATTAGGACCACTTCTCTTTTTGATTTATGTTAATGACCTGGACTTGGGTATACAAGGCATAATTTCAAAGTTTGCAGGTGACACGAAACTCGGAAATGTACTAAACAGTGAGAAGGATAGTAACAGACTTCAGGAGGACATCGACAGTCTGGTGAAATGGGCAGACAGATGGCAGATGAAGTTTAATGCAGAGAAGTGTGAAGTGATGCATTTTGGTAGGAAGAATGAGGAGAGGCAATATAAACTAAATGTTACAATTTTAAAGGTGGTGCAGGAACAGAGAGACTTGAGGATGTATGTACACAAATCTTTGAAAGTTACAGGACAAGTTGAGGAGGCTGTTAAAAAGGCACACAGGATCCTTGGCTTTATAAATAGGGGCATGGAGTACAAAGTCAAGGAAGTTATGCTAAACCTTTATAAAACACTGGTTAAGTTCCAGCTGGAGTATTGTGGCCACTACACTTTACGAAGGATGTCAAGGCCTTGGAGAGGGTGCAGAGGAGATTTACTAGAATGGTACCAGGAATCCAGGACTTCCGTTATTTGGAGAGACTGGAGAAACTTGGATTGTTCTCCTCAGAGTAAAGAAGGTTAAGGGGAGATTCTGATAGAGATGTTCAAAATAATGAAGGGTTTTGATAGAGTAAATAAGGAGAAACTATTTTCAGTGGCAGAAGGGTCAGTAACCAAAGGACACAGATTTAAAAGCAAAATACTGTGGATGCTGGAAATCTGAAATACAAACAGAAACAGCAGTATTAACGTTTCAGTGAAGGTCATCGACCTGAAATGTTAATTTGTTTCTCACTCCACAGATGCTGCCTTACCTGCTGAGTATTTCCAGCATTTTCTGTTTTTTTGACACAGATTTAAGGTGATTTGCAAAAGAACCAGAGGCGGCATGTGGAGAATTATTTTGACGCAGCGAGTTGTTCTGATTTGGAATGGACTGCCTGAAAGGGTGATCGAAGCAAATTCAATTGTAACTTTCAAAAGGGAATTGAATATATACTTGAAGGGGAAGAATTTTCAGGGCTATGGGGAACGAGCAGGGGAGTGGGACTAATTGGATAGCACTTTCAAAGAGCTGGCATAGGCAAGATGGGCTAAATGGTCTGCTTCTGTGCTGTATCATTCTGTGATTCGAAGGTTCTTTTCCTCCCCCTACTATGCCCCTCCATTTAGCAGGGGGTTTGAGAGCATAGCCTTTACTTCAGGTTTCTCCACCATGTAATGCTATTCCGTTATTGACTAATAAGAGATGGAATTCTGATCCTACCACTTTTTTGCTCCTTCAAGATCAAACATCCTATTTCCATCGAGAAATTGCTTTTAAAGTGAATTGAATTTGTGCTTATGAAGCAAATATGATGTTCTTCTCGCCAGTATTGGTGGCATTTGTAATATAATAGCAGGCAGAATGAGTGCCTTTGCTCTGCTCTACACATGATCCCAGAGCTGATGTTCGTGCAACACTGGTAAAGCAGCTTTTATCGAACAAAAGTAGGAAAAAAAGTTGTTCTTAACTGTAAATATGTTTGCAGGCATTACATTTAATGAATACTGGATACCTGAATTTCCTCACTTGTTATGCTGGTAAACTGGTGCAGCCTGGGCAGGGGTGGGGGGATTAAATTCACTGGGGAGCTGTTCTGCCGCCTACATGGCACCTGATGCCACACTCAAGATTTAGTACCAGACGTGATGTCAGGCGTATACATCTGCCCAAATATGAGCTAGCATATTATTGAAGGACACAAATGATTTGGTGATGTCATAAGAACATTTCGTGTCATTTACATCCTAGTAAAGCTGGGCAAAAGGAACACCAATGCATTCCTGGCACCAGCCCTGCTGTGGGCTGCAGGGAGGTTTAAAATTTAAATGCTACTTGCAATTGATTGCCTTAGTCAAAGTGAGAATTTTAAAGGTTCAAAAACTTTTTTTCAATTCTTCAGCTGGCAACGCAGTACATTATGGCAGGATTCTGTAGTGTTCTCCGCCTGCCCCCCCCCAACCCCCCACTGCCCACCTGAGCTATAAATGGCCCTGGCGCACGCCCTCTATATATAAATGATGTTGACTCTCCGAAAAGGGATGGGGTCAGGGCGAAGACAGGGGGTAGGCGGAAATCCTACCCTGCCAAAGATACACCACCGTTGCGGCAAAGAGATCTCAGCTGGCTTAATCGCAATTGTCCCTTTTGAAATCTGTTAGAAGGGAACTCGGAAGCTCACTGTAAAGAGAGCTGATCTGTTCTGCTTTCCATTAACTGCTCTACTTTGAATAAAATAAATATTCACACTATAATGCTGCTCCTGCCAAGAGGCAGTTCCTTGTTTGATGTAACAAATCCTTTATTTGCTTTAGTGTTGGTCTTGAAATTTCCCCTCAATTCTTGTCTACAAGTACAATATTGTATTTATGAAGCAAATTAATTCTTTGATGTATCTGGTAGAGTTGCTTCAAAACAAAATCTAGCAAGAGGATGGATATGCCAAATTATACAGATGTTACTATACTATATTTGGTATACTGGGGAGGTGAATCTGGGAGATTTGTTCCAAACTGGTCACTGGAAAACTGAACGTCAGATATTCAGATTGGATTGATCTTTGGATTTGGCTTCATGATATACATTATATATAGAGCTATAATTTATATTTATGAAGCCAAATCCAAAGATCTGTCCATTCCCTTACAATGTATGAATATAGCTGAGTATTTTGCTGCTAGTTTCTAGGTTTATATCCTATAATGCGGTGAAGTACTTTGGGAAAACCAGAGGATGGTAAAGGTGCTATATAAATGAAGCATAACTGTGGTTGAGCTTTCTCAGATGAGGACTGGTGGGGTGAACAGATTAGTCAGTTTCTGTTATAAATTTAAGGAAGTACAATGATCCTACTTAGTTATGTAGTATTGGTCCATTTCAGTGCTAAACCAAATGTGTTCAGTAGTCTGTTGAATTTATTGGAAAGAACATAGAAATATGGGGAATTAATTTGCAAATTTTTAGACCTATCCAAACTTGTGTACTTACCAGATGGAGATCCTTATTGCTATTGTTCACTAGCTATTTATGATTGATATCTTGAAGTTTAGAAATTACTGTTGGTGATATTAATATATGAACACTTAACAAGTTCTTTTGGCATGGCTTTATCCCCTATTTTAGCATAGGTGTTAGCCCATTTAAAATGTGTTTAATAACTGACAAAGACATTTCCGAGCTCTTTTCAAATTGAGTTTAGAGCAGAAAAATGGTTTCTATAAGTAGACCGAGCCTCCAATGAACTAAAACCTGTATCGCTGACTTGATTGGGATAGTGTCCCAAGGGACTAACAATTGCCCCTTAACTATGGTATATTGTACCAAAGATCTCATGGGATGCCCATCACATTCTGTTGTCTACTTGAAAGACAACAAAGAGCATACCATCAAACTGTTGCATTCAGACAGATTTATTAATCAGATGTATTTACATATAAGTTCATAAATAGCAGCAGAATGATACACAAGTTAGAAACATAGAAAAATAGGAGCAGGAGTAGGCCATTCGGCCTTTCGAGCCTGCTCCACCATTCAATATGATCATGGCTGATCCTCTATCTCAATACTATATTCCCGCTCTCTCGCCATACCCCTTGATGCCTTTTGTATCCAGAAATCTATCTCTCTCCTTCTTAAATATATTCAGTGACTTGGCCTCCACAGCCTTCTGTGGTCGAGAATGCCACAGGTTCACCACCCTCTGAGTGAAGAAATTTCTCCTCATCTCAGTCCTAAATGTTAGTGATGGTACAATACATAGAAAACAATAAAGATAAAATCACTCCACAAGAACTAAAATTCTCTTTCTAGAAAATATTTCTTATACAGTTCAATAATCTGCAAGGCATGTGGATGAAAATATTTCACAGATTTGCAGATTCAATGACATATGTGGGTGACACGATTGCTAGGTCAACCTTGTAGAATTCAACTTCACAAACAAACTGAGCTAAAAAAAAAATTGAGAAAATCCTGCAATATTTACCCCAGTTCACAGGCTTCTGAATAAAGAGCTGTCAGTCAACCAAGTTCAAAGATACAGTGGAGCATCCAGTGCATAGACTCACGTGATCAGCAAATGATTAGACCTCATCCAGGCTCTGTATCTGTTAATGCTTTAACAATATATAATCTGATTAGCACACAGGACAAGTCTTCTACATCCTACTTAATTTTCCAATTAAACAACTTAACGTGCTCCAATTGTTCTTTGCAAGCATCTTGCCACAGAACCAAAAAGATTGCTTTTCAGCTATAGCCAAGGGAAAGCGATTTTTAAATCACATTTACCATATCTATCTAAAGTAGTAAAAATTACAACAAAGAATCATTATATGATTAGTGTATGAATGTGTTCAGCATTTATCAGCTAATACAGGCTCTCATGATCATGTCCAGCGAAGTCAACTACATTTCCATTGGGAAGGCCCATACAAAATATATTACTGCTCACAGGTGCATCCTCCTGTTGTGATTGCCTGGGCTCGCTCTTCCACAATTTACACTTGATTTCATCTTCTACGTTAGCTATAACAAATTACATGCTCATTATGTTTGAATCTCAAGCATCTGGCCTACTTCAGTTGCTTTCAGTGATGATCATCTTGTCTATAAACATTTCTTCAGAGAGAAAACACTAGGATATTTGGAGCTGGAAATGGAAACAGCGTTTTTTTCCCTATATATCCAGCCTTGGGAGGAGAATGCCAGGTTGTATATTACCTGCTTTTGGAGCAGTTTTTGAGAATATTTGAAGAATTTGTGTTCATGGGTGTCATGCAAGGCAAGCTACTATTGTTATCTTTCCTTTTCTTTTCTTCTCATGTATCTTGCAGACTTTTCTCCATAGAAATTAAACAAATTATACAAAGAATAGGGAGAATAAAAAAAACCAGATGTGAGAGAATCAAGTCAAGGATATATGTAATCTTTTATATGGCAGTTTGTAACATCACCATATGCCCCTGATTAGATTGTAGCCTTGTAATTCGCTCGCAGGTATACATTAGTCCATAGTAAGGGCCACTATTCCAATTTAACTATTTATTTTCAAATTCCAAAATAACTGATGTATTCCAGCAATTCATTCAGCAAAATCTTTTCAATTTAATCTTTAGGTGTAACTTGCTGCTGCTCTGTATGATTTGCCTTACTTGTAACTACTTAACTTAGTTTTTGTGTTCTACAGTATGTGACTATAGCTAGTTAATACCTGTACAGTCTTGAAAAATAGCTTATCAAAAATCCATTACATGCAAATATAGTTTTCAGTTAAGCACAGCGATACAACTAATTGAATGAGAAAGTTATTTGGAGCTCTAGCCATGAAGATCAAAGATTTATGCAACTCATGTAATTTTGTTCAGGCATTGTTGAAGGCTTTGGGACACTTATTTAGTAATTTTCATGAATAATATTCTTAGTTGAATTCGACAGTTTTCCTTCTTCAGCAAATGTCTTTTGTGTTGCCAGGGCTACAATAAAGGTTTAAAAATCCACATTGTATCTGAACTTTGCAATTACTGTGAGATTCAGCGCCGTCATTGGTTCTATTTTAAAAGTATTTAAAGATTGATGTAAACTCCAGTGACACCAGCTGCCTTGATCATGATCAGGTGCTTATTAATGCTGTGTGATCTTGAAATTTAAATTTTTTTGGAAGATGCTGAAAGGAAACGGATGTCATCTGAGTGCTCCACTGAATTAATGAAATGTGACCATTTACTCTTTGTTTCAGAGCCAGCACTTACCTATGTCAAACAGCTGGAGACCAGAGTGAAGCAGCTAGAGGAAGAAAACCGAATGTTACCCCAGGTGGGTCCATGTCTTTGTTCATTCCAGCTGGAATGTGACATGCTTTTAGCACTTCTTAGCAACTGGAGATAGTAAGTGAAAGTGATGGTATTCTTTAACTGCTGCCCCATTTAGGGACATTTTTCAAAACTATCAGAACTCAGTGGTACAGAACCAATTTAGTGCTTAACACCATCTTGGGGAAAGTTTGTGGGTTAACTGTGTTGCTAAAACAACTTGAGGAACCTGCTTCATGACATTTTCATTATCTACTCTAGACTATCCACTGTGGTTAGTTTTAATACAAAATGATTTAACTTTGAAATGAATTCCAGAAATAACATTGGCATATTTGTGCAGGTAATAGACTGTTGACACTACCGGAAAGAGCAGGAGCATGAAAACTGCAACCCTAAGGCCACCTGCGGTCCCCTAGCCCTGCATAATTTGGCTCTTGAAGCTAGGCAATGAAAGAAACACTTGCATTTATATAACGCCTTTCATTATCTCAGGACGTCCCAAAGCGCTTTACAGCCAATGAAGCACTTTTGAAATGTAGTCACTGTTGTAATGTGGGAAACGCAGCAGCCAATTTGCACACAGCAATGAGATAATGACCAGAAAATCTGTTTTAGTGATGTTGGTTGAGGGATAAATATTGGCCAGGACACCAGGGAGCACGCCCCTGCTTTTCTTCAAATAGTGCCATGGGATTGTTTACATCCACCTGAGAGGGCAGATGGGGCCTCGATTTAATATCTCATCTGAAAGATGGCACCTCCAACAGTGCAGCAGTCCCTCAGTACTGCACAGAAGTGAAAGCCTAGATTTTGTGCTCAAGTCTCTGGAGTGGGACTTTAACCCACGACCTTATGACTCAGAGGTGAGAGTGCTACCACCTGAGCCACGGCTGACACCTGTGTCACTATTAAGCACTATTTACATTTATGGCCGGGAATTTCCTTGGACCTGCACCTGCCCCACTGTTGTAACTTCACTGGAAGTGCGATGGAAAAACCATTTCAGTCACACTTCCGGTGAAGTTACAGAAGCAGAGCGGGAGCAGCTCTGAGGAAATGACTGGCCTTTATTTCTTATTTGCCTAATTTGTCTTGTTTGAATTTAATGAATCTGGAGTTTTGGAAGGGCTGTTCTTATGTTGTTACAGGGCTTGACAGGGTAGATGCAGGGAGGATGTTTCCCCTGGCTGGGGAGTCTCGAACCAGGGGTCACAATCTCAGAATAAGGGGTCAGCCATTTAGGACTGAGATGAGGAGAAATTTCTTCACTCAGAGAGTGGTGAACCTTTGGAGTTCTCTACCCTAGAGGGCCGTGGAGGCTCAGTTATTGAGTATATTCAAGACCGAGATCGATAGATTTTTGAACATTAAATGAATCAAGGGACATGGGGATAGTTCAGGAAAGTGGAGATGAGGTAGAAGATTAGCCATGATCTTATTGAATGGCGGAGCAGGCTCAAAGGGCCAAATGGCCGACTCCTGCTCCTATTTCTTATGTTCTTATTATGTTCTTATCTCATTGGTTGATAAATTTTAAACCAGGACATCAAACTTTGTCAGTAGCTTGAAATAACTACAGATTAATGGGAACATTAATGTAAACTTACATGTTATGTTATGACTCTATGTGATCCTGATTCTGCATGAAAATGAAATGATTGGACTTCCTTGAGATAGATCATATTTCCAAATGTGAGATTGCTCTCTTACGCTTTCTTGTGAGATGACGTAGCTTATTTACAAATGCAAAATGTTTTGAGTATTAAAAATTCAGTCTGCTTGCTGGATACTCAATAGGTCAATTACCATAAAGTGAATTTTTACTAAAGTTTATACCCAAGTGAGCTAAGCTGGTGGTCTCAACATACATAAAATTTGGGCTTTGAAGGCTCTGATAAAAGTACTAGAGGACAATTTTCCCCAGATACTTTAGGCGCTAAAGAGCCTCCAAGGTGGTCACGATTGGCTCTTAAGTTGAAACATCGGTTTAGCCCGTGTTTAGCGCAAGACGCCATCTTGGTAAAGGAGTTGAAACCTGTGCTAGGAACTGCTGCCCGGAGGATTGTTAAGCAGCTGATTGCCATTTAAACTGGCTGCTAGCGTTCATAATGAGGCTGCACTGCATGTTGGTGGCTAGTGCTTGATCTAACACCCTCTCCTAACAATGAGGGAGTAAACTAGTTGTTGCTGAGGATTTCAAGCGCTACTTAAAGTTACATCACCTTTTACTGTTCACTTGCTGCTGGAGCTTTGAAAAGGACTTTTGAAACACATCGGGAAACTTTCTGGGACACTTTGTCAAGACTTCACCAACACTCTATCAACATTTATTCCGGAAATTCTCTGAGGACTTCACCTAAAAAGAGTGAGTGCTGTGCTATTCTACTTTATTGGACACCTTATAGGAGTCACCAAGAGAAAGGGAGTGCTTGGTCATGGGCAACTTGCTCGGGGTCCCCTTCAGTCTGCAGGAGGAATGGGAGGAAGAGATGAGTCCAGCAGAGCAGCACCAGCTGCTGGAGGAGAGAGGGACAGGAGGGCTCCAGATTCATGGTGATTTGCTGCATGCTCCACAATCTGGCGATCATGAGAGACCAGCCGTTACCACCAGCAATTGTGCCAGAGTGTCAAGCTCAGGAGCCACAAGGGGAGGAGGAGGAGAGAGGGACAGTAGGGCAAGGTGGATTGCTTCCCCCCTGTGGGTACAGGACATCCCTCCTCCTCCTCTGTACCTCCTCCACCAGGACCTCCAGTGCCACGTCTGAGAACCTGTGCGCCCTCTCACTCGGTCCCTGAGCAATCCTGAAACCTGCTGCTGTGTGTCAGCCAGCCCACTCCACACCTTCAGTGGAAGTAGGTGAGTGGAGCCCACAGATACTTCTCCATGAAAATTGGGTCTAAATCAGTGCTCGAGTGCTAAACCTGCAGGTGCCTCTGTTTTCACACCTCCAGGCAAGTTCAAATTATGGTAAGCAACAATTAGGACCAAAATTGCGTGCTACAACCAGACTTTCAAACAGGTGTGTCTTATTAGCACCGCACCCATTTAGTGCCTGTTTTCAGCCTTTCACGAAAATAACCTCCCTGATGTTTCTTCAGAACTGATAGTTTGTGACTTGAGCTTAGTGTATCCCATTCTTTGCAGTGCAGGATATGCATTCTATATGAGTATGAAATTGGCTAAGTGACAGGAAACAGAGAGTAGTGGTGAACGGTTGTTTTTCGGACTGGAGGAAGGTATACAGTGGTGTTTCCCCAGGGGTCGGTACAAGAACCACTGCTTTTCTTGATATATATTAATGACTTGGATATGGGTGTACAGGGCACAATTGCAAAATTTGCAGATGACACAAAACTTGGAAGTATAGTGAACAGTGAGAAGGATAGTGATATACTTCGAAAAGGCATAGACAGGCTGGTGAAATGACGGACATGTGACAAATGAAATTTAATGCAGAAAAGTGCGAACTGATACATTTTGGTAGGAAGAACGAGGAGAGGAAATATAAACTGAAGGGTACAATCCTAAAGGGGGTGCATGAACAGAGAGACCTGGGGGTATATGTGCAGAAATCGTTGAAGGTGGCAGAGCAGGTTGAGAAAGCGGTTAAAATAGCATACGGGATCCTGGGCTTTATAAATAGAGGCATAGAGTACAAAAGCAAGGAAGTTATGATGAACCTTTATAAAACACTGGTTTGGCCTCAACTGGAGTACTGTGTCCAATTCTGGGCACCGCACTTTAGGAAGGATGTGAAGGCCATAGAGAGGGTGCAGAAAAGATTTACGAGCATGATTCCAGGGATGAGGGACTTCAGTTATGTGGATAGACTGGAGAAGCTGGGGTTGTTCTCCTTAGAGTAGAGAAGGTTGAGAGAAGATTTGATAGAGGTGTTCAAAATCATGATGGGTCTAGACAGAGTAGATAGAGAGAAACTGTTCCTGTTGGTGGAAGGGTCGAGAATCAGAGGACACAGATTTAAGGTGATTGGCAAAAGAACCAAAGGCGACATGAGGAAAAACTTTTTTACACAGCAAGTGGTTGGAATCTGGAATGCACTGCCTGAAAGGGTGGTGGAGGCAGACTCAATCGTGGCTTTCAAAAGGGAATTGGATAAGTATCTGAAGGGAAAAGACTGCAGGGCTACGGGGAAAGGGCGGGGGAGTGGTACTAGCTGAAGTGCTCTTGCAGAGAGCCAGCATGGGCTTGATGGGCCGAATGGCCGCCTTCTGTGCTGTAACCATTCTATGATTCTATGATTTAGTAATACAGGAAACTTTTGTTTATCCGGCACCCAAATATCCGGAATTCTCGCTTAACCGGCAAAAATCATCCTCCGAAAACTCCTCTCAAATAACCGGCAATGTTGCCGAGTCGCAGTCGAGTCTCCGCGAACGCCGAGTGCTCCGAAAACTCCTCTCAAATAACCGGCAATGTTGCCGATCCCGAGTCCGAGTCCGAGTCCGCGAACGCCGATTTAGTCAGTAGGGGTACTTTTCAAAAGTGCCACTACTCGGCCTCCTGGCGCTGTCGGAAGTCCGAAACACTGCAGTAGCAGGAGTTGATTCTCCCGCGCTGCCTGGAGTCTCTTTGTTAAAAATAGCCTCGGTAGATATAACTCTCCGTTATCCGGTACTTTCGATAAACCGGCACCACGCCGGTCCCGTCGATGCCGGATAAACGAAAGTTTCCTGTAACAAGAAAAAAGTATTTACTGTAGAAGAAATTGTTACAACATAACTTGCTGTCTGCTGCGTTGGAACTATCTGTACAAAGCACAACTGCATCCTGAACTTAAAGGGAAGATTTATATTATTGTCCTGGACTCCAAATATCTCTATCTGTTTTACAGTTTAAAATCATAGAATTATAGAGCACAGTAGGAGGCCATTCAGCCCACCAGGCCTGTGCCGGCTCTTTGAAAGAGCTGCCCAATTAGTCCCACGCCCCTGCTTTTTCCTCATAGCCCAGCATTTTTTTCCTTTTCAAGTATATATCCAATTCCCTTTTGAGAGTTATTATTGAATCTGCTTCCATCACCCTTTCAGCCAGTGCTTTCCAGATTATAACAACTTGCTGCGCAAATGTTTTTGCTCATGTCGCCTCTGGTTCTTTTGCCAGTTACCTTAAATCTGCATCCTTTGGTTACCGACCCTTCTGCCACTGGAAACAGTTTCTCCTTCTTTACTCTATTAAAACCCTTCAAGATTTTGAACACCTCTATCAAATCTCCTCTTAACCTTCTCTGCTCTAAGGAGAACAACCCCAGCTTCTCTAGTCTCTCCACATAACTGAAGTCCCGTATCCCTGGTACCATTCTAGAGAATCTCCTCTGCACCCTCTCTAAAGCCTTGACATCCTTCCTAAAGTGTGGTGCCCAGAATTGGTCACAATACTCCAGCTGGGACCTAACCAGTGTTTTACAAAGGTCCTTGCTTTCTTACTCTATGCCTCTATTTATAAATGGGAGACTTTGGGAGACTTCTACTGCCTCCCAAAGATACACAAAGCCAACACACCCGGACGTCCTATCGTATCAGGCAACGGAACCCTGTGTGAGAACCTCTCTGGATACGTCGAGGGCATTCTGAAACCCATCGTACAGGGAACCCCCAGCTTCTGTCGCGACACTACAGACTTCTTACAGAAACTCAGCACCCACGGACCAGTTGAACCAGGAACACTCCTCGCCACGATGGACGTATCGGCACTCTACACCAGTATCCCCCACGATGACGGCATCGCTGCGACAGCCTCAGTACTCAACACCAACAACAGCCAATCTCCAGACGCCATCCTACAACTCATCCGCTTCATCCTTGACCACAATGTCTTCACCTTCGACAACCATTTTTTTACCCAAACACACGGAACAGCCATGGGGACCAAATTCGCACCCCAATACGCCAACATCTTCATGCACAAGTTCGAGCAAGACTTCTTCGCTGCACAGGACCTCCAGCCAACGCTGTACACCAGATACATCGACGACACTTTCTTCCTTTGGACCCATGGCGAAGGATCACTGAAAAGACTACACGATAACATAAACAAGTTCCATCCCACCATCAAACTCACCATGGACTACTCCTCAGAATCGGTTTCATTCCTGGACACACGAATCTCCATCAAAGACGGACACCTCAGCACTTCACTCTACCGCAAGCCCACGGACAACCTCACAATGCTCCACTTCTCCAGCTTCCACCCTAACCACGTTAAAGAAGCCATCCCCTATGGACAAGCCCTGCGAATACACAGGATCTGCTCAGACGAGGAGGAACGCGATGGACACCTACGGACGCTGAAAAACGCCCTCGTAAGAACGGGATATGACGCTCGACTCATCGATCGACAGTTCCGATGGGCCACAGCGAAAAATCGCATAGACCTCCTCAGAAGGCAAACACGGGACACAACCAACAGGGTACCCTACGTCGTCCAGTACTTCCCCGGAGCGGAGAAACTACGCCATGTTCTTCGCAGCCTTCAACATGTCATCGATGACGACAAACACCTCGCTAAGGCCATCCCCATGCCTCCACTACTTGCCTTCAAACAGCCGCCTAACCTCAGAAGTACCATCGTTCGCAGCAAATTACCCAGCTTTCAGGATAACAGCGACCACGACACCACACAACCCTGCCACGGCAAACTCTGCAAGACATGCCAGATCATCAACACAGATACCACCATCACACGTGAGGACACTACCCACCAGGTACATGGTACATACTCATGTGACTCGGCCAACGTTGTCTACCTCATACGTTGCAGGAAAGAATGCACCGCGGCATGGTACATCGGCGAGACCATGCAGACACTGAGACAACGTATGAACGAGCACCGCGCAACAATCGCCAGGCAGGATTGTTACCTCCCAGTCGGGGAACACTTCAGCAGTCAAGGACATTCAGCCTCGGATCTGCGGGTAAGCGTTCTCCAAGGCGACCTTAGGAACACACGACAATGCAAAATCATCGAGCAGAAACTGATAGCCAAGTTCCGCACTCATGAAGACGGTCTCAACCGGGATCTTGGGATTATGTCACGATACATGACGTGATCCAGACTCGAGTCGTCGTTGGCTTGTTCACAGATGTGATTCCCAGTAAAAAAGTAAAAATTTTAAAGCTTATCGTTTTACATACAGACGGCAGCTTTTGACACGTTAGACCCCCTGCGACTCCACCTCATTGTCTCAGTTGTATCTTGCTATGTCTTTGATGTGGTACCTTCCTGGCTGACCTGATTAACTTTATCACACCTCGGCAGATAAACAGTCAGGATGATTTAATTTAGTTGTCTGCAATTGTAAGGTACACATGCATTGTTCTCTATCTATATATGCTTTGGCGATTCTGTATCTCTTTACTTCACCCGACGAAGGAGTAGTAACTCCGAAAGCTTGTGATTTCAAATAAAACTGTTGGACTATAACCTGGTGTTGTGCGACCTCTCAATTCTATTTATAAAGCCAAGGATCCTGTATGCCTTTTTAACAACCTCTTCAACTTGTCCTGGCATCTGCAATGACTTGTGTGCACACACCCCCAGGTCTCTCTGTTCCTGCATGCCCTTAAAATTGTACCATTTAGTTTATATTGCCTCTCCTCATGCTTCCTGCCAAAATCAATCATTTCACACTTTCCTGCGTTAAATTTCATCTGTCATGTGTCTGCCCATTTCACCAACCTGTCTATGTCCTCCTGAAGTCTGTTACTATCCTCCTCACAGTTTCTCGCATCTATAATTATCTGAAAACATCCAAAATCTAATGATTAGCCAAATGTAAGTCTTCTATCTGGAAAGCAGAAGACCAGGCTAAAGTATGCATTTTATAAGAATGGTCTGACCAAATATTCTTGTGCTTTTAACTTTCTATTCTTCAGCTAGTCAAAAGCTAATCACTGAGTTTTGGAAACTTTGTTTATGCTACAGGTTTCCATACATTTACATAAAGGATCATGGAACAGGGTTTTTATTCTGTATTCAGAATTCCGTGACTTATTTTCTTAAAATGCAGATTAAATCAATAGAAGGTTTGATGATTTAACATCAGATATAACATTACTTAAAGTCTTGGAAAAAGTAGCATTTGATCTGAGGAGCCTAGTTCCGGGATAGATAAAAGCTTAGACATATGTGCATAAAATTATATGTATGTATTATTGATGATTAGAATGGATATTTTGATGGCAATTTTCCTTGTGCAATATAGAAACTTATAAAATAGAGAAGAACAGCTGTCCATAAACAAGTCCAGTCTGTAATATCCTCCTTTATATTTCTATTCCCATCTTTCTCTCTCCCCAGTTTCTCGCTTATTTTCACCCACAAACACGGGGGAGATTTTAACCTCCAGTGGGTTCTGGTGTGAAACTGGTGATTTCAGTTAGTTTCCCGCCTGCCTGCAGCAGTATGAGGCCACAGGCATTTTAAACGCCAGGTCTCATTAACATGCCATTGGCTCACTTCCTGTCCATTCTGGGTGGGAAGTGGGCAGGAAGCAGCTGTCGACCTCTGGAAAATCGGGTGGCCTTTGGTTGACTGCCGGCACTTGGGTAAGTGCGAGAAAGAGGGTTCCAGGAGGTGGGGGTGGTCTCATGGTACAGAAGGAGGGGGGATTTTGGGTCGGGGGGCGGCCTAAACTTTGCTGTGGAGCCTGGAGGAGCATACATACTCCTCCTTCCCCCACAAAGGAAAATTCAAAAATGTACCTGGAGAGCCTTTTCAGCTTCCCAATCCTCTTCATGCTGGCATTCATCTGGCGGGAAAGTCATGATGGGTTCCTTGCTCAGACCAAATTTAGCATCACTGTCAGGGCCTGATGACAGTGATGGGACTGGATAGTAGGGAGCTTGGTAATTGCCGACAAAGCACTGGAGCAACCTCGCAGCATTGCCCAAGATCAGTCTCGTATGTATTCACCAGATTTAGCCTGTTGGGGGGAGTTCACTGTCGGTGGTTGGTGAGAAATACCACACAGCTGCAACTCTTAAATTTACTATTTAAAGGTACTGCTTGATCGTTGCTGGGGAAAATAATGGATATAGCTGGTCGATGCAGAGAGTAGCTCCATTTTCAGATGCTGCTTTGCATGCGCTTATCCAAGAAGTGCAGCAAAGGAATGTTTCACTGTTTCAGATCACAGAACACCCTTCCCAAAGAAGAACAATACACTGCTTGGCAGTAGGTGATGGACACAGGAAATGCTGTATCGAACAGTCAGAAGACATGAGAGCAGATAAGCAAAATGATTAATAGCCTTGGGAAATCTGCCAAGGTGAGACTAGCTGTTAATCTCACTTTATCAAGTAAGATGGGCAAATTATGCATGCCACAAAAGGATTCTTCTCACTCTGTTAAACCATGACGTCGGCTGCATGCTAAGCACTCACGCAACAACTCTTTCCAAACTTCACACACAGGCCTACACTGAAGTATCATAGAAAGTTACAGCATGGAAGGAGGCCATTTCGGCCCATCATGTCGGTGCCAGCCAACAAGAGCTATCCAGCCTAATCCCACTTCCCAGCTGTTGGTCCGTAGCCCTGCAGGTTAGAGCATCCCAAGTGCACATCCAAGTACTTTTTAAATGTGGTTAGGGTTCCTGCCTCTACCACCCTTTCAGGCAGCAAGTTCCAGACCCCCACAACCCTCTGGGTGAAGAAATTTCCCCTCAAATCCCCTCTAAACCTTCCACCAATTACTTTAAATCTGTGCCCCCTGGTTTTTGACCCCTCTGCTAAGGGAAATAGGTCCTTTCTATGAACTTTATCTATGCCCCTCATAATTTTATACACCTCAATAAGGTCTCCCCTCAGCCTCCTCTCTTCCAAGGAAAACAGACCCAGCCTATCCAGTCTTTCCTCATAGCTAAGATTCTCTACTCCCGGCAACATCCTTGTAAATCTCCTCTGTACCCTCTCTAGTGCAATCACATCTTTCCTGTAATGTGGTGACCAGAACAGCACGCAGTACTCTAGCTGAGGCCTAACTAGTGTTTTATACAGTTAAAGCATAACCCCCCTGCTCTTGTATTCTATGCCATGGCTAATAAAGGCAAGCATTCCGTATGCCTTCTTAACCACCTTATCTACCTGGCCTGCTACCTTCAGGGATCTGTGGACATGCACTCCAAGGTCCCTTTGTTCCTCTACACTACTCAGTGTCCTACCATTTAATGTGTATTCCCTTTCCTTGTTAGCCCTCCCCAAATGCATTACCTCACACTTCTCCGGATTGAATTCCATTTGCCACTGTTCTGCCCACCTGACCAATTTATTGATATCTTCCTGCTTCCTTCAGTATCAACCACACAGCCGATTTTAGTATCATCTGCAAACTTCTTAATCATACCCCCTATATTCAAGTCTAGATCATTGATATATACCACAAAAAGCAAGGGACCTAGTACTGAGCCCTGCGGAACCCCACTGGAAACAGCCTTCCAGTCACAAAAACACCCATCAACCATTACCCTCTGCTTCCTGTCTCCGAGCCAGTTTTGAATCCAACTTGACACTTTGCCCTGGATCCCATGGGCTTTTAACTTCGTGACCAGTCTGCCATGTGGAACCTTATCAAAAGCCTTGCTAAAGTCCATATACACTACATCAAAGAAACTACCCTCATCTACCCTCCTTGTTACCTCCTCAAAAAATTCAATCAAGTTTGTCAGACACGACCTTCCCTTAACAAATCCGTGCTGACTATCCTTGATTAATCCATGTCTTTCTAGATGAAGATTTATCCTGTCCTTCAGAATTCTTTCCAATAATTCTCCCACCACCGAGGTTAGGCTGACTGGCCTGTAATTACTCGGTCTATCCTTTTCTCCCTTTTTAAACAAGGGTACCACATTAGCAGTCCTCCAGTCCTCCGGCACCACACCTGAAGCCAGAGAGGATTGAAAAATGATGGTCAGGGCCTCTGCTATTTCCTCTTTTGCTTCGCTGGACAAATCAAATTGGCCATGGTAGCCTTGAGGAGGAGTTCATAGAGTGCATCCGGGATGGTTTCCTCGAACAGTATGTAATGGAACCAACCAGGGAGCAGGCTATCTTGGATCTGGTACTATGTAATGAGACAGAATTAATAAATGATCTCATAGTAAAGGATCCTCCAGGAAAGAGTGATCATAGCATGGTTGAATTTCAAATTCAGTTGGAGGGTGAGAAAGTTGTATCTCAAACCAGTGTCCTGATCTTAAACAAAGGCAATTACAGTGGCATGAGGGCAGAACTGGCTAAAGTGGACTGGAAAAATAAATTAAAGGGTAAGACAGTTGAAATGCAGTGGCGGGCATTTAAGGAGATATTTCATAACTCTCAACAAAAATATATTCCAGTGAGAAAGAAAGATTTTAAGAGAAGGGAGCACCATCCATGGCTAACTAAGGAAGTAAAGGATGGTATCAAATTGAAAACAAAGGCATACAATGTTGCCAAGATTGGTGGGAGACCAGAGGATTGGGAAATCTTTAAAAAGGATGACTAAAAAAAAATAGAGAGGGAGAAGATGAATTATGAGAGTAAACTGGCAAGAAACATTAAAACAGATAGTAAGAGCTTCTACAGGTATATAAAAAGGAAGAGGGCAGCTAAAGTAAATGTTGGTCCCTTAGAGGATGAAACTGGGGAATTAATAATGGGGAACTGGAAAATGGCAGAGACTCTGAACAAATATTTTGTATCTGTCTTCACGGTAGAAGACACTAACAACATCCCAATAATGGATAATCAAGGAGCCACAGGGAGGGGGGAACTAAAGACAATCACTATCACTAAGGAAATAGTACTTGGTAAAATAATGGGACCAAAAGATGACAAGTCCCCTGGACCAGATGGCCTGCATCCCAGGGTCTTAAAAGAAGTGGCTGCAGAGATAATGGATGCATTGGTTGCAATATACCAAAATTCCCTGGACTCTGGTGAGGTCCCAGCGGATTGGAAAACCGCAAATGTAACACCCCTATTTAAGAAAAGAGGGAGACAGAAAGCAGGAAACTATAGACCAGTTAGCCTAACATCTGTCATTGGGAAAATGCTGGAGTCCTTCATTAAGGAAGCAGTAGCAGGGCATTTGGAAAATCATAATGCAGTCAAGCAGAGTCAGCATGGTTTTATGAAAGGGAAATCATGTTTAACAAACTTGCTGAAGTTCTTCGAGGAGGTAACGAGCAGGGTGGACAAAGGTGAACCAGTGGATGTGGTGTATTTAGATTTTCAGAAGGCATTCGATAAGGTGCCACATAAAAGGTTACTGCATAAGATAAGAGCTCAGGGAATTGGGGGTAATATATTAGCATGGATAGAGAATTGGCTAACTAACAGAAAGCAGAGAGTCGGGATAAATGGGTCATTTTCCGGTTGGCAAACGGTAACTAGTGGGGTGCCACAGGGATCGGTGCTGGGGCCTCAACTATTTACAATCTACATTAATGACTTGGATGAAGGGACCGAGTGTAATGTAGCCAAGTTTGCGGATGATACAAAGATGGGTGGGAAAGCAAGTTGTGCAGAGGACTCAAAGAACCTGCAAAGGGATATAGACAGGTTAAGTGAGTGGGCAAACATTTGGCAGATGGAGTATAATGCGGGAAAGTGCAAGGTTATAGACTTTGGCAGGAAAAATAAAAAAGCAAATTATTATTTAAATGGAGAGAGATTACAAAATGCTACAGTTCAGAGGGACCTGGGGGTCCTTGTGCATGAAACACAAAAAGTTAGCATGCAGGTACAGCAAGTAATCAAAAAGGCAAATGGGATGTTGGCCTTTATTTCAAAGGGGTTGGAGTATAAAAGCAGGGAAGTTCTGCTACAACTGTACAGGGTATTGGTGAGATGACACCTTGAGTACTGCATACAGTTTTGGTCTCCTTATTTAAGGAAGGATATACTTGCATTGGAGGCAGTTCAGAGACGATTCACTAGGTTAATCCAGAGATGAGGGGGTTGACTTATGAGGAAAGGTTGAGCAGGCTGGGCCCATACTCATTGGAATTAGAAGAATGAGAGGTGATCTTATGAAACATATAAGATACTGAGGGGGCTCGACAAGGTAGATGCAGAGAGGATGTTTCCCCTCATGGGGAAATCTAGAACGCGGGGGCACAGTTTTAGAATAAAGGGTCGCCCTTCTAGAACTGAGATGAGGAGGAATTTCTTCTGAGTGTCGTAAATCTGTGGAATTCTCTGCCCCAGAGAGCTGTGGAGGCTGGGTCATTAAATACATTTAAGGTGGAGATAGACAAATTTTTGCAAGATAAGGGTTTGAAGGGTTATGGGGAGCGGGCGGGGAAGTGGCTTTGAGCCCAACATCAGCCATTATCTTATTGAATGGCGGAGCAGGCTCAAGGGGCCAAGTGGCCTATTCCTGATCCTATTTCTTATGTTCTTATGCTTAACAGCCTGGGATATATTTCATCCAGGCCTGGGGATTTATCCACTTTTAAAGCTGCTAAACCCCTTAATACTTCCTCTCTCCCTATGTTTATTTCATCTAATATTTCATACTCCTCCCCCCTGATAGCAATGTCTGCTTCGCCCCTCTCCTTTGTGAAAACAGATGCAAAGTATTCATTAATAACCCTACCGGCGTCTCCCGCCTCCACACACAGATTACCCTCATAATCACTAATAGGCCCTACCCTTTCTTTAGTTATCGTCTTACTCTTAATATATTTATAAAACATCTTTGGGTTTTCCTTGATTTTACTTGCCAAGAATTTTTCATGCTCTCTCTTTGCTTTCCTAATATTGCACCCCTGCACTTTCTGTTCTCCTCTAAAGATTCTGGAGTATTTAGCCCTCGGTATCTGTCATACGCCTCCCTTTTTTCCTTTATCCTACCCTGTATGTCCCTAGACATCCAGGGGGCTCTAGATTTGTTAGTCCCACCTTTTTTGTTTAAGGGCACATATTTGGTCTGAACCCTCCGGATCTCCTCCTTGAATGCCTCCCACTGCTCTGACACTGATTTACCTTCAAGTAGCTGTATCCAGTCCACTATGGCTAAATCCCCTCTGAGCTTAGCAAAATTTGCTTTTCCCCAATTTAGAATTTTTATTACTGGTCTATCCTTATCCTTTTCTATAACTACCTTAAATCTAACAGAATTATGGTCACTAGCACCAAAATGCTCCCCCACTGATACACCTTCTACCTGCCCAGCTTCATTCCCTAAAACTAAGTCCAGAACCGCCCCCTCCCTTGTTGGGCTTGCTACATACTGGCTAAAAAAGTTCTCCTGGATGCATTTTAGGAATTCTGCACCCTCTATACCCTTCACACTGATTTTGTCCCAGTTAATAGTGCCTACTTTATTACTCCCACTTCAAACTGGAACTGTTGTTTTACCATTTAGTAAAAGGAGTTTACAAACCAATCCTACAACACAACTACCCTGGAATCTACAGGTTGATTTAATCACAAACTGGGATGCCGGGTGGATAACACAAGAAGAATGGAATATCTATTCGAATGTCCATATCCAGGATTTTGATTGCAACATCATCCTGGATGAGTGCAGCTCCAACAACACTCAAGAAGCTCGACACCATCCAGGACAGAGCAGCCCGCTTGATTGGCACCCCATCCACCACCTTAAACATTCACTCCCTCCACCACCAGCGTACTGTGGCTGCAGTGTGTACCATCTACAAGATGCACTGCAGCAACTCGCCAAGGCTTCTTCGGCAGCACCTCCCAAACCCGTGACCTCTTCCACCTAGAAGGACAAGGGCAGCAGGCGCATGGGAACACCACCACCTCCAAGTTCCCCTCCAAGTCACACACCATCCTGACTTAGAAGTATATCGTCGATCCTTCATCGTTGCTGGGTCAAAATCCTGGAACTCCCTACCTAACAGCACTGTGGAAGTACTATCACCACACGGACTGCAGCGGTTCAAGAAAGTGGCTCACCACCACCTTCTCAAGGGCAATTAGGGATGGGCAATAAATGCTGGCCTTGCCAGCGATGCCCAGATCCCATAAACGAATAAAACATTTTTTTATAAATCTTGCTTCTAAAAATCTGAAACAAAAAATTTCAAAATTAAGCTAACTGCCAGATAAAAACAAACACTGAAACATTCAACCACCAAAAACTCAAAGTTAAAGCTCACGTTCATATATGCTGACATATTAAAGTGTCACGCATGATATGGTGGAAACCCAAAAGGTACGATAATCTCCACCAGATTACCGCCCATGCGGTGAAGATGAAAATATACCCCACACGTTTTAACATTATTGATCTTTCATCAGTCACTTCACTTTGGTGATGGATTTATTTGGAGTTACAGATTCTCACTTGATGGAAACATAGAAATTTAATAATTTTGCTTCGTTGTAAACATTAACTTCGTCATTCCAGATCATGCCTGCGCTGATTTCCGTCTCATCAACATTGATTTTACTACTAAAATGAAACTCCTGCACATTTTGTAGAAAAGCAATTTAGGCCAAGAAAAAGCTGCCCTAAGGATTAATGGGTGGACATCCAACAAAAGCAATCTCTGCCCAATTCAAAGCCCCCAGTTGGCCATTCCACTCCAGCAACACTGGCAATGACAAGTGGAAACTAAATTAAAAACCTGAATGGACAAAAACTGAGCCGTTACAGATTTATTTGTGAATATTGCAGTTATCTTTCAATTGCAGTTTTTCAAGTGCATGCAGTTTCATTCGGGAGCAAAAATGTTTGAGGGCAGTTTGATGACGCTTTGGTGTCAGCTCTAAAGAGGGCAAATTTCTCCAATTTATGTTTCTATCGAGTGAGAATCTGTAACTCCAAATAAATCCATCACCATTTAGTGGTAAAGTGACTGATGAAAGATCAACAATGTTAAAATGTGTGGGGTATATTTTCATCCTCACCTCATTTGCGGAAATCTGGTGGAGATGATCGTACCTTTTGGGTTTCCACCATATCATTCATGACAGTTTAATATGTCAGTATAGCTGGGAACTATGGCAACAGAGATTTGGGGCTTGTGTACTTTAACTTGCCACTACTGCACATATTTTCAAGCAATATCTACTGCCTTTTGAAGTCTGGAGGGATGAACAGTTTTGGTCTGTGATCAAGAAAAAGAACAGTGATGTGTTTTCAGTGACCTGGTTGGAGGTCTGAGATGAATTCCAGAAACCGTTTAATGTGCAGCACTGTAGAGGGATGAAAGGAGGAAGCTCAACCACGTTTCAAGAAAACAAAAGCTTAAATTCACTTTAATCAGAACATTTACTTAATGTGCTTTTGGCTCATTCATTTTCCTACATAACGACAGTGACTGCACATCAAAAATAACTAATTCGATATTTTGCGCTTTGGGATTTCCTAGGGACGTGATATAGCGCTATATAAATGTAAATTAATTCTTTCTATTCTCCCTGACACCACCAAATCTGAAGCATAAAGCCCCTCGAGAATACATTGTGCAAAAACTATTAACCTCAGTAGGGAAGTTTTGAACATTTTCCACTGAGTAACCCTTAACCCCAACAAACTAAATAATTGCTATCTTGTCTTTCTTCCAGTAAAAGGAATATTTTTGTGTGACGTTCTTTGTCTGTAGCCTGACATTGAACGATGTATCTAATTCCAGTCCAAGTCCGCCGTGCTGTTAGTGTTGTGAGCAGTAGATTATGACAGAAGTGCATATTTTAACTGTTAATGTCATGCAACAGCCATTAAATACCACAGAATTCAGCTCACACTTCATGTTTCCCTCCTTTTATCAGTATGCTTTTAGATATGTGCTGCCACTTAGACACAAACAAAACGACTGAGCTTTTTTGTGTAAAATATGACAACAAAATAACTGAATCAAAATGGATTCCATTAGGTTTTTGCTGCTTGAAGTCTGCATTGCACAGGAGGAGGAAATATAATTTAATAAATAATGAGGTTTGTGATAAACTGACATAAAACAGAGCTTGTTCAATTGTCCTATTTGATTTGTTTCATTCATATCAATTCAATACTACGCTGTTTGTGTTGATAAGTAGCGTCGGATAGACAGTCTTGTAGAGCTAGTTCTTCATTTTATTATTACTAAATTTTACTTATCCTGTCCTGCACTTTAAAGATTAGTTATTATTTTGGGCTGGTTTTGCACCGTATATAAGATGCTTTTGATGAGAATTCACATTGCATAGCTACAACCTTGCTTTTAAATAAAAACTCCATCCTGCTTATTCTTGTGGGGAAGTTAAATGCAGTACGCGAACATTGCATTTATGGTAATCTAAATTCCTGAACTTTCTAAACCATGTTATTGTCCATTGCTCATTTTTGGCTATAAATTCATGCACAGGCAACTTGATGGTTTAGCCCACCACTTGTCATTGTTTTATATCTCCCTCAAATGACCTGCCTTTTGTCAGGAGTAATAACTGAAATTCTGTGGGCAACTGCAGTCAAGCTGTTAAATAGTGTTTGTTGAAAATTGAATTGCATTTAAAAAAAAAAAATCAAATTAGAATGAGGAAAGAACCTGCTTGTCTGCCATCCACTTGATTTGCATCTTTCTCTCTAACTCTCCCTCCCTCTGTCTCATAGGTGTTGGCAATTAGAATCTTTGAGGGTAATTTTAACCCAACTCGTCGGGTGGAAAACGCATAGGATTGGGTGGAATACTGGTTTTATACTCCACCTAATATCACTCTGCACTGACTTCAACAGAGAGTAAAATTGGGTGGGGTGTAAATCCAACATTGCGCACAATCCCGTCAGTTTCCCAATGGGTGTGGGTAGGTTAAAATTTGCCCCACGTCTCACTGGAGAGATAATTAGTTGACTTCAAAATGCAATTGCCCTTTTTTTTTTAAATTGAAGCAATATTTCATGAAGAAAGACACATTAGGGACTATTGCGTGGGCAGCCGCCCGATGTCTAGTGGGAGCCCAATCCATTATGAGGGCTGGGTCTCATTATCATAATGCCAGCGAGCACAGCCCCTGAACGGGTGTCCCGCTGCAGCTTGCCAGCTTGGGGCTGGTGCAATATTGGATGGCCTGGAGACCAACCTAGCTGGCAAAAAGGCAGTCTGGAGGAAGAGGCAATAGTGGAGGGCAGAAACCCAGGGCGGCAGTGGCTACATTATTCTTGTGGAACCCAGAGGAGCACTCCTGCTCCTACTGACCCCACAAAGATCATTTTAGACTTACCTTTTTGGTCTCTTCTTCTTGACCACCAGATTTTACTGAGCAGAGCATCCACAGTGCACACTGTATCCAGCAGACCTTCTAAATTGCATCAGGGTCCTATGTATGTCATAATACCCCGATTTGCATAAACGAATGAGGGTCCCACTTGATTCAGGTGGGTGCCTGGATCGTACAGTGGAAGGCCTGAATTAAAATGGTGGCGGAGTGAAAACGGGCCTTAAGTTGACCTGCACAATTTTAACTCTACTACTCCCTATTTCTGCTGAGCAGGGCATGTTAAAATCACCACTATTCTTTCTATCCTTCAAGTCTTTCTCTCCCTCTCTTTCTCTCTCTCGCTCTTTCACGTATAAATTTTAGAGAACACAAAACAGAAACATACAGCCTTTTAATTTTAAAACAAAACATAACGGCCCAGAAATTCCGTTCCCTACGGGTGTGTACGCGCTGTGTACTCACCCGTAGGGTCAACGGAAGTGCCGGTTTTAGGCATGCACTGCACATGCGCTGGCAACCGGAACTTCCGTTCTCTGCAGAAAGGGCTTGACTGGTCAAACGCCTGCGCCAGATAGGCAGCGCGTACAGCTGAAACTTCCGTTTTTTTCACAGTTGCTTCAGTCCAGGTAAGTCTTTAACAGCTGCGCCTAGAAAAGCAGGCGCAAGGCCTGCTTTTACCAGGCTAATAGTTGAAGAAAGTAAAAAAAAAAATGTTTCCACTGATTTATCATTTTAAAATACTTTAAAGAAAGGTAAGTTTATTTTTAGCCCCGTTAAAAACTTTATTTTTTTTCAAAAATTAAAATTTTTGTTTAAAATAGTTAATTTATGTAATTTATAGTCATTTTAAAAATGTGATGTTTTTTTAAAAATGTATTTGAAGTTTTACTTATGTTTTGGGGCTGATCTCTATTCATAGATTTGACAGGTCTTCCTGTCAAATCTATGAATGGAGATTCCCTGCTCTGATTGGCTCCCCATGGCCCACGTGATCCCAGGGACGCTGCGAACTACCTGCGCCCCTGGGATACGCGTGCCCTGCACACCGGCAGATTGAAGAGGCACAGCAACGGAATTCTGCGCCTCCCGGGAGCCCTCCAGTCCAGGCGGAGATTTTTCCAAATCGCAGCCCTCCTGCGGGAGGGCTGCGAACGGAATTTCTGGGCCAATATAAATTTTACCTCATTGAGGATTTTGAAATTTGTCCTCTAATTTACTTCAAATAATTTTGAAAAATTTTGGAGCAGAAACTGCTAGAAGCTGAATAAAAATATTCCTCAGTATAACTGACCAAATGGTGCTGATGCATCCTGGGAGATTAGGTCCGCCACACATGCCCAGACCGCACAATCCACATTCAACTTGCAGCATTACAGCTCTGGACCAAAATATCAACTCCAACCCTAGGCTTTAGGGACAGACTGAGGCTTTCAAATAAAACCTTTCATAAAACAACAACAACAACTTGTATTTATATAGCACCTTTAACGTAGTAAAACGTCCCAAGGCGCTGCACAGGAATGTTATCAAACAAAATTTGACACCGAGCTACATAAGGAGATATTAGGGCAGATGACCAAAAGTTTGGTCAAAGAGGTAGGTTTTAAGGAGCATCTTAAAGGAGGAAAGAGAGGTAGAGAGGCGGAGAGGTTTAGGCAGCCAATCCTAGAGCTTAGACCCTAGGCAGCAGAAGGCACTGCCACCAATGCTAGAGCGATTATAATCAGGGATGCTCAAGAGGGCAGAATTAGAGGAGCGCAGATATCTCGGGGGGGGGGGGAAGGGGGGGTTGTGGGGCTGAAAACCACTAAAAGACACAAAAGGCAAATTCAGTGTATAAAGGTATTCATGTTACTGTGAAATGTGTACTTTAAAATGTCAAACATTCTGGTTAAACACTTATTTTGGACAGTAGATATTTCAGTTACTGAGGAAAAAATAGTAGATAAAAAACAATTGCAGAAAGCATTTTGTGAGTAGTGTGGGAACTCAGTAACCAGATTGCACAATCTGAGTGATGAGTTCACATAGGCATTTCTATTATAAATGGGGACATACAAATTTATAATGGAATAAATTGGGGAAAAAGCATGGCAAAACATGATAGTGAAGTGGTGCAAACAGGAAGTGTGTGAAGTGGTGCAAACAGGAAGTGGGTGCTCAATCACGGTTTTTACAGAGCATTGAACAATAAACAAGGTCGCGGAATTTAAATTCCAGAATACTATTTATTGAAGATGGAAGTTGACTTATTTAGTCACTGAATCCCTGATATTATCCTTTACATGGCATGAATGTAGAACAGTGTACTTTTTGACTCGTGAGCCATGGGAGATCTGTCAGTACTTTAAAAATATTTACAGCCATTACAAAGTTTAAAGAAGTTGGCCATTTAAAGATATGTGGAAGAATTTTGCCCTCTTCTTCCACTTGCCTTTGAATAGCCAATGCCTTTAAATTTAGCAGAATCCCTTTAAAGGCTACTAATATGCATTGTTTCTCCCCTCTCTCAATGGTTTCCAATGCCAGAGCCAATATGGGCTGGGGGCTCTCTTCCAATTACTCCTTAGAACTGACCGGGAAAACCCCCGAAGCTCAGCCCAGTGAGAAGGTAATATCATGGGACTCTGGTCCCACCACACTAGTATCAAGGCCAGAAAATGTAGCATATAAGAACCAGCAATACCCAAGGCAGCTGCCTGCATCTCACCTGAGCAGGGAGGCAATCACTACTGTATATCGATTGTTTAATGCAGCCCTACAGGTACTGTCAGAGTTACCTTTAATAGTTGTATTTTAAAACAAAATGTATACACACAAATTAAAATAGGCACCAGGACAAAAGTGGTTAAAACGCTAATGAGCTAAAATTCCAAGCTGTTTTCCCAAACAGTATAAGCAAATCATTAGCTTGTTTTGGCAATCAATAAACACACCCACTGTGTTGGCGGTCCTTAGTCTCAGGCACTTGGCAGGGACTGGCTAGCGTAGGCTCTCCTTTCAGGGTGTGAGCAGAGGGAGATAAAAAAGACAGCATTAAAATTCATCTGCCACTGGTTCACCCACTTACATACTGGCCTGGCCTTTCTGCTCAACAGCTACACAGTTGAAGCGAGGTGCAGGTGCACTTCTGCCTGTCCCTGAGGTGCCCCTCTGATCTCAGCTGATGTTATGGCCACAGGGTCCTTACCATACCATGGCACAGGCTGGGTTTCCTTTTTTTTTGCATTGTGTTATCATGTGCCCACCCACATATGGGTAGGCACAGTTTCTCAGATTGCAGGTGGCCCACTGAAAGACGCAGGGAGTTAGCTATGCAGCCTAGCACGTCCCTAAGTTGCTTTCCACCTCCACTTGCCTCAGATCCACCAAAAAAATCCGTGGGGGAGGGGAGGTGGAAAGCCTAGCCCACTAGATCTAACTCTTCGGCTGGCCTTTTAGATTAATTTTTTTTAAATTGGTGCATGTTAGCTTGTTTCCAGTCTAGCAAGATCAACTTGGCTTTCATTGAGTCTCACACGATGACTGTCAGTACCTCATAAATCTCATCTTGTGTCTCACTTTGTACCCCAGGATAAATAGCTTTGATCCTCAGGGATTTGCTTGCTTTGATCTCTTTTCCTCTCTTGAAGACACTTCCTCTTTCTGGGGTACAGTTCCAAGGGCATCGGCAGCAATGTTCCCGTTAAGCTGTGCGGCCGCACAGTGGTCTGGAGGTCCCGCACAGGCCGCTCACCGGCTTTACAATGGTAATAACCGCGCATGCGCGAAAAATTAAATGGGCCACACAGCCAGTTAAAGGGCCCACGCACCAAAAAAAGTTACAGGGAACATTGATCAACAGCTCTCCAGTATCTCACCCAGGTGGTCAATCTTCATGTGTGACCTGAGGCAGTGAGTGTCAACATGCTGTTTGATTGTGTAAGGCAACACAGCCAAGCTGATTATGTTAAAATTTCACTTCCATACATTCACATTTCCCAGCAAGGAGGTCACTAGATAGCGATCAGAAGCAGGAGGAGATTTTTCACTGTAGTTCAGGAGAGCTGAAGCCAATTGTACCACCTAAATGCTGTCTGAGCTGAGATCACATAGCTTGAGTCTGCGATTTTCTGGTCTGTATGACTTATCACCACAGCATGTGGAGAATTTACCCACCGTGTCATCAAGGCAGGTTTCTCTTTTGTAAAAAATAAAATAAAATCCATGTCATTTAAAAAAATAAACTTGCAATAATTTTGAAAAAATCCCATTTTTTTTTGCCCTAAAGCGGGAAGAGATAGTGGACAGAAGCTTCCAGGTCTGAAATTGAAAGCAAAGGTCACCTCTTTATGAAGCAAGACCAGAGGCAGTGAACAACTCCTGCCACCAGCCAGTTTGCTTAGCTAAGCACCATTAATAAAATCTGTGACAGCAAGTGATTGTCCAGATATCAAATTCTATTGGAAGACACAGGAGCTCCACAGTCTAACAAATCCTGGTGGCAATTCTCTCCTCAACAGCATTACTTAACTGGACAAAAATAGACACTTACCGTACTGATGAGTGACCTTTTAGCTCTTCCACGGTACTTCTTGCTCTCAAACCAATTTTCCAGCCTGATGAGTTTGCGCTGAAGCTGTTGGTGCAGCAGATATTTTGTGTTAAGACCAAATGTTGTATAAATGGCTGCAAGTCCTATATAAAAGTTAATGTCATCTTAGATGCAGTTTCTTCAAACCTTGTGCCTTTGAAAAGGTTAAAATTGTTGTACGCAATTTTTAATGTTAGGGCTCGAATAGTTTCATGCCTTGGAGCACATCACAGCCAGCTTCTTTCATCTTGGAGCAGTTTGTTATTCCCGGGCACAAAATGTTACAAGTTTTACCGCATTGTATATCTATCACTCAAATGTATACGTATATACTAATCTCGTTATCAGGTATATTTTGGGCTTGTGTAATTAAAAGATTAAACAGTACGGTTTTCTGTGTAAGACTTCCAGTCCAATATTCCTATTTCTACTGATTGATGAAATGTGTAAGATGCAGCTTTGTGTGTTATCATTTACTGTTGACATTAAAACAAAACACTGAAGTTCAAATCCTCTCTTTCAGTCCAAATCCTGTGGTTCTTATCACAACCTAAATCGATCCACTGTTTTCAGTGTTAGTGATTTTGGAATGAAAAGGGCCAGTTATAAAATGTGGCTGTTGAGGATGAAGTAGAAGATTTAAATGATTTAAAAACCAGACGCCAGCATGTGCCACCAAGATCACAGTCACATGAGTAGCTTTTAACCACTTGTTTCAATCTTCATTCCGCAAACCATGAGTAAGCAATAAAAAGAGATCAGAGCTGCCAGTTACTTTATCTGTTGTAGGCAACTTTTAGCTTTGCCTAAACTGCAGCAATATTTTAAAATGATTTTCCCTGATCATCTTTTCGCAGTTCAGTTAACAACATTTACATCCAAACAGGACGAAAAGCGAGCCAGCATAAACTATAAACTCCATAATGATTTCTGTCACTAATTCTACTTGGAAAGGGCATCTCACTTTGTGACCAAACCAAATGCTAGAGTAACTCATTGGCCCTGATAAGAACAAGTTGGCGGGAATGGTGTGGGGGGTGGGAATGTTTCGCAGCCGGGAAACCTGGAAGTAGGGGTTTCCTGGAGGTCCTGATGGATTTAATGACAGGACCTGATTTTTTTTTAAATTAGCTATTTCCTGGCCGCAGCAAGCCAGATTAAAGGCTGTTGGGTGAGTAGGCCTGCAGCTCCAGGCCGCAGCTGGAGATCTGACATCGGTGAGGGGGTAAGTGATCAGGAGGGTGTCGGTATTTTGTGGTGGGGGGGGGGTGGGTGGTGGTGGTGGTGCGGTCCGTCAGATCGCGGGAGGTAGGGTTGTTCAGGTTGCAGGTAGGGAGGGTGGTCGGACAGTTGGGGGTGAAAGGGTTGACAAGTTTGCTTGTTGGGCCGGGGGGAAACACTCATCATAGAATCATAGAAATTTACGGCACAGAAGGAGGCCATTTGGCCCATTGTGTCTGTGCCGGCTGAAAAAGAGCTATCCAGCCTAATCCCACTTTTCAGCTCTTGGTCCGTAGCCCTGTAGGTTACGGCACTTCAAGTGCTTATCCAAGCACTTTTTAAATGCAATGAGGGTTTCTGCCTCTACCACCCTTTCAGGCAGTGATTTCCAGACCCCCACCACCCTCTGGGTGAAAAAATTTCTTCTCAATTCCCCTCTAATCCTTCTACCAATTACTTTAAATCTATGCCCTAGGTTATTGACCTCTCTGCTAAGGGAAATAGATCCTTCCTATCCGCTCTATCTAGGCCCCTCATAATTTTACATAACTCAATCAAATCTCCCCTCAGCCTCCTCTGTTCCAAAGAAAACAACCCCAGCCTATCCAATCTTTCCTCATAGCTAAAATTCTCCAGTCTTGGCAACATCCTCGTAAATCTCCTCTGTACCCTCTCTAGTGCAATCATATCTTTCCTGTAATGTGATGATCAGACTGTATGCAGTATTCTAACTGTGGCCTAACTAGTGTTTTATACAGTTCAAGCATAACCTCCCTGCTCTTGTATTCTATGTCTCGGCTAATAAAGGAAAATATCCTGTATGCCTTCTTAACCACCTCACCTACCTGTCCTGCTACCTTCAAGGATCTGTGGACATGCACTCCAAGTTCCCACTGTTCCTCTACACTTCTCGGTATCCTACCATTTATTGTGTATTCCCTTGCCTTGTTAACCCTCCCCAAATGCATTACCTCACACTTCTCTGGATTGAATACCATTTGCCACTGTTCTGCCCACCTGACCAGTCCATTGATATCTTCCTGAAGTCTACAGCTATCTTCCTCACTATCAACCACACAGCCAATTTTTGTATCATCTGCAAACTTCTTAATCATGCCCCCTACATTGAAGTCTAAATCATTGATATATACCATAAAAAGCAAGGGACCTAGTACTGAGCCCTGCGGAACCCCACTGGAAACAGCCTTCCAGTCACAAAAACACCCGTTGACCATTATCCTTTGCTTCCTACCACTGAGCCAATTTTGGATCCAACTTGCCACTTTCCCTTGGATCCCATGGGCTTTTACTTTTCTGACCAACCTGCCATGTGGGACCTTGCTGAAATCCATGCAGACTGCATCAAATACACTACTCTCATCGACCCTCCTCGTTACCGTCTCAAAAAATTCAATCAAGTTGGTCAGACACAACCTTCCCTTAACAAATCCTTGCTGACTGTCCTTGATTAATCCATGACTTTCTAAATGATGATTTATACTGTCCCTCAGAATTACCATCATTTTGTGCGTTTGAATGTTATTAAACTTTTCATGCAGCAGAACCTCCCTGTTTACAGCAGAAGCAGTTAACACTGATTAGGAAGCAGGAGAAGGAAAGAATGAAAGTAATTGCATTTTCGAAGCTCCATTTATGTCCTCAAGATATCCTCAAGTATTCCCAACCAGAGATTGAAGTACAGTGACAGTAATTAGGCAAACACAGCAGTCAGTTTGTGCAGAGCAAGGTGCCAGAAATAGAAAATGAAATAAACAGTCAGTTAATCTGTTTTGGGGGAGTAGGTTGAGGGATGAATGTTGTCTAGGACTCCCTGCATTCTTCAGATAGTGCCATGAGATCTTTTAGGTCCACCTGAACAGGCAGACAAAACCTTAATTTAGCATCCAAAAGACAGCATGGCTGTCAGTGTAGCCCCCTCAATGTTGCCCTGAAATATTGATCATATTGAATGGTGGAGCAGGCTCGAAGGGCCGAATGGCCTACCCCTGCTCCTATTTTTCTATGTTTCTATGAAATGTCAGTGCACATTTTGTACTCAAGTCCTGGAGTGAGGCTTTAAACTGATAACCATTGGACTCAGAGGTGACAGTGCAACTACTGAGCTAAACTGACAGCTAAAATATTATTTTCTCAAAGCAGAACATTTTGAAATTATTAACCACAAGAACAAGGAAAATGGAAGTGTGCAGATAGCCCCCTTTGTGGTGATTAGGATTAGAAAGCCGATTATTCAAATAACATTTCCTTTTAACAATTCAACATCACACTAACACAGGATTTATTTTCCTTCATTCAGCTTTCTTTAATACTATGGATTAATACTTAATGGAAAAAAATCAAACTGAAATACTGGGCATGGAGGAAGTGCATAATTTGGTGTGCTGTGGTTAAATGCCCGTTAGAATCTGTTTGGATTGAAATTGCCCACTTGGAAGGATTTCCAAAGTGAATTCTGAATCTCACTTTTGCCCACCACATGCCCTCTCCTTGAAAGTCCACACAACTGTCCCCAAAAGATGGGGTTTCAGATACTAAGAACAGATAAAACCCAATGTTTGTCGCTAATGTCCAACTTCATTGCCACCTTCTGCTACATCTAAAATCAGATAGAAGAGGAATTAGGATCACAGCAATAACAATTTCAGATTGCATGAGATTTGAAGATGAGGATATTAAAGTCAATACATTGGGAGCCAGTGGTGGTCAGAGAGGGCAGGGATGACTGGTGTGTGGGACAGGATGTGGGCTGCAGGGTTCTGGATGAGTTGGAGTTTGTGTAGTCTATCGCTTGGAAGACTATTGAGAACAGCATTGGGGAAAACAAGCCTTGAGGTGAAGAAAGTGTGGGTGAGCAACCGAGCGGGTGAGATAGGAATATAGGTGGGGGATTTTCGGAGGTGGAAGTGTTCTTGACCATGGGACTGATGTGAGTTTTGAAGTTTAGCTCAAGGTTGACCAGGACACCAAGGGTGTGCACCTGCGGGCTCAGTCTGAACAAGCAGCCAGGGACAGAAATAGAATTGGCACCTATGGCACAAAGTTTCTGGCAGCAGCTGAACATGGTGGCTTCAGTTTTGCTGATGTTGAGCTGCAGAAAATGTTGGTTTGTTTTGCACTTGATCTCAGACAGGTAATCAGACAGCACAGCAATGGTCATGGGATTAAGGATGGAGACTGAAACATACAGTTGGGTTTCATCTGTGTATATTTGGAAATTGACCCCATGTTTTCAGGGACAGCAAGTAGACAAGGAATAGGAGGAGCTAAGGTTATAGCTGTGGGTCATGGCTTTGCAGACATGGGTGAAGAAGCCAACTGTCTAAACTGGGACACATAGGAATGGGACCATGGTAGAGGAGGATAGAGAGATCAAGATGTACTTTAGGTAAAATTATTTCATCAGGAACCTTAAAAACAAATTTTAATTGAATGTCAACATTGTAAAACAGTTTTATGTATTTTGAAATCCTCACATGTTAACTGGATAAACATTTAAAAAATGTCACCAAGTTACTGTACTGTAAAAACAAGAAAAGCTATCTGCACTACGGATAATTGTATCAATAAATTCTGTTATCTTAGTCTGGCTTCCAATTCGGACCGACAGTTGGTAGATGTAGTTTTTCCAAAGCAAAAGATGTTGAAAGATCCCATAGATGGCATTTTTTCAAGGCATCTTTCAGGTGGTAATCAGACAATCTTCAGCAACATCATTATTCTGTTCCACCTCCGTATCATTTGTATCAACAATCAGAGATTGACAGTTGGGTCATAGGTCCACCACAGTCTGCTGTGTTCTCAAATTCATTCCCATGTTCAGCTCCACATTTTCCACTGCTACATTGCTAGCTTTCTTCACTGGTACAAAGCCAGCTTGATTGTTGCTGGTTGCTCAGTACCTTAGGCAGCATTCAGCATGTGAAGTGCATCAAGGAATAGTAATCTGTTTGGCCAGTTATGATTCTGTACACTTTCTTTCATCTTAAATCACACATAAAATTCGATCCACCATTATATTCCTGTTCAAATTTTTAATTATATTTTGGCCCATCAGCTATATCTATGATGTGTTTGTAGGGAGAAAAATCAGTTTGATATTTGTAGAGCCAAGATGTATAAGCACTCTGTGCGGCTGTGCCGAATGATTGCGATTTTACGGGGCCTGTGCCTTCATTGATCCCTTTTGGCCATTTTGTAGAAAAAAAGAACTGAGATCATTCAAGCAGTGGAATTTACTTTGCATTGAATGTGCAGGAGATTTTGAGGTGACTGTAAAAACAATGTGGCTGTTTGCTCTTCCCAATAGACAATAATTTCACTTTGTCTGTGCCTGTCATATTGGCACAGACCGAGTCAGAAATATGGTCCTTTTGATTTCTTTCCCATCACTTACAGAAACATTCCAATCTGATCACTGTTTTTGATGTCTTCAGATGCAGAGTCAGCCAGAAAGGATGGCAGAGCATTTGTTGGCCAAGGTGAAGTAGACACAATATCGGCACCTGCCTTTTCTGCAGGAATTCTTTGTATGCAGTGTTTTACCTTTGTTACTATTGATATTGCAGCTATTTGAGGGTTAAAATGGATCCCTGTACCTTCAGCAAGTGACTTAACTTTTGCCTTTAGTACATCCAATTATTATTGCTTCCCTTTTTCTGTAAATATCCTGTTATATTAATAGTATTGCCTCCATCTCTTGAGTCTTTCCCCATGTATTTTTCCCCTGCTGATGTCACCGTCTTGCTCCCATGAGTGCTATTTGTTTTTAGCAATAATGCATATGTTGATGCAGAAGGCTTGAATTGTGCCCTTGTACTTTTTGGTTGGATCACCAAAGCTTTGATTATTTTTACTTTTGCTACAACAGACAGTGCATTTCTTCTGCACTGCTCCAGTTTGATAATGCACGGTTGCATGGGCTGATGGGAGCGGCTGTAGTAGCCAGCAGACAATTTAATTGGCCAGGGATGCACTGATTGACATGAGGCTGTGACTGGATGATTTATATTGGCTAGACAATGCAGCAGTTCACATGTGATGCATTACAAAGTACAGCAATACACCCTAAGGATTGCAGAAGTACCAGAAATACACAACAGGAGCACATAGTATGCACATGGTTTTTACATTCACATGTATTGAATTCAAATTAGACGTAGGAATTTATGTGCTAGAATGGGGATCCCTTAAAATGAGCTGACACCAAACGGGGTCCACTGTAGTATTCCAATCTGCCTGGCCAGGTAGTATATCAGAATCGTATATTAGTAAGAATGGTAATAGCAGTAATGACAGTTTCGACTGTGAAGAAATTCCCTACAACGCCATGAGTTAGCGCCGCAATCCTGGTGAAAAATGGCGGCCGCCACTCTAATGCCCTTCTCTGGCGCGGGACTCGGTGGCTGCCATTTTGTGAGGGCCTAAGTGCTGCTGATAGCATCGCTGGCCCTGGAGATGCAAATGTGGCGAGCGTGATGTCAGGCAGCTTGCAATGCCAACTTAATGTCACGCTCTGCGAAGTTGGACCTTAGCGCTGGGCCCTAAGCTTGCTCTGAAAAGCAAGCATGCTGCAGACTGAGATGCTATCAGCACTTCTTAAAGGGAGACACACATCTTGCATTTAATCTTTTGGACTGGATTTTTATTATTTTATTGAAGTAGTGGCTTGGTGCGATACATATTAAGATTTTTTAAGTATGCAGGAAGTGCTGCTGGATGCTTGCAAGGCCTCGGATGGTAAAGGAAGGCCTCTGAGAAGACAGAAAATGCTGGAAATACTCAGCAGGTCAGGTAGCATCCGTGGAGAGAGAAACAGAGTTCATGCCTCAGGACGAGATGCTGCCTGACCTGCTGAGTATTTCCAGCATTTTCTGCTTTTATTTCAGATTTACAGCATCCACTTGGAGAGGGAAGATGAAGATAGAGTAGAGGAGGAAGCAGAAGGAAGGATGCAACCCAGACAGCCCCTTTCTGGCTGGGGTATCTGGGATGGAATCATCCGCCTGCGGTACCAGTGAACACAACAACAATTTCCCTTTCAACATTTGTCCCACACCTTACCTTTCCTCTATTACTGACCATCACAGTGCCCTCTTGGCCACAATGCTGAAATAAAAGCCACCACAAAGCAAACCTTCCAATCCAACTTTATACATCTATCCATCCAATATGGCATCAAGAAATCAACTCATCACCCTTATGCACCCTAGTATGCCTTGAGTATGCCTTTGCCTATCCTACTGATGTCACCAGCATGGCTGGTCGAAGGCTGCTGACTTTCAATGGGGGACACTGCAAATGGCCTTGCTGGTCAACCTTGAGGAGCTGGTGGCTGGGTGTGTCAAATCGAGTGATGGTGGTTCTTCTTCCTTCTTCGTCAACCACTGGCTGGGCAGGCTGCATTTCTTGGGTGTATGAAATGAGGAAGGCACAAGGGTGGCGTTGTGGTGACGGGAGGGCGGGAAAGCAAGAGGTGCATGCCAGAAGGAGGATGACGTATGAGGATTCTGGCATCTTGTATCCTTTCAGCACTGCCGCTGGCCAAGGGCACTGCCATGCCCCTGCCAAGAATGGCCAGCACCGTCTCCTCCAAGGGGGTGAAGTGAAGCTAGGAATAGGAGATGTGCCTTGTGTTTGGTACAGATTGTTGGTAGGTGAGTGATTGGGGGTGGGGGTCGTGCATTGAGCAGTGTGTGAGGACTAGTGGTGCAGTTGGTAGGAGATGGCTTTTGAAGATGTATTCTCTGACCTTCACCAGTGGTCTGAGGTCATGAAGTTTCTTTGGGCACTGGAGCCAGGTGGTGAGGACGATACTGCTGACAGCGACGGCCTCGGTGATGTGGTCCCACATCATTCTTTCTGGTGGGTCTCTTGGCCCCTGTGGATAGAGGACCTCTCTTGCAGTGTTGGCACCCTGCACAAAGCTGGAGTGCTGTGTGCGAGACCCTGGGTGCCCCTTCCCTGGCTTGCTGAGCCATTTGTGTTAGTGCTGAAGCAGCTTTCCCATTTGTTGAGGTTTGGAAGGGAATTCAGCTTTAGAAGCTGAATATTCACATTTGGGACTTTTTAATGTTAATTTTTTTTCCAGAAGGCAATTGAGCTGTAAGGGCTAAAAACTACCTATTTTTACATGATTTTTATTTTTTTCATTTCAGATGGCAGTTCCTCTTTAAGGGACCAAACTGCTTTCTGAAATGACAGCCTTGCTTTAAGTGACAGCCTTGCCTTGTTCTTGCTGCAATGACGCTACAGCCACGCTACATTGGGGCCTCCTGCCAGGACTAACGTCACCAGAACGGCCTTGCATGGTACGTTTAGTGCTGGGCTAATGTTAATTAGCCACCAGCGCCAATTTACCAGTCCTGCCAGTGCCATCAATTTTGGCGGCTGTTAATACTGGCCTGCGGTAGCACTGGCACGTTTTTAGCAATGTGAAATTTCTAGGCCACACTGAAAGCAGGAATTTGTCCACATTGACAAAAGGAAATTCAGCTAAGGCAGCAGATACATTTTAAAAAGCGAGGCCCCAAAATTACATGATCTGTGATCCTAGCACCTAGGCTGAGACTGTGGATACTGGTGCCCAATGCTGACGCCACTGGTGTTTGCAGGGTTAGGGGGGCACCTAACTTTTTCTGGGATCAGGAGGTTCATCTCAGGTGCTTGCCTGCCACAAGAGACTGCAAAATGCAGAGGCGGGGGGGCGGGGGTGTTGGGGGCCCACAGAAATGCTACACTGTGCCCCTCGTCCTTGTCTAGAAACCTTTTAGAAATTTGTTGCCTTACCTCATCTTCAGGGAGTCCAGGGGCTATGACCTGGACTTCATCCAACAATGTCGGCTTCACTTCCACCATCTCTGAGATAGATGTGCCTCTTTCTTCTTGCCATATTGTCCTCTGAGAAGTAGGCAAAGCAGAAACGCCCTGCTCAGTGAACCCCAGCTCCCAGTCCTGCCGCTTCAGCATCAGCGACCTTGTTTGGGATGGGCAGAGGCTAGGACCCAACATATCTGGATCCCGGCCTATTTCGGAGCCCGTCCACCAGACCTCCACTGGATTTGCACCAGCAGTACACCAGAAGGGCCATAGAATTTTGTCCACATAATTTTTTCCCTATTGAAATGTATTTTTTTAGCTGGTAGTAATTTCTGTTTTAAATCTTATCATGGTAATAATGTACAGCAGTGTTTAAGTTTCCTCATCTCTCCAGAGCAAGTTGTGTGAGAGGGTGTAGGAGCTAACAGGATAGTCAAGTGTAATGGAACTAACATACAATAAACCAATGCCTTTCTTTCTGTGCTGATGCTACAGGCAGTGGGGAATAAAATCAGCTAAATGCTGTCCTTATCCCTGCTGTGATTTGAAAAGTTTTAATTATTAGATCACCTCTACCATCTGCCAAACCTGCAGTCCTACTCTGTGTGAGGTATGATAGCAGTCAATGGAGCTAGCACCAGAAATTTATTGCTATTGGCCCAGATATTCCGATCCTTACGGGTGTGTACGCGCTGTGTACCCACCCGTAGGGACATCGGAAATGGCGATTTCAGGCATGCACTGCGCATGCGCTGAAAACCGGCATTTCTGATCTGTCAAGAATGGTCTTGACAGATCCTCCAGCTGCCCTGGAGAAGGGCCTCTGCGGGCAGATAGTTCCGCTTTTTGGAGACCCTCCGCCCACAGAAAACACTTACCTTATGCCTGGTAAAAGCAGGCGTAAGGCCTGCTTTTACTAGACAAAAATGAGAAGTCGCACAACACCAGGTTATAGTCCAACAGTTTTATTTAAAATTATGAGCTTTCGGAGCTCCGCTCCTTCTTCAGGTACAGTCTTGAAGAAGGAGCGGAGCTCCGAAAGCTCGTAATTTTAAATAAAACTGTTGGACTATAACCTGGTGTTGTGCGACTTCTCATTTTTGTCCACCCCAGTCCAACACCGGCATCTCCGCATCATGCTTTTAGTAGGATAAGAGTTCAAAAAAAATGTTTTTGAAATACATTTTTTTTCACTGATATCATTTAAAAATACTTTAAAAAAGGTAAGTTTATTTTTAGCCCCATAAAAAACTTTAATTTTTTTCAAAAAATTAAATTTTTGTTTAAAATACTTAATTTATTGTAATTTCAAGTCTTTTCAAAAATGTGATTTTTAAAAAAAAATTATTTAAAGTTTTACTATGTTTTTTCATTGATCTCCGTTCATATATTTGACAGGTCTTTCTGTCAAATGTATGAAGGGAGATTCCCTTCTGTGATTGGCTTCCCATGGCCCACATGATCCCAGGGATGCTGCGAACTACATGCGCCTCGGGATACGTGGGCCCTGCGCACTTCAAGTTTGGTGAGGTCCAGGAGCGGAAGCGTGTGTGTCCCGGGAGCCCTCAGGTAAGGGCGTAGATTTTTCCAGATCGCAGGCCTCCGCCCGTGGGAGGCCTGCGATCAGAAAATATGGGCCATTATGTCTAAGCTGCAAATACATAATACCTAGAGACTGCAAATGCAAATAGTTAAAGCCATAACAAAGGCCAATAGTATTTTGGGTTTTATAAATAGCAGTGTAGAGTACAAGAGGAAAGAGATTTTAATAAAGTTGTATATGGCAATGGTTAGGCTATAGTTAGAGTACTGTGTGCAACTTTGGGCACCCTATTATAAAAGGTTATTAAAGCCAGAGAGAGAATGCAACATAGATTCACCAGGATAATACCAGGGATTAGTTTTGGATAGCTCAAGCAAAGAGCCAACGCAGACATGATGGGCCTAATGGCCTCTGACTATGCTGTAATTTTCTATGTTTCGTTGGATGCGGCCATTTAAAGATAACGGCTACAAGCAGAAAAAAAGGCTGCAAGTATTTTCATTCACCTCTGAGTCAGAAGGTTATGGGTTTAAGCCCCATTCCAGAGATTTGAACACAAAATCAAGGCTGATAATTGAATGCCGTACTGAGGAAGTGCTGCACTGTCGGAGGTGCATTCCTTTGGATGAGACATTAAAGATCCATCTGCCAAAGTAAAAGGTCCCATGGTACTATTTTGAAGAAGAATAGGAGAGTTACCCGGGTGTCCTGGCCAATATTTATCCCTCAAGCAACATCACTTAAAAAAAAAACAGATTATCTCACTGCTGTTTGTTGGACCTTGCTGTGCACAAATTGGCTGCCACATTTCCTACATTACAACAATGACTACGCTTCAAATGTACTTCATTGACTGTAAAGCACTTTGGGATGTTTTAAGGTTGTGAAAGACGCTATATAAATGCAAGTTCTTTCTTTTTTTCTCTTTCTCTCTCTCTTTGTATTTTCCACCTTTCCAAAGGGATAGAAGAATTGGCTGGTGAAACTGTAATTATTTCAGGCTGGAAATGGAGTCTGTGGCCAAATGATGATGTGTTGCAGTACTGGGATCCCTTATTTGATGTCCTGAAAAGTGGAGGTGCTACTGCGTGAGGTTGGTTGTTTGGAGATTGCCCTGTTTGGTATTCCAGGGCA
Source organism: Squalus acanthias (assembly GCA_030390025.1). Taxonomy (NCBI): domain Eukaryota; kingdom Metazoa; phylum Chordata; class Chondrichthyes; order Squaliformes; family Squalidae; genus Squalus; species Squalus acanthias. The sequence goes on from CM059436.1 coordinate 54,116,234, forward strand.
CCAACCCCAGAGAACAGTGGCATGAAAAGTTGGCCAGAGCCATTTACCATGTAAATAGCACAATTATACATGCCACAAAATATGATACATGCCAACCTTTTCCACATTTACTACAGTTCTATACCAATCCCACAAACAGTCTTACTGCTCTTTCATTGCTCATCATGTATGCCTGTCATGTATGGCATACATTCGAGCTGCAGCTTAAAATTGCCACCCTTGGCATTTTCACATTTTCAAAGGCTTCACATATAAAACTATTGTAACACAATCTACCTGCATGAGGCTCAGAATAGCCCTGGAGGATCCATAGTACAAGCCTCTGGAGCTTGAGTGCAAGGGGTTGCTTGTGGGCCTGTCCCTGCTGTAGTTTGTTGGGTGTTTTGAGTTGGGGAGGGGAGGTAGGGAGGCTCTTTCATAACCATCCTTTTCATGGAATGCAAGTTTGGCTGTTTATTCTTAAAAGACTCTAGCAGTTCCTCTACCCATCCCGCAAAATATCTTTCCCATCAATGTGTAGTTGTAATAGCTGTTGCTGTAAATCCCAGGGGAGCAATGCTAAACACAGCACTGCTCGTGTATGGAGCAATACATTGAAAACTGCATCTTGCTGCCCAGATAAATCAACGGAATGTTTAGATACTCCTACACCTCATCAATCTAACCTAGTCGTGTAGAGAGAGGTTGTATCAAACCTAAGGCAATAAGAGGCAAGAAGCAGCGATCCTTTAGGATGTGAAAAGTTCACTATTATTGACATCCTTCACTCTGACCAGCACAAAATTCAGCCAAAGTATTTTACCATTCTTACGTGTTTAGTTTATATTTAAGTGGTAAAATTATAAAGTGGATCTTTTGATTCATATCTACACTTTCAAAATCTGAATCTAATTAAGAAATACACTGGATTACCCAATAAGACTGCTTAAATCTCTCCCTGTATTTTAGATATTCATGAATTTATTTTATGAAATTGATGTCCAAATAAAGTCTTTTCAACTAAGCGTACTTTTAAATCCCTATGTTGCACGTCATATGGGCTCGGATTTTGCGGTAAAAATAATGGTGAGGCTATCAGCACTCACCGTTATTAAAGTATAAATCAGACAGCAACTTCAAACAACCACACATGCACAGTTAAACGCAGAAATCAGCACGTTGCTGTCCGAGTTGCCCCGCTCCTCCAGAAGCTTCGCTATACCGGCATCTTGTCAATAGAATCGGCATTCAAATACATGGAACAGCATGAAGTTGCTGTACTTATCCACTAGTTAGTCACTAAATATGCCAGACAAAGTTGGGGCTTGTCCATTCCAGTGTAAGTAAATTTTTAATGGTGCGATAAATCAATTACTGCCAAACAACCTCTCTGGCACTGAAAATTAAACTTTGCAAGTGTGGAGTCTCATTCCTTCAGATTTTAATTATTGTTGGAGTTTTTTTTTTAATTAATAAAAACCTGCTTCTGGATTCTAATTGACAAACTCATCCAAAGAACATAGTCAAGTTTCAATGAAAGTCAAGGCTGGTATTCAACAATCCAGTGATTTTAAAAAAAAAATTAGTTCATGGGATGTGGGCATCACTGGCAAGGCCAGCATTTATTGCCCATCCCTAATTGCCCTTGAGAAGGTGATGGTGAGCCGTCGCCTTGAACCGCTGCAGTCCATGTGGTGAAGGTACTCCCACAGTGCTGTTAGGTAGGGAGTTCCAGGATTTTGACCCAGCGATGATGAAGGAACAGCGATATACTTCTAAGTCAGGATGGTGTGTGACTTGGAGGGGAACTTGGAGGTGGTGGTGTTCCCATGAGCCTGCTGCCCTTGTCCTTCTAGGTGGAAGAGTTTGTGGGTTTGGGAGGTGCTGCCGAAGAAGCCTTGGCGAGTTGCTGCAGTGCATCTTGTAGATGGTACACACTGCAGCCACGGTACGCCGGTGGTGGAGGGAGTGAATGTTTAAGGTGGTGGATGGGGTGCCAATCAAGTGGGCTGCTTTGTCCTGGATGGTGTCGAGCTTCTTGAGTGTTGTTGGAGCTGCACTCATCCAGGCAAGTGGAGAGTATTCCATCACACTCCTGACTCGTGCCTTGTACATGGTGGAAAGATCTACCAAGTCACCTTTCCAATGGGCTGTGAAGTCTGCAGTCCCAGCTTGTAGTGTGATCCCTGGGGTTAGGCAGCTCCAGAGCAGCTGTCGGGCTGGTTTGAAATCTCACCCTGGCACATTCCAGCTATTTATCATCCAGGAGTAGCAGAGAAGCGAGGGACAGCTTACTCCTGAGTCTTTATGTTGTCAAGAAAACAGGTATCTAAAAAAAGGCCAAAGAAATTTATGATTGGCTTATTTTCTTCTATAAAAATGGGGAGTACAGTGCTTTGAACAAAAAGTACTCCTTGGGGATTTCCCTCCTTTAAATCATAATTTCGGACTGCTTGTACTTTAGCTGGAAATTGTGGAACTAAGTATAGGCAGGGTAATCTGTTGCTTCAGTGCTTTGATTGACCTCGATTTTCTGTTACAGTACAAGCAGAACCCATTATTATTACCTTGATCACAGTGTCTGCTACTGTTTCAGGTATTACCATGGATTTCTGGCACTTAGGAACTTTGAAGAATTGCTGCCTGGGTTCAGTCATGCAGAACTCTCCACTAGTGCTGATGCACTGAATTGGGTCATTGATTGACATGTTGTGAATGTATTTTCAATGAGACCTGACTGTCCTCAGTCAGTAACTCAGCTCATTGGTTAACTGTATGTCCTTGTGAACCATTATATGAGCAGAAATAACCATGAGTGAGTTATTACTGCAGAGCCTCCATAACAAGACAAGCAAATGTACAGTATTCAGCCAATTAGAAGATTCATTGTCAAACCATTGATTGATTTGGCTATAACAACGTACAATTAATCTTGTGGGTATTTATATTATTGATACCTAATTTTTAAAACTGTTGTTTCTGCTACACTGTCCAATTTTTAAAGTGGAAAAAATATTACATGATAGAAATACATAGATGTTATAACAGAGAAACGGGCCATTTGGCCTAACCAGTCTGTATCGATTACCCTCCACATGAACAAATAGTCATAATCGCATTTATCCACCCTGTTCCCATATCCCTTTATCAACGTTTCCTTCATCCACATATCCAATCATCCTGGAATGTTGACATCATTTCTGCCTCACCCACTATCCCTGGAAGTGAATTCTACAGCCTCACAATTCATTTTGAAAAAGTTTCTCTTGCATTGAAGGTTTATAACTTTACCATATATTTCACTTCACAATTTCCAGCCCTACAGAAGAGATATTGTTAATATCTACTTTTTCAATCCAACTAACACTAGTTAGCATGCAGTTTTTTGTACCCTTTGTGCCATCGTTGTAAGTTATTGGCTTTCTTAAATTTGTGTTCCTTTTAGATCATTGAAAATGTTGACTCTTTAGTGAATTATTTGACACTGGAAAATGTGTGTTATGATAGGTGTATTGCTGAATGCATTAAATGACTAGCCAAGTAAATTCTGTGAAACACACCTTGTTCCCTCATCGCTACTTATGACACCTGTGGCTATGTTCTCCCTCCTTCGTTAATTTCAGTGAAAAAGTAGACGTGAGGACAAAGCTTTATACTCATGTTTGCTTTTTCTTGGCAAAGGATCGTGAACAGAGGAGTGTATATTTCCTGATATTCACAAGTCACCGTTTCCATGATCTGAACAGTTTTGTGGTATAGATCTATCCTTGTGTTTAGATATGCACATTCTACCATATCAATTAAAAGAAAGTTACAGTTTTCCCTTTTTAGGGCTCAGTGCTTACGTAAATGTTATAACACAGTGGGTCGAACATTGTAGAACAGTCTTATAGAGCACCTGTATTGAATAGCCTTCATTGGATATGCTAAAAAAATAAATTATTTTTATCGACTGAACATCATAAGAGTTGTGGGGGTCTCTAGACTCTGCTCTTTTACTTACTCCCTCCCCGGCTCTCCTTTCGGGACCAGTTCTGGCTGTTCTCACTTTTCCTGCTCACTCCCCTAGTAGCTCTCATCTCAACTCCCAGGGTTCCGTTCATGTTCAGTCAAGGGAAAGACAGAAATTGCAGCTCACTGACAAAGAAGGATGTAGTGAAGATTGCTGGATTAACAAAGAAAGTACCAGGAGCAGAAAGTAAAAAGAAAGAAGCACAGAGGGAAAGGGGGACAGTAACAGACACACAAAGAGAATAACTAAAATAGAAAAACAGAAGACTGTAGTGAGGAGCTCTGTGTTAGAAGAGTGCACTTTAGCAAACAGGCAATAGGGGAGCTTTGCCAGCTACGAAATGAAGATCTGCGGCCACGATCATCTGCCCGAGAGCTCTGCCCATGGCTCTGAAAGTGATGACTGCATTTAGCTTTAGCGTCACAGGATCATTTCAAGCAATATGACCCAAAGAGCCATCTGGGCATGTATTTGTCAGGACACTGACACATCTTTTAGAAGAGCTGGTGAATTCATCCAGTAGATGTGGGGTCATTCAGTTTCATCACATTACCTAGTGCAACAAAGTGCAGGGTGAAAAAAGATGGCACCATGCATCATTGTGAGCTCCGACTGTTTACCCCTCAACTTGCTTAACAGAAAGGGATATAACTCACTGAATGTCCATATTGTGTGTGATCAGATGCGAAAAATCCTTCACAGAAATGTCAGATTTTCCCTCTTGGAGCTCTTCAAGGAAGATAGTCAAGTGAACAGATGGCGAAGGTTACAAGGCATATCTCTTGCTGCTGTCGATAATGGTCCCTCTAAGAGTTGAGCATTACTATAACGAAGTGAATGCCTGTACCAGAGTGATCATTGAGAGGATCACCAGGGTCTTGAAGGGACACTTTTGCTGTCTTGATAGATCAGGAGGGGCTTTAAAATATGTTTGAGTCTGTATCCCACATGGTGGTAGCTTGCTGTGCCCAGCACAACTTTTCCATCCAAAAAGGCCGGGAGGTGGAGCTTCCTGAGGAGATGGAGCTTCCTGGGGAGGTGGCCCGAACTGCTTTTCATGCAGAACAGCCAAGAGTAGAGCACCAGAAGGACTATCATTCAGAAGATTCCTTAATGACAGCTGCAAGGGGCACCAGAACTCAACTCCTAGGCCCAACCAGCTTCAGCTGCTTCATCAATGACCTTCCCTCCAACATAAGGGCAGAAATGGGGATGTTCACTGATGACTGCACAGTGTTCAGCGCCATTCACAACTCCTCAGATAATGAAGCAGTCCATGCCCTTATGCAACAAGACCTGGACAACATTCAGGCTTGGGCTGATGAGTGACAGGTGTAGGGGGTGGTGGTTTGTATCAGCTTCACCTCTGACTTCTGAGCAGTTCGAATCGCTCCCACTCCCTTGGTTCTAGACCTTGGACTTATTTGGGGGGTGTGATAAAAGGTGCAGCAGACAACTGAGTTTGATGAAAAAGAACTTCAATCTTTATTAAAAGGTAAAACACAAATAATAACACTCTTAACACTCTAAAGGTGGGGAACACTTCAGTACAAGCGAGGGAAATGACAGTAGAACAATACTTCACCCCTCCCAACCCCACTTTACTAGCTAAGTTAGGCTTAGAAGGACCAGGGAGAATGCTCACCAATCCTTTGACAGTTGGGCTAAATCGCGGTTTTGGGGTTCGCTGTTTATGGCGGTTAGTGTCTGCCGTACCCCGTACGCGCTAGAGGACTTCACCTGCGTATCTGGTCAGTCTTCGCGAGTCCGCTGATGCGGTAGGATGTCGTTTTGGATTTATCTGGTGAGTACCCAATTTCTTTGGTTTAGCAGTAGGGTTTAGAGTCTTTGGGAAAATCTTACCCAGGGGTAAGTCAGGAGTAGATTGTAGAGTGGAAACTTTGCGGTTCTTCGGGTTTTCTTCCCTTGAGTTGGTCTTCGGTGGCCTGCTATTACCTGGTCAGTTGGGGGTAATATGCGGTTGTTGGTTTCTTGAGGCCTTTGGTTTCCGCGATGGTTTTAGGCCTTGTCTAGTGTGTCGGTCGACCTCGTGGAGCCGTCGGTGACTTGTTGCTGCTTGTTGCTCTGGGTGACTGTGTTGGGACCGTTGTTGGCGGTCCGTCGAGGTGGTATCTTCACGAGCTGAACTCAGGTGTGTCTGAGTGGTGAGCGATGCCGACTCGCTTCCAGCTTGGCTTGTCTTCTTCCTTTCTTTTGAACTGCTTAACGGGCCTTCAATTATACTAAATTGAAGTGGCCTTATCTGCCCGCCAAATCTGCTCAGTCCATTGTCTGGTTTTGGCGGGCTCGTTAACAGTAACGACTTTACTAGCGTGTTAACTGGTTTTTAACAGGCCTTCAATCTCACCCATTGAACATGGCCTTATCTGCGCGCCAAATCTGCTCAGTTCTTTGTCTGATTTTGGCGGGCTAGTTACCAGTAACTGTTCTGTAAGTGTCAAATGGCTTTTGGGATGGCTTGCATCTTGTCGATCTCCTCAGTTGATCACTGGTGATTGATTTCGTGTTTGGTTTTCTAGGCTGGACTCGGTCTTTCTATAGAATGGGTCTGAGTGGGTTTTATTATGCATGTTCCTGATGGGCCCTGTAATTGGTTTTGATGGGGCCTGTATTTTGGGTGGGACTGCCTTCTCCCAGGGTCTATTGTCAAAATGTTAATATCTGCTGGGGTTTTGAGTGAGGTCATCCCGGTTCCTCTGACAGTGCAATTAACTGCAATAGCCAAACTGCTTTTACAGAGGTCGAACCCACCTCCTTGTCCCTTTACAGGCCCAGACATATTTTTAAAATGCCAAAACTTGGTTTTTGGTCTTAAATTCCTTAGGTTAGGCCCAAATTCATTTTTATCACTCTGAGGTAGTTCCAAAGTCCTTTTTCCTTAGGTTTTTGGGGATCTGCAAATTTTGGAAACCTTACACAGGTAACATTCGTGCCACAGAAGTGCCAGGCAATGACCATCTCCAACAAGCGAGAGTCTAACCACCTCCCCTTGGCATTCAACAGCATTTCCATCACCGAATCCCCCACCATCAACATCCTGGGGGTCACCATTGACCAGAAACTTAACTGGACCAGCCACATAAATACTGTGGCAACAAGAGCAGGTCAGAGGCTGGTATTCTGCGGCGAGTGTCTGACCTCCTGACTCCCCAAAGCCTTTCCACCATCTACAAGGCACAAGTAAGGAGTGTGATGGAATACTCTCCACCTGGATGAGTGCAGCTCCAACAACACTCAAGAAGCTCAACACCATCCAGGACAAAGCAGCCCACTTGATTGGCACCCCATCCACCACCTTAAACATTCACTCCCTCCACCACCGGCGTACTGTGGCTGCAGTGTGTACCATCTACAAGATGCACTGCAGCAAGACACCAAGGCTTCTTTGGCAGCACCTCCCAAACCCGTGACCTCTTTCACCTAGAAGGACAAGGGCAGCAGGCGCATGGGAACACCACCACCTCCAAGTTCCCCTCCAAGTCACACACCATCCTGACTTAGAAGTATATCGCCGATCCTTCATCGTTGCTGGGTCAAAATCCTGGAACTCCCTACCTAACAGCACTGTGGGAGTACCTTCACCACACGGACTACAGCGGTTCAAGAAGGCAGCTCACCACCACTTTCTCAAGGGTAACTAGGGATGGGCAATAAATGCTGGCCTTGCCAGCGACGCCCAAATCCCATAAACAAATAAAAATTAATTATCAATGAAGTACTCTCATCTATTTAACACATTCTATCTTTGTCACCACTGCCATAACTCCTTTTCCTCCACCTTCAAATAAATTACAATCCTTCAATACAGTCACCATCCTTGAGCATCACATCTCACCAGACTTCATTGCCTCTACATACCCATGCAAGCCTCAATCATCTCTTTGATTAATTCATTGCGAATGAAAAAAATTGCATTATTTAGCAACTTTCACAATGTTGGGACATCCCAAATTGGTTTACAGCCAATGAACTACTTTTATGAAGTGTAGTCACTATTGTGATGTCGGCTAACACAGCAGTCAATTTGCACACAGCAAGGTCCCACAAACAGCAATGAGATAACTGACCAGATAATCTGTTTTGGTGGTGTTCACTGAGGGATAAAAAAATGGCCTGGACACCAGGAGAATGCCACTCATTGAAATTGTGTGCACTTCTTTTCTGCCTGCTTGCAATACCCTGCTCTGGTCTGTGGCTCCCTCTGCCTATTCCTCCACTTGAAGACATGCTGTAAAAGTGGCACAGAATCACACATGAGCCATCTATTAAGGATTATCTTTTACTTTCTTTTCTCGTTGCAGATAGTGATAGTTTTAAGATTGGCCAAAAGGGAAGCTTGTTGGTATTCTGTACAAATGAATGTGAGTTGAATCACTACATATGCATGTCTTATTTACTCACTGAAACTAATTATTTTGACTTTTAGTTATACAGTACTATTAAGGTCCTGTTTGGGTTCCAGGGCTTTAATATACTTGAAGTATGCATTCCTTTTATTAAAAAATATTGTTATTATTTGAGTTATTGTTAAATGAAGGAATTGAAGGAAAGCCTGCCAAAAGTTGATAAGAGATCCTGCAAAAGTAACTAAATATCCAAGAAGGAAAAATACACAATAATCCATTTTGTGGCATGTACTAATTTTGTTGAAATTGGTTCATGAAATGTAAGCAAGCACTCCTATTTTTAGAACAACCTGCAGATATTAAATTTAGTCTAAATTAAGATAGCTGTTATCTAAACAAATCCACAAACTAATCATTGAAGCAAAAAGCCGTGTCTTGACCAAAGCTAAAGCACAGGGACTCATATGTACATTTTGGAGGAAGATGTGCAGCATTTAGAACTACCGTCCTGCCATCTGTAATCTGTGAGCTCTGGCTGCTAAGGAAGTAGAATGAATTGAAATGAAGAACAGCCATGGGAGCACATTTCTTGCTACAGTCCTTAAGATTAATGTACCGATCAATAACACTGCTACCAGTGTTGTATTTTGGCAGTGGTTCAGCAGTTGGCCCAAGTGAGCAGTGATGTGCAGCCCTACAGCTAATGATAAGTACAAGCAAGCCAACAGCTCGCAATTGGCCAGCAGTATCAAATGCATTATGGAATAATGGATATTTTCCCTTTGCCTCGAACCTTGGGGACCTAGCCCAGTTACCTTTTATTTAACAAAAAGTATTATGGGGAAATTGTCTGATTTCATAATTATAAAAATATATATTTTTGTAAATTAAAATATTTTATTTTGTTGTTGGATATTTGACATGGTAACTTGCACTTCATTAAATATATTTGATATTGAATAAAAACAAAAATGCCACAATACCAAAACCTTATTTTCCCCTCTCCTGAAGCTACTTGCATCAGCCTTTGATTTGATGCTTGCTTTGATTTGTACTTAGGGCCCCTCCTGCCTACTTTAAGTAAGAGGAAGATGAAGCAGAAATAGGGGGCGTATGACCAATGTCAGGTTGAGAATACAAGTGAGAACCAGGCTGAATATAGAAAGATCAGAGGGGAAGTGAAAAAAGAAATAAAAGGAGCAAAGAGAAAATATGAGAATAGATTGGCAGCTAACATAAAAGGGAAGCCAAAAGTCTTCTATACGCATATAAATAATAAACGTGTAGTAAGAGGAGGGATGGGGTCGATTAGGGACCAAAAAGGAGACCTACGCATGGAGGCAGAGGGCATGGCTGAGGTACTAAATGAGTACTTGGTATCTGTCTTTACCAAGGAAGAAGATGCTGCCAAAGTCATGGTGAAAGAGGAGGTAGTGGAGATACTGGATGGGATAAAAATTGATAAAGAGGAGTTACTAGAAAGGCTGGTTGTACTTAAAGTAGTAAGTCACCAGGACCGATGGGATGCATCCTAGGATGCTGAGGGAGGTAAGGGTGGAAATTGCGGAGGTACTGGCCATAATCTTCCAATCCTCCTTCGATATGGGGGTGGTGCCAGAGGACTGGAGAATTGAAAATGTTACACCCTTGTTCAAAAAAGGGTGTAAGGATAAACTCAGCAACTACAGGCCAGTCAGTTTAACCTCAGTAGTGGGGAAGCTTTTAGAAACGATAATCTGGGACAAAATTAACAGTCAATTGGACAAATGTGGATTAATTAAGGAAACCCAGCATGGATTTGTGAAAGGCAAATCATGTTTAACTAACTTGATCAAGTTTTTTGATGAGGTAACAGAGAGAGTTGATGAAGGCAATGCGGTTGATATGGTGTACATGGACTTCCAAAAGGCATTTGATAAAGTTGAAGCCCATGGAATAAAAGGGACAGTGGCAGCACAGATACAAAATTGGCTAAGTGACAGGAAACAGAGAGTAGTGAACAGTTGTTTTTCGGACTGGAGGAAGGTAAACAGTGGTGTTCCCCAGGGGTCAGTACTAGGACCACTGCTTTTTTTAATATCTGTTAATGACTTGGACTTGGGTGTACAGGGCACAATTTCAAAATTTGCAGATGACAAAAAACTTGGAAGTATAGTGAACAGTGAGGAGGATACTGATAGACTTCAAGAGGACATAGACAGGCTGGTGGAATGGACGGACATGTGGCAGATGAAATTTAACGCAGAAAAGTGTAAGGTGATACATTTTGGTAGGAAGAACAAGGACAGGAAATAAAAACTAAAGGGTATAATCCTAAAGGGGGTGCATGAACAGAGAGACCTCGGGGTATATGTGCACCAATCGTTGAAGGTGGCAGAGCAGGTTGAGAAAGCGGTTAAAAAAGCATACGGGATCCTGGGCTTCATAATAGAGGCATAGAGAACAAAAGCAAGGAAGTTATGATGAAACTTTATAAAACACTGGTACGGCCTTCACTGGAGTCGTGTGTCCAATTCTGGGCTCCGCACTTTAGGAAGGATGTGAAGGCCTTAGAGAGGGTGCAGAAAAGATTTACAAGACTGGTTCCAGGGATGAGGGACTTCAGTTACGAGGATAGACTAGAGATGCTGGGTTTGTTCTCCTTAGAGCAGAGAAGGTTGAGAGGAGATTTGATAGAGGCTTTCAAAATCATCAGGAGTCTAGACAGAGTAGATAGAGAGAAACTGTTCCCATTGGCGGAAGAGTCGAGAACCAGAGGACACAGATTTAAGGTGATTGGCAGAAGAACCAAAGGCGATATGAGGAAAACTTTTTACGCAGCAAGCTGGAGAAGCTGGATTTGTTTTCATTAGAGCAAAGGAGGTTGAAGGGTGATTTGATAGAGGTGTACAAGATTATGACGGGTTTGGATAGGCTAGACGGGGAAAGGCTGTTCCCACTAGTTGATGGTACAAGGACTAGGGGACACAGATTTAAGGTTTTGGGCAAGAGATACAGGAGGAATGTGAGGAAAAACATTTTTACGCAGCGAGTGGTGAGGACCTGGAACTCGCTGCCGATGGAAGTGGTGGAAACGGAGACACTCAATGTTTTCAAGGGGAGACTGGATAGGCACTTGAGGGAAATAAACTTGCAGGGCTAAGGGGATAGAGCAGGGGAATGGGACTGGCTGGATCACTCCAGAGAGAGCCGGCACGGACTTGATGGGCCAAATGGCCTCCTTCTGTGCCGTTATGACTCTATGACTAAGTGGTTAGGATCTGGAATGTACTGCCTGAAAGGATGGTGGAGGCAGATTCAATCACGACTTTCAAAAAGGAGTTGGATAAGTACCTGAAGGAAAAAAATTGCAGGGCTACGGGGAAAGGGCAGGGGAGTAGGACTAGCTGAAGTGCTCTTGCAGAGAGCCAGCACGGGCTCGACGAGCCGAATGGCCTCGTTCTTTGCTGTAACCATTCTATGATTCTAGACCAGGGTGTTTATTCTGGGGAATAGCACGTTCCAGTCAGGTCTTGTGGCAATTACTCAGGGGCAAAAGCCTCTGAAATTTGCAACATTTAGTGGGAAAGTAGACCCAATTAAAACATGGCGGAATGGAGGTCGAAATTTCAAATCGACTATTCCTCCATGTTTAGAGCTACCACAATCTGTCCTACCCCTCCAAAAATGGATTAACGAACATTAACAAAATGTCAAAGAAGATAACTTTTACATGTTAAGATGGGAAACTTTAGCAGCATTCTGCAGCTACACCAGAGGCAATGGCAGAGTGCTGGGACTAGTTCATCAATTCACTCTTTTGGCCAGAAATGGAGCATGGTGCATAGTCTGGGAAGAGAGAGACCAAAAGAAAACATTTCTTTTAAGGTTGATTAAGCTAATCAGCTGGCCAGCAGTGATGGAATTAGACTTTGTTAAATGTGACTCTGCAAGCTGATGGATTTATGGTCTAGAAAGCTTTAGGGACATTCCTTCCCCTCTGCTCAGATTTTTTTTTTTGATATATTGGGACCAGATTTCCTGGAGGCCATGGAAATAAGCACACAATGTGGCTGAATAATGCTGCCCCTGACGTCCCTTCTCAGCGCCCTGATTTCCAGTCAGGCCTAATTTCTCTGTCATGGGTGCTACATAGGCAGGTGTTCCAGTGGGTAGTCATGAGGGCACCGAAAAGTGCTGCTGCAGGCCCTAAATGCCCGTAACTGCTTAAAGGGGGTGAAACTCTTTGGGACCTAGGAAATGCCTGTGGAGTGAACAAGGAAGCTTGAACCTGGGTGCTCAGTGTGGAAGTCTACAACTTGCAGACAAGCATTCTGGAGTGCAACTGAAGAATGATTTTTGATGGAAGATTTTTTTTTAAATGGCAGTGCAAAGGAGCAAATTTTGTGGCAGCAGTAAAAAAAAATACAGTTTGCAACCAATCAGCATGCCATAGGCTGATCAGGTGACCCTGTTTTCCGGGGACAGTCCCCAGCTTAGGTACTGTGTCTCTGGGCAAAAAACGTCCCCGGAAGAGACCCCAGTTCAGGAAAATCATCCCCGAATAGAGCCATATTCATTGGTCCGCTGGTCAGCAGGAGTTGGATTTTAACTTTATTTTTGGATAAACTGGAAAAATTCAGTCTTTGTTTTGTTTTTAAACATGAATGTACAGAAACCCCGGGGGGAGCTTTTCATCCTGTTCGCGCCTGGTTTGAGCTCAGGAGCTGGTTAAACGGAGGCGACAATGGCGGCCCCACCTTCCCACAATGCAGCGCGGCAGAGAAAAGGCCCCATCGATAGTTTGGGCCGCACTGCACACTGGGAGATTGAGTCACCTGACACCGTGTCTCGGCCAATAGTGACTGGCCGGAGGACGGAACCTTTAAAATGCGCAGGAGAAGTTGAGGGCATGGCGAGAGCTGATGTGTGAGTGGATTTATTTTACTTCAGAGATCAGTATGGTGCATCATGTTTTTTAATGAATAAGTTAAGTTCTAAATTCTCCCACCGGGAAGAGGTTTCTGAAACCTTCTGAGACAGAGGATGTTTCATACCTTATATGGAAAATCTCAGTCTGTTTGAAACAGATTTAAAATTGAGAAATTAAAAGTTAGGATATTCGGGGACAAGTATAGATGGCACCCCATCCACCACCTTAAACATTCACACCTTCCACCACCGGCGTACCGTGGCTGCAGTGTGTACCATCTGCAAGATACACTGCAGCAACTCGCCAAGGCTTCTTCGGCAGCACCTCCCAAACCCGCGACCTCTTCCACCTAGAAGGACAAGGGCAGCAGGTGCATGGGTACACCACCACCTCAAAGTTCCCCTCCAAGTCACACATCATCCTGACTTGGAAGTTTATCGCTGTTCCTTCATCGTCGCTGGGTCAAGATCCTGGAACTCCCTACCTAACAGCACTGTGGGACTACCTTCACCACACGGACTGCAATGGTTCAAGAAGGCGGCTCACCACCACTTTCTCGAGGACAATTAGGGATGGGCAATAAATGCTGGCCTTGCCAGCGACGCCCACATCCCATAAACGAATAAAAAAAACAGCACTATTGCCAGAACACACGCAAGATTCGAGATTTGGTGTAAAGTGAAAATGGCGATTTCTCTGTGTATTCCAACAAAGTGATCATGCCAGTTTTCTTGAAACAGGTCCTGGCTACTTTGCTGTGTTCCCACCCTGTGTGTCCCTGGATTCGGTTCAGAAAATATGGTCGCCCTAGCATACCAGTAAAGAGGGTTGGCCACATTAGGAAACTCTGTTACGATGGCAAGGCCATTGAGAGGTTGCTTCAGGAAGTAGAGCAGAGGAGCGATGCCCTATTTTCCCACCATGGAAAGAAGGCCATGGTAATGGGTGGCTGAGACCATCAACATCAGTATCACTGAGCCTAGGGCACAGGTACAATGTCAAAGAAAATTTAGAGACCTCATCAGGAGTGGAAAAGTGAGTGTAAAGCTTTACACTGATTTAAAAACTGTTTGTGACCCTAGTGTTTCCCATCACTCATTGTAAAGAACCAGTTAAAACAGTGTCATGTAAGGATGGTACAGTCTCATGCGCAATAAGAATTGAATCACAAGTCATACTCCACACAAGTATCTGTAAGGATATCAGTAAAACAGCACCATACAAACATAGGATATAAACGGACAGAAAAAGACCAGATGGTCCACTGAGTCTGTCCCATTCATTCATCTGTGTTGCAACTAAGCAACATGAACCCCAATGCTTCCCACTTGCCAATCTCCCGGGAAAGGGAAAACACCAGATTTAAAACAAAACCCTATGCCAATTCATGGAAAAGCGAATTCTGGGAAAATCCTCCGACACTCGAAGGTGATCAAAAACAAATTCCAGGAGATAACAATAACCACAAGGTACATTATCCAACATCCCACCTACCTTTTACATGCAGTGATATCAGCCTCCTCCAGAACTTATCCAGCTCCCTTTTGAACACTGTGCACTCACTGCACGAGCTGGCAGCCTACTGCAAAGGTCAATGAGCCTCTGGGAAAAGAAAACCCTCCTAACATCTAAACTAGTTCGATGCTTATGTAGCTTGTATTCATGTCCCCTCGTTTTCCCTAACTGATCTAATTCAAATAAACTGTCCACATGTACATAGTATAGTCCCTTTATTATTTTAAATACTTAAATTAAGTCTCCCTGAAGTCTATAGTTAGAAGGCCCAGCTCCGTGAACCTATTGTGATAGCTAAGTGTTTTTAAACTAGGTATTAATTTAATGGCCCTCCTTTGAACTTTTTCTAGGGCCTCAATATCTTGGACTATATGAAAGAACTAGAACTGGACACTGTATTTTAGATGGGGTCTAATCTTGTGCAAGGAGTTTCCGCTCGATTCCAGTGTTTACTTCGGCACAACTTGCCTGCAATTGGCATAACCGTTGCAAACAAGCTGGATCTTTTTGGGGCGCCAGGACACTAATAGGAACGTTTTGAAAGGTTCTGAATGATTTTTTTTGAATTCACTAAGGAACTGACTACTGTTCCCCAATCTAACTAGAAAATAGTTTTGTATATTTTTTAAAAGTCATTTTCAGTCATTTAAAATCGGGTTTCTCGCAGGTGGTGGATTGACACTGTGATTTAAAATGTTTATTTTTTTGTGAT
The DNA here is from genome assembly GCA_030390025.1 of Squalus acanthias. Classification (NCBI taxonomy): domain Eukaryota; kingdom Metazoa; phylum Chordata; class Chondrichthyes; order Squaliformes; family Squalidae; genus Squalus; species Squalus acanthias. The sequence goes on from CM059436.1 coordinate 54,131,731, forward strand.
AAACCCATTTTCAGCTGTATTAATCAAACTTTACCAAGTTACCACTCTTAAATATATCAAGGAATATTTGTTAAGAAATTTTTTTTTAAATTACATTTTAAAACGTTTCCTGATTGCGCTGGTTCATGGCAGATTTTGCGTTTGCCGATATGCAAATGTCTTTGAGCAGTAGCTCGGTTGGGAGCGGGGGGGAAATCACTGTTCAAAATGGGTGCAGTTTGCGCCAGAATCGCCGATTGCACCCAAAGTGGAAATTCTAACCTTTATGTTTTGTATTGGATCATTTTAATACTCTATTTGCTTTCACTACAGTCCTTCAACACTGGCTGTGGACCTTTAGAGACTTACACACTATAACACGCAGGTGTCTTTCCCTCTCAACAGATTTATGGGGTAATTTTAATAAATATAGTGTAATGCATGTAGGTGGAGCAAATGCCAATCATGTGTATAGCATGCTGGGCATAAAATTAAAGGCCATGATAATAACTCGGAACCAGGAAGATAGTGGGGGGGGGAAGATTTGTGGATGGGAATCCTGGAAGTAAGGATTAATGGCAGAACCTGCTTTAAATTATCTCAACAGGTTTCAGAGGCAGATTCACAGGCTGAATGTCTGTTGGGCTGGAAAGCAGCCGGGGAACGGGGTGGCGGGGAGATCGAACATTGTGGGGGGAAGAGGGCTAACCGTTCACAAAGTGTTTAAAAGGTAAGCTTGGTGGGCCGGGGGAGTGTGGGGTGGGGCAACAAGCCTGCTCCTCCTGGCCCACAAGCAGTGCAATAAAGACACTTACCTCATGGATCAGCCCTTCTCACCTCCTTTCATCTGCCAGGTTTCCCAAGTCCTGGGAAATCCACCCTGCAAAAGTTAAAAACAAAACATTAGTTCAAATGGAAGCACGCAGCCTCCTTAAAATATTTTGCTGGCTGACCTGCCTCCTGAGAGCGGATTGGTCACCCGCCCCCTGGGCCACCTCCGTTAAAACCGGAATGGGTGGGTTGGAGGCAGGTTGGGGCCGGGTTTCCCAATTTTTAATATTTAACCCCCCACCCGCCTCATCCCCCACCGTCCTGGGGGTTAAAATTAACCCCTATACCTCTATTAATAAGGTCAAGGATCCCGTATGCTTTTAACAGCCTTATCAAGTAATCCTGCCGCCTTCAAGGAATTATGTACATACACCCCCAGGTCTCTTTGTTCCTGAACCCCCTTTAGATTGTACTATTTAGTTTATATTGCCTTCCTCATTCTTCCTTCCAAAGTGCATCACTTCATACTTCTCTGTATTAAATTGCATCTGCCATGTGTCTGCCCATTTCACCAGTCTGTCCATATGCTCCTGAAGTCTGCTACTATCTTCCTCACTGTTTATTACTTTTCTGAATTATATGTTATCTGCAAACTTTGAAATTATACCCTGTATACCTAAGTCTAGCTCATTAATATATATTGTAATCCTTTTTATCCTCAGGGGTTCTGACAGTAGCACAGATTTTCATGTCATCTGTATACTTGCAGACAGTGCCCCCAACACTTTCATTAAGATCATAATACCGATCCCTGTGTGACTTCACTTGTTACTGGTCTCCACGTGTAGTCGCTACCATTAATGACAATCCTATGTCTATGAGAACACAACCAATTCCTTATCCAACCCAGGAACTGCCCTACAACCCCACAGAACTCTCTTATGTAACAATCTATTGTCAGACAACTTGCCAAAAGCTTTTTGAAAGTCCAAATATACAATGTCAACTGGGCTACCTTCATCCATCAACCTAGTAACCACCATGAAGAATTCAACCAGGTTGGTAAGACATGACCTTTTCCAGAGGCCATGGTGCATGAACCGAATTTAAAAAGGGCAGTAGACAGAAGGCTGGTAACTATAGACCGGTTAGCCTAACATCTGTGGTAGGTAAAATTTTGGAGTCCATTATTAAGGAAACAGTAACAGGACATTTGGATAATCATAATTTAATAGGACAAAGTCAGCATGGTTTTACGAAGGGGAAGTCATGTTTGACAAATTTGCTGGAGTTCTTTGAGGAAGTAACATATAGAGTGGATAAAGGGGAACCAGTGGACGTAGTGTATTTAGACTTCCAAAAGGCATTTGACAAGGTGCCACATAAAAGATTATTGCTTAAGGTAAAAAATCATGGGATTGGGGGTAATATTCTGGCATGGATAGAGGATTGGCTATCTAACAGAAAGCAAAGAGTTGGGATAAATGGTTCATTCTCAGACTGGCAATCAGTAACTAGTGGTGTTCCACAGGGGTCAGTGCTGGGTCCCCAACTCTTTACAATCTATATTAACGATTTGGAGGAAGGGACCAAGTGTAACATATCAAAATTTGCAGATGATACAAAGATGGGAGGGAAAGTAGTGAGTGAGGAGGACATAAAAAACCTGCAAGGGGACATAGACAGGCTAAGTAAGTGGGCAGAGATTTGGCAGATGGAATACAACACTGGAAAGTGTGAGGTGATGCACTTTGGCAGGAAAAATCCTAGAGCAATTTATTATCTTAATGGCAAGAAACTGGAGAGTACTGAAGTGCAAAGGGATCTGGGGGTCCTGGTGCACGAAACTCAAAAGGTTAGTATGCAGGTGCAGCAAGTGATTAAGAAGGCAAATGGAATGTTGGCTTTCATTGCTAGGGGGATAGAATATAAAAATAGGGAGGTATTGCTTCAGTTGTACAAGGTATTGGTGAGACCGCACCTGGAATACTGCATACAGTTTTGGTGTCCTTACTTAAGGAAAGACATCCTTGCTCTCGAGGCAGTGCGAAAAAGGTTCACTCGGTTAATCCCGGGGATGAGGGGGTGGTCATATGAGGAGAGGTTGTGTAGATTGGGACTCTACTCATTGGAGTTCAGAAGAATGAGAGGCGATCTTATTGAAACATATAAGATTGTGAAGGGGTTGGATCGGGTGGATGCGGGGAGGATGTTCCCGATGACGGGTGAGACTAGAACTAGGGGACATAGTCTTAGAATAAGGGGCTGCTCTTTCAAAACTGAGATGAGGAGGAACTACTTCACTCAGAGGGTGGTAGGTCCATGGAATATGCTGCCACAAAAAGCTGTAGAAGCTACATCATTAAATAAATTTAAAACAGAAATAGACAGTTTCCTAGAAGTAAAGGGCATTAAGGGTTACGGGGAGCGGGCAGGAATTTGGACATGAGTCTAGGTTCGGATCGGTCATGGCCCTGTGGGTAGTGGAGCGGGCCCAGGGACCGTGTAGCCTGATTCTGCTCCTATTTCATGTGTGCAATTCTGTTAGATGCAGGAGATGGTTCTGTGATAGTAGATTGGCGGTTAGGATCAGATCAGCCATGATCTTATTGAATGGCGGAGCAGGCTCGAGGGGCCGATTGGCCTACTCCTGCTCCTATTTCTTATGTTCTTATGTTCTTATGAATAACCCCTTCTCTGTCAAGATGTTCGTAAAGAGCATCCCGAATGATCCATTCTAACAACTGTCCTGCAACTGATGTCAAGCTAATGGGCCTATAATTTCCAGGTTCTGACCTCTTTTTGTATATCAGTACAGCATTAGCCTCCTTCCAATCGATTCCAGACTCCAGCATATGATCGAGGGGCTCACTTAGCACTGCTCCCATTTCTTTAAGCAACCTTGGGTAAATGTCATCTGGATCAGCATCTCAATCTGATTTTACATCACTTATTCTCCCCAAGATTAGATCTGCATCTATTATAACATTTACAACTTTAGTGTTAACTACACATGAATGGTAACTTAGCACTGTGTACAGGAGTAAAGATTGATGCAAACTAGCCATTTAAAACCTCCACCATGTCCTAGGAGTCCACCTGAATCTGACCTAAGGAATCATTTAATGGCCCTAAGCAGTCCTTTATTGCCCTCGAACTCAGACCATAACTAAAAAGGATTTTACTATTGCTGCTGCAATTATCCACAATCTTCTCTTCCACTGACCTTTTGTTCTCTATAATAGTAACTTTTGTTACTTGAAGCTGAGCACGATACTAATCCTATTCTGCTGAGAGTTATTTTCTTATAAACTGTAAAAGTATTTCTGCTTAAGTCTGATTAGTGCATAATAGTAACTGCAACTACTTCTGAATGCAAAGGGCAAAGGCACTGCTAATAAAGGGGGCCATGATACTGCAGTAGGCCATGGAATGCCTCTGTAGGAGAAGGTGACAGAAGGCAGGCCACAGCTACTGGAGGAGGACCTGCTACAGTTCAGGAAGTCTCCTCATGTGAGAAAAGAGCAATAGAACTCTAGCAACGCAACTTGAGAGAGTTGGTAAAAGGTTGTGAAACAGGTGGGCATGTCCCCACTGGGGGTTCATTTTTCTTTTTCTCCCAGTCCTGATCAGTTTGTCTGAAAATGTCAACTTTTAGGACCTTGCCATGCAGATGAGAGTGATGATGTAGCTCATGAGCACATATTCACTAATCATGCATTTGCATGGGTCCACTGTTTCGTTCTCAATGTAAAGTGCTTTGAGGCGTCTTCCTGTATGTGAAAAGTACTATAGAAATTAAAGTTGTTATTGTTGCTCTCCTGGTTCTCAACAACTTTTAATACTTTCTTTTGTGTTACAATTGCAGTAGGTTCCTGGATCAATTCAGGTTAACTATATTATGCTACTGAAACAATGACACCAGATAGCTGTATTTTGATTCACATTTATAGTTTTCTGTGTATATGCAGCCTATGTTTGGTACTTCACTTGAGATCAAATACCTTCTTGTGGTTATCTCTTACGTTTCTCCAGGTATATGAGCTCACATTCACTGCCAAAGAGATAAGCTCTGATACCTGCTTTATGCTCAGGTTATCGGAATTGCATCACTTTTCCATACCCCATGCAATCTACTAGGAGCTGCAGATTTTCATCAGTAAATCTGGGTTTGCTTTTTCAAGCATTTAAAATTGAGCAGCGATCAATTTTGGGGGCATGGAGTGTAGTCAGTCTGGCTAAAAGCTAACACTGGAGAGCTGCAAAATCTGAGGGCAGTCAAGCTGCAAAGGGTTGTGAGAAGGATGGAATACAGGAAAGATGAGGTAGAAAATTAGCTTTAAACCAAGCAAGATGACCTACTGAAGTGTGGTATTATATATTGTCTTCATTATTTTCATACTATTACTCAGACAAGCTGCGTTGATAGAAATAAGTGAGCCTGATCATAACTATTTCACTGTATGTTCACCTTACTGTGAACTAAAGCAGCTTAACGATTTGTATCAAGCCTTGCCTCGCCTTGCCTCATGGTAGCTCAGTCTGCTGTCAGAGAGATGGAAGAAATACATGTGAAAGACACAAGTATCCAGTCCAGATCACAAGGCTATTATTATGCCCCGGGCTATGAAATCACATAAGTAGATATAGGGCAGTGTGAGTCAACTCCCATAAAGTAAGGCAGTGAGATAGCCTGAGAGAGTGACGAACACCAATGAATGTGAGAAAGTATATACAGCAAACCTGAATTCGGAACAGTGCAGCAGTTTACTTCCCATGTTAGAGGTTTTCAGGCTGTGGTGGCATTGCTCACTTTCTAAGCTACATAGTACAGCTCTAAATTTATTCTGATTACTTCTGCCAATTCTGTAGGCCTCTGATGACACTAAAGAGACAATTCTCGCCTTCACTGGCTGGGTGGTGATCTGGTGGAATGATTGCTCGCCCATTTAGAACCTGCCCAATTTTCATCTCAATGGGATGGAAATGGGCAGGTTCTACAATGGGCAGGTGATGCGCTCCGCCAGATTACTACCCAGGTGGTGACGGTAAGAATTGTCTCCTAATTGTTTTTTTTATTTGCTTATGGGATCTGGGCGTCGCTGACAAGGCCAGCATTTATTGCCCATCCCTAGTTGCCCTTGAGAAGGTGGTGGTGAGCCGCCTTCTTGAACCGCTGTAGTACATGTGATGAAGGTACTCCCACAGTGCTGTTAGGTGGGGAGTTCCAGGATTTTGACCCAGCGACGATGAAGGATTGGTGATATACTTCCAAGTCAGGATGGTGCGTGACTTGGAGGGGAACTTGGAGGTGATGGTGTTCCCATGCGCCTGCTGCCCTTGTCCTTCTAGGTGGAAGAGGTCGTGGGTTTGGGTGGTACTGCCGAAGAAGCCTTGGCGAGATGCTGCAGTGCATGTTATAGATGGTACACACTGCAGCCACGGTACGCTGGCGGTGGAGAGAGTGAATGTTTCATGTAAGGGACTCTCCAGGCCACGGATGAGTTTAACTTCTTCCACAATGAATGATCCATGCCTCAAACTAACTCTAACCCAAAGAAACTGTGCACTATTTATCACTGCCTGTTTTATGTCATTTTTCAACATGGAAAGCAACCTTGCCAGAAATCACACCAAATTTTTAAAAAGCCAAAGAAAAATCTTGCTGCAGATTCCATACTTGCTTCTTTAAAGTGTGATGAAAGAAAAATTGCTTGCAATTTCTTTTCCACTGGAGGAAATCAGAGTAACATTGAGTGGCCTAAAGTGACTGTTTTGACATTACAAAATAAAAACAGAAAATAATGGAAATACAGAAAATGATTCCATAGAACAGTCTCCAAACACATTAACCTATCTCTTCTGTTGAGATGGTGACAATTTATATTTTAGACTTCCAGCATTAACATAGATTTTTTTCTTCCAATCTCTATTATTTTATATTCCAACTGGTTTCTTCTGCTAGTTCTGTTCTAAGTGGGAACGAGTTTGACTGTTACATGAATAATTTCTGGTCAATCGCCAATCAAAGAAAGAAGGTTAGAGATGTGGCCACCTGTTATTTCATTACTCCTAATTGTCTTGTATTTGCCTTTATTCCTGGATGGCACTAACACTATTCTGCTGTATAATGCAGCTTCACACCAGTATTGTACCTGGTTGTCCTTGAACTCCTTTCTGTCTGTTTTCTTCCAAACATCTATTGATGAAAGTGTATCAATACAAATGTGGAAAAAATGACATAGAAAGAAAGAAAAAAGTTACATTTATCTAGTGCCTTCACAATCTCAGGATGTACCAAAGTGCTTCACAGCCAATGACTTTTTAAGTGTAGTCACTGTTATAATGTAGGGGAATGTGGTAACCAAATTGCACACAGCAAGCTTCCACAAACAGCAATGAGATAAATGACTAGATATAAAAACAGAAAATGCCAGAAACACTCAGCAAGTTAGGCAGCATCTGTGGAGCGAGAAACAGAGTTAATGGGCTGAATCTTAAGTCCCAAAAACAGGTGGGTTGGAGTCGTGTCAGAGGCTAAAATGCAAAAAATCTGGAACAGGAACTGAACTCCGCCCCCCCCCCCCGCCTTGAACCCACCCACCTCCAGTTTTAACGAAGACGGGATGAGTGGTGGTTGCCCAATTCACTCGCGGCAAGTGGGTTGCTCATTTAATTATTATAATGAGGCTGCCTGCCTTCATTGTAACAGTGATTCTATTTTTAACCACAGGCGGCCAGGTTTCCCAGGCCTCGGGAAACTCGGCAGCTGAAAGTATGCAAGAAGGGTTGAATCCATGAGGTAAGAGCCTTTACAGCACTGCTTGTGGGCCAGGAGGAGCAGGTATGCTTCCTCCAGGCCCAACAAGCTACTAAGTAAACCACCACCCCCCCCCCACCCCCCCTGCGATCTGTATGCACCCTGCCCGCCTACAATCGGACCCCCCGGTCACCATCGTCGGACCCCTCATCCCCCCGCAATCAGACTACCATCGGCCCCCTCCGGTGCAATTGGGACCCCCCCCCCCGGACCACCATCAGACACCCCCGCGATCCGGACACCCCACGATCTCTAATTCCCTCAATACACCGACCTGCTCTCGTAGGCTTCAGCCTTGTGAAGCAGGCTTCCGCCCGAAAGGCCTCCTGCCAATCAGGCTGCCTGTGGGCGGGAACCCCACTTTAAGGAGCCTTGCAGTTAAATTCTGCCAAGGCTGACATGATCAAATATTTAATTAATTAGCTAAATATATTGGCCTAGAAATTCAATGGTGCTGCACCCGTCTAACAGGCATAACATGGGTGCCTAAGGGTCTGCGATGGTGCACACACTCACTCCGCGCCAGAAGTGTACCACCTGCCATATTGGTAAAGGCTCCTGCCTAAGCAAATTGGGGCCTATCGCCTCTTTGAGGCACCCTTTGCAAAATTCGTTTGTGACTGACCACAGCATGCACCACGCACGCTGCAGTCAGTGTTCTCAGGCAGGTGGCAGCCAAACCAGTAGTCCATTAAGACTGTGTAAGAGTCAGTTCACTGTATCCATTTATCAGGTTGGACCATTTTTTAGCAATCACTGAAGTTAAATAAAGATCTATTGTTAGGCAGATGGAACACTGTCAAGTGCTGCCGGACCTCAGGTCTTCTCCCTACTTCTGCCAGATGCCAGTGTCCCTTCCAGTGCAGCCAGATTCAAGGGCCCATCCCAACGCTACCAGCCCGCAGGACACTCCCTCCCAGTGCTGGTAAACCTTAGAGCCTCTCACCAGTGATATCATACTGCAGGCCCACACATCCCAGAGATGCCAGACTCTGCAACAATCTGACTAGTGCTGCAAGACCATAATGGAAAGGAAAATTGGGAGAGGTGTATAGAGGACGGCCTATCCGATATCGCTCATTGTACACTATCGCTTAAAGTTAAAATTACCCCCATGGTGTGCAAGCCAGAAGCAAAACATGGCTTAGTCAGAGAGCCTGGAATATCCTGCCAGCAGTCTAGGGGTTAAGGCTGTGTAAGAGTCAGTTCACTGTATCCATTTATCAGGTTGGACCATTTTTTAGCAATCACTGAAGTTAAATAAAGATCTATTGTTACACACTTACTCAGGTCCTAAGTAACCTTGAGGGTTTTTTAATTGCAGAATTCTATAATTCAGTTTTATAAAATTGGTGGTAATTCGTCCCACTGAAGTGAATAGAGACAGGGAACAGGATCGAAGAATAACGTGGAATTTTAGACATCCCTAAAATATTTGTAATTGCAGCTCTCATTGTTATTTTATTTTAATTATTAACTGGCCTCCCTTTAAAAATTGTCTGGAAATGCCATGATGTGTATACACAGCAGTAGTAATATATTTTAATTAAAAAAATTTCAATCTAATTTGTATTTTAATAAACTTTGAGTAATTTTATAATAGTTTAAGGATTGCAGAATAACTTACCCAGTCCAGAGCACCCTCAATATTCAGTAGGTGTTCATTCAGGCTGCAATTTAATAAGATATGCATGTACCTGTCAGCCATTGAATTATTCAGTTTACATTATGCACATAAATGAGATTAGTATAAATAGGATCTTTTTCTTAATGTCCACAATTAATATAACTTCTCAAACCCAGTGTGCAGATAATATTTTAATATCTGTCACTGTTTCTTTGCATTGAATTGGTGGAGAATAGGGATTTCCATTGCTACGAAACTGGTTCAGGAGGTCCAGATTAGATTTCTGTAGTTGGTTACTTTGGGACTAAATCATAAGGCATTAGTCATTATAACACCATTGAGATTAATTTAATCTTCTATTCATATAATTAATAACTAAGCCCCTCCGAAACAGCCTTTCAACTCCTCATTTCAGTAGAATATACGGAAAGCCTCCTCATCATATTCTTGACAGTACTTTATTAACAAATGGCCTCTGCTCATTACATAAAAATTCACTTAATGAAGGCTATCAAATGCAATGACAATCCCCTGTTTTTCAATTGAATGCTATTACTGTTTAATATCTTTGACCTATCACTAGTGTTCAGTAAATTAACAGCTGCACAGTTCCCCCTGCTACACTTTATTAACATCCTCAGTGCCAGGTTGACAGAAAGTTCATCGCAAATCTTGGGCTTTATCAATATTATAATCATTATATCAATATCATCCCAGCAAAATGTCATGCTGGGATGATATTCATTTTCTGACACAATGAAATATATAATTTAAGGAAAAAATATCCTACTTCAGCCCAAAGCTGTATTAGTCTGAAATTTTCCTTGGTTTACTACAAAGAAAAGCTTGCCATAACAACAACTTTTCATGCATATAGTGCCTTTACTGTAGAAAAACATCTCAAAACCCTTCACAGAAGCATAATCAGCTAGGATGCTGAGGTTTGAACAGTCGGCTTCAACCTGAGAGAATGGCCAGGGTGAGGGATAGAGCTGGCATCAAGGTACAGAATTTTTAGCCAGGGCTAAAGATGATGGCATTGGTCCTCCTAACGTCTGACAGTGGAGGGGCCGAGAGAGGGGGAGGAAACGTAGAGCTGAGTCTTGTCAGCGTGCATGTGGAAGCTGACCCCATGTCTGTGAATGGTGTTGCCAAGGGGCAGCATGTGAATGTGGAAGAGGTGGGAGGTAATGATAGAGAGAGACTCTAAAGGTAGTGGTGCAGGGGCAACATACCAACACACCATACTTGTACTGTCTATTTATCCCTTTAGGATAATTATAAGCCAACCTAATAGACTAATGGATAAAGTATTAAGAATCTCTTCATGCTTATATTTTCCTAGAAAAAAGGTTCAATACAACCAAAAATTGAAGCCACTGTACAATGCAATGTTTTAATTACTGATATATTATGCCACTTTCTCTAAACAATCATTGTGCAAGTCAAGACATATTGCAGGGTGGTACATAATTAAAGTATTTCACATTCAAAGAACATTTACTATTATGCTGCTGTTGAAGATGGGAGATGTTTATTTCCATACTAAATAGCTGCAGCTGTTTAGAAAGATTTATAATGCTTTTTCATTATTAAGTGGCCCCTTCATTTGCCACCATGATGTGAAGGGATGTGATATAGTGCAGTTCATTTTTTTTCCTCTTCCTGGCAAGCCATAACTAACAGAGCTGGAGCTCTGCTGACACCGACTTTTTAATGAATAGGTATCTGATGAACTAGATTTCAGTGGTAATCTTGACCTAAGCATTCGACAAAAAGTTATTAAATCAATCTAATTAATTTCCACTCTGATTAAATTTTAGTGGCAGTGAGCTGAAAAACTGCTACACATTTTTAACTAGTAGAAATGTCATCACATGATATAAAAGTTAACCACGGTAATTAACCTCCTGCCTGCAAGATTATAGCATTTGCTTGAATGTATTCCGTTAATAGATACCTCTTTGAATTTGTTAGCATGTGAGTGAAACTCATAACTGAGGAAATCAGTTCCTCTGGGGCTTGGAATGAATTGATTACATTTTGGGTGATAGGAATCCATTAGTTACAAAGAAATCACAAATGTCACTTTGCAGAACAGTGCAATTGAGGTAAAATGTTATGTGTGCATTAGATGGTGGTAATTGTAGTTGATGAAGTGTCTGTTATGACCATGGATGTAATCCTGTGCTTCTGTTAGGTTGAAAAGTGTTGTTATTTTGGGCATGTGCCGCATTTCTCTATCCTGAAATCCAGCTCTTGACAGATTTGTGTGTATGTGAAAACCATCAGAATTGGCCAATTCAGCATGACAAGGGAGAGACACATGTGAGCATCCAATGTGACAACATTTATCTGAGATCGGTACAGAGGGCTTGGCTTGTATTGTGGTGGCATGACTTGGTAACTGAAGAAGGAATGGCATTTTATGAAGTCCATTTTGCTGCTGATAGTATTGATACAATTTCAAACACCGGAGCCAAAGAAATCTATTGAAGTACAAGAATGTGCTTCCGGGTGATTGCACAGCAAACAAGAGGTCATGAAAGTATCAGAACAGGTTAGGGAGAGGCGGCAGCCTACATTTTGTGCTGGTCTTTGCCCTATTTTGTACTGCTAATTGGGCAAGCGGCAATAGGAAATGGGATGGATCCATAAATCTGGATAGCTGCTCATTATTGCTCCCGTCCCATTTTCCATCATCTATCATCAGTAACAACCAATGAGAAGGAGAACTGTTCTGCACCCATTCAGAGCCTTAACAGCTTTCATAATTGGAATTAAACTGGCTGTCGCCACTATAACAATCGGAGGAAGCAGAGACCTCCGTTAGTAACATTATGGCTGAATTTCATAGGAGTAAAGCTTCCTACTGCAGGGGTACTTGAAGGTGAAGTAGAGCTTATCGATTAAAACCCACTGTGGGAGGAGATAGCACACTAAGTGCTGTGTCACAAACCATCTGGACAGTTAAGGACATCACTAACATTACAAAGGTTACCAAAGTAAGTGCATTTTATTTAAACTTGTACTATCATACATCATGCATTGGCATTCTTTTTGTGTGCAGTCAATAGACTTAGAAAAGCCATGTTATCGTAGCCACACCTGACAAATATGGTACTCCATTAGGGAGAAAATTAGAACATAAGAAATAGGAGCAGGAGTAGGCCTATTGACCCCTCGAGCCTGCTCTGCCATTCAATAAGATCATGGCTGATCTTCTACCTCAACTCCACTTTCCTGCACTATCCCCATATCCCTTGATTCCCTTAATATCCAAAAATCTATCGATCTCTCTCTTGAATATACTCACGACTGAGCATCCACAGCCCTCTGGGGTAGAGAATTCCAAAGATTCACCCCTCCCTGAGTGAAGAAATTTCTCCTCATCTCAGTCCTAAATGGCCGACCCCTTATTCTGAGACTGTGACCCCTGGTTCTAGACTCCCCAGCCAGGGGAAACATTCTCCCTGCATCTACCCTGTCAAGCCCTGTAAGAATTTTGTATGTTTCAATGAGATCACCTCTCATTCTTCAAAACTCGAGAGAATATAGGCCTAGTCTACTCAATCTCTCCTCATAGGACAATCCCTCATCCCAGTAATCAGTCTGGTGAACCTTTGTTGCTCTCCCTCTGTGGCAAGTATATCCTTCCTTAGGCAAAGAGACCAAAACTGTACACAATACTCCAGGTGTGGTCTCACCAGGGTCCTATATAATTGCAGTAAGACATCTTTCCTCTTATACTCAAATCCTCTTGTAATCAAGGCCAATATACCATTTGCTTCCCTAATTGCTTGCTGTAGCTGCGTGTTAACTTTCAGTGATTCGTGTATAAGGACACCCAGGTCCCTCTGAACACCAACATTTCCCAATCTCTCACCATTTAAAAAATACGCTGCTTTTCTATTTTTCCTACCAAAGTGGATAACTTCACATTTCTCCACATTATATTCCATTTGCCATGTTCTTGCCCACTCACTTAGTTTGTCTATATCCCCTTGAAGCCTCTTTGCATCCTCCTCACAACTTACATTCCCACCCAGCTTTGTACCATCAGCAAACTTGGATATATTACATTTGGTCCTCTCATCCCAATATAAATTGTGAATAGCTGAGGCCCAAACACTGATCCTTGCGGTACCCCACTAGTTACAGCCTGCCAACCCGAAAATGACCCGTTTATTCCTACTCTGTTTTCTGTCTGTTAACCAATCCTCAATCCATGCTAGTATATTACCCCCAATCCCATGAGCCCTAATTTTGTTTAATAACCTCTTGTGTGGCACCTTTTCGAATGCTTTCTGAAAATCCAAATAGACCACATCCACTGGTTCCCCCTTATCTATTCTGCTAGTTACAACCTCAAAAACTCTAACAGATTCGTCAAACACGATTTCCCTTTCATAAATCCATGTTGACTCTGCCCAATCCTATTATTATTTTATAAGTGCCCTGTTACCACATCCTTAATAATAGATTCTATGGTAATTCTATGGTAAATTGATCCAATGGTAAAAATTACAGTAAAATTGGGAAGAGAGCTAAACACTAGGGCCTTGAAAATCTGGGTGGGTGTGAAGGCCGAAGTCGGAACGATCACCTGAATGGTGCCAGCAAATTGGGACGGGATCCAATTGGGTTTCTGTCCCCTTCAAGCTGCAGCCTGTGGAAGGTGTGGGCACCCTACCCATAGGATAGTATTGTAGGATGCCTGGAAGGACATGGAGGCATATTTGAGGTCGCATGGCGCGATTACTGCCACTGGTAGTGCCAGCCCAATGGTGCATGTTAGTTGTAGGTGTCCTTACAGCAGATGGCTCTTTTTACCCAGAGCCTGTGCAGCTAATTCCCAGTAATGATTGCCAGGAAGGTGTGTCAGAGCCTGTAGATGGGATTAATGGCAGCTTGTTGAGTGGGGTCAATTAGATTCTGCTAGCCCTGTCATACCTCCTTTTATACAGTATCACTTAATACATGAAATGCTATGATTAGGATACTTCTGAAGAATTCTCCAGCATTAATGTTAGTCATGGCTTCATATAACTCATTCATTCCATCGGGCCTGCTATCACACACTCTCTTGCCAACTGGAGGCTCTGGATGCTCTGTTTATTTGACAAGTCAAGACATGTGCACCTCTGTTTGTAGGTGTGAGTTTGAGGGTACTGATGGGTGAGTGCAGAATGCTGATAAGGTAGCCTCACCTACCTGGCATCCCTGCTCTTCACCCTCCAAAAACACAACTGCCATTATTGTTATCCCTGGCAAAAAAAATGGCTGAGCAATAACAATGGCAACCTAACTGATAACAGCAAAAAACAAAAATAAAACAATAAAGATGTTCAGAAACGGCTTGAGAATTATCCTGACAATCTTCAAATTCTTAAAATCCGCACCCATTTTCAGCTCTGTGCCTAATAACCCTGGGCTCCATTTCCATTGGGCAGGACATGAATCAGTGATATGGGGGCACGATTGGCAAAAAAAACATACACATCTCAATGCTATTATTAATGATATTTCCTATTGGTCTTGTAAGGAACTATGGAAAATGAATTGCCAATCTGAAGCAGCTAACAACAGCTTTGACCTAAATTCCTAGAACATCTGGTGCACAGGCTGAGCAATTAGCTATACTTTTACCTGTATTATATAGGTTGGAATTTTAATCTGGAGGTGGGTCAGGAGCCAGGGTGGGGGGGTGTCTAGAAAGCAGTTGGGAAACCCGGAAGAACGGATTTCTTGGTCGGGGGCCAGAGGAGCATCATGGGGAGGGGGAGTGGCCGAGGGCCAGAGAAGCATTGGGAGGGGGGGTCATCGGGGACCAGGGGCCGGAGGACCATCGGGGGGCCAGAGGAGTATCGGGTTGGGGGGGGGGGGGTGATTGGGAGCCGGAGGACGATGGGGGCCGGAGGGAGGAAGCCAGAGGAGCATCAGGGCCGGAGGAGCATCGGGGTTAGAGGGGGGATCGGAGGCCTTGTGGGGGAGATTGGAGGCCTTAGGGGGGTGTCCGATCACGGGGGGTGGGTGAGGCAGGGATGCTGGATTCAGGAGATAAGTGTAAAGGTACTTACCTCCTGGCTCCAGCAGTCCTTGCCTTCCATTAGCTGTCAGGTTCCCCGAGGCCTGGGAAACCCAACCAGCCAGAGGTAAATTTAAAATGGTGGATCACCATGAGGCCCGCCAGCCTCATTATAATATTTAAATGGGCGACCCATCTCCTGGGAGCGGGTTGGTTGCCTGCCCTGTCCCGCCTCTGTTAAAACCGGAAGTGAGCGGGGTCGGGATTCAGTTTTTTTAACTCTTTAACCAACCACCCTACCCCAACCATTTGGGGTTAAATTTCCCCCCATGGGGCAATTTTAATTCTCCCACTAGGTGGGAACGCAGCGGGAAAGCAGTTAAAATAGAGAGGTTTCATTTCCCGCTCTGTTCCTACCGAATTCCGATTTTAACACTGCTGGTTTGGCAGTGGCTGAGGTGCACGGCAGCATTTAAATGAGGCCCAGGAGTTAAAATACCCCGGGTCTGCAATTTAGGTCACCCCTACTCCCTCCACCCACCCAAACCATTTCTGGGTTAAAATTGACCTCAATAGAGGAGGTTTACCTGGGTCTATGCCCAGGTACACTGGGCCACCTGGGCACAGTGAATATCACAACATCGGACAGGTTGGGGTGCACACTGTAAAGAAAACCACCCTGTTTTCCAAAACTAAATAACAAGACTCCCAATAGATCATATATTAACAGCTTAATGTTCTAAAAGTCATTTGAGTTATCTGTTAGCTGTGAAATGTCAAAGTGAGAACAATCAAACAATGTTGACACAGATGAAACTGTTACCATTTCTGATTTATTACTTGGACCTACATCTATAACTGTCTATAATGTAAATGGTATGTGAACAAAGCAACCATTATGGAAATTGTATACTTATTTTACTTCTTACAGTACTTATTGGAATATAAATAACTGGGGAAATTTGATTTGAATATGAAAAGTATTAAATGTCAAAATAGAAAGATTTTTGAGTATTCAGGTTTTTTTGAAGCACAAAGGCCTTGAAATTACACTTTGGGATATTAACATGCAAATCCTTAATGAGTTTGTTTTAAATGGCTTAGCATCTCTGGGAAATTGCAGCGATGGTTTTGCTGTAATTTCCAGGGAGCCAGTATTGTAACTATCCTACCACAGAGAAAGACTTCAGAAGTTGGGCTGATTTGTGTTGGAAAAGAGACCTTGAACTGACTTAATAGAAGTTCTCAAAATTATGAAGGGGCTTGATGATTTTAATATAGACATGTTGTTCATCCTGAAATTAGGTGACACAATTTTGCAGAACTATTTCAAGTGAAAGGTGATAATTTTTTTTAATTTGTTCATGGGATGTGGGCGTCACTGGCAAGGCCCATTTATTGCCCATCCCTAATTGCCCTTGAGAAGGTGGTGGTGAGCCGCTTTCTTGAACCACTGCAGTCCATCGATAGTGGTTTGGTACATTTCAGAGGGCAGTTAAGAGTCAACCACATTGCTGTGGGTCTGGAGTCACATATAGGCCAGATTCCCTAAAGGACATTAGTGAACCTGATGGGTTTTTATGACAATCCGGTAGTTTCATGGTCACCATTACTGATGTCAGGAGGTGGTTCTTTTCCCAGAGAATAGTGGACCTCTGGAACAGGGTTGCCCGCTCGTGCGGTGGACTTCGACTTACTTCAAGCAAGAATTGGACCTATTTCTGACTGGGGTGATCACCTCTTACAAAAGGTAGTATTATCAGAACCAGAGTGATCTCCTGAACTCATTTCGATCACCATGGCGGGGGGGGGGGGGGTGGGGGGCGGGGGGATCGGAGAGGAATTTCCCAGATTTTTCCCCCCAAATTGGCCTGGGGTTTTTATCTGGTTGTTCACTTCTTCCAGGAGATCACATGATTTTTGGGTGGGGTGGGAAGTGTATATATTTTGATATACAGGCATCACAATTCTGTGGGAGAGGCTGGATGGACCAGAGGGTCTTTACCTGTATGTCATTGCTCATATGTTTGTATTATAATAGTGATGATTATGTTGCCAGCCACACGCAACTCATGATAGGGGGAGAAATTGGTCCTAGGCAGAAAACAGGTGCAAAAAGGACCATTTTCGAGATGCAACGTCCCGCACCTCAAGGGTATCTGAAATACGTTCAACCCCATACTGGGTCAGGGGATATTTAGGTACCCCTGGTGGCCACCAAAAACAGGTGTTAAACCCTTTGAATATGTTAATGAGGGTCCTAACACCTGTTTAGGGATCTTTTCATGAATCTCGGTGCTGAGCAAAGCTGGTGCCGGGCCTGCTATACTCAGATTTTGGATCGTCATGTGGCCTAATCAACAGTCCTTAAAGAAACTGCTGGATGCTGCCACCAAAAAGGTAAGTAGAACTTTTTAAATGTATCTATATTTTGAGCCAGTGGGAGCCGGACTGCTCCTTCGGCTTCACAGCACTACTGCTGGCCACCGCTGGCTGTCCCCATGTTCTCCTCACCCCTCACCCCAGGACTTACCTGAAGGCAGCTGCCAGCAAGGCAGATGGCCCAAATTAGTCCCATGGCAACTGGCGAGCTGTCTCTGGAGGCACTACAAGCTCTGGCAGCTCACCAGGATTATTAAGCTGAGCCCCGAGGACCAATTTCACCGACCTCTTCCATCTTGCTGTCCACTTAATGTTTGTGCTGGGTGCTGATCAAATTCTACCCCCACATTGGGCAAATAAATGCCTACTTATATGGATTGTTCTGATATTTTAGTTTAAAGATTATTAAGTAAGATAATGGATTTGCCATGTGGTTTGGATATTCAACTAAGCCAAAAACAAGTTCATAATATGGGTAATGCCTTTGTTACCTCGAGACTTGATTATTCCAACGTGCTCCTGGCTGGCCTCCTGCGTTCTACCCTATGTAAACTTGAGATCATCCAAAACTCGGCTGCCCGTGTCCTAACTCGCACCAAGTCCCATTCACCCATCACCCCTGTGCTCACTGACCTACATTGGCTCCCGGTTAAGGAACGCCTCGATTTTAAAATTCTCATCCTTGTTTTCAAATCCCTCCATGGCCTCACTGCTCCCTATCTCTGTAATCTCCTCCAGCCCCACAACCCCCCCGAGATATCTGCGCTCCTCTAATTCTGGCCTCTTGAGCATCCCTGATTTTAATCGCTCAATCATTGGTGGCCATGCCTTCATCTGCCTGGGCCCTAAGCTCTGGATTTCCCTGCCTAAACCTCTCCACCTTGCGACCTAACTTTCCTCCTTTAAGACGCTCCTTAAAACCTACCTCTTTGACCAAGCTTTTGGTCACCTGCCCTAATTTCTCCTTATGTGGCTCGGTGTCAAATTTTGTTTTATAACACTCCTGTGAAGCACCATGGGACGTTTTACTATGTTAAAGGCGCTATATAAATATAAGTTGTTGTTGTAATTTTCTGACTTTGCCCTTCTGCTGGGAGGCCTTGCCAACTGGAATGCATATTAAAAATTTGGATGTATGCTACATATAGTTTTCTGACCATTAATTTAAATAGTTAGAAAATCATTTGCAACCAAATTTCCATTATGTGCTCCAAGCTGGTGAAGCTCCCCACTGGGAGCACTATTTCAAAACATTATCCTATTATTTGAATGGAAGACTTTTACAATAGCTTTCAGTTTGACACAATTAAGAAGTGATTACCAAATATTACTGTTGCCTCAAGGCCGTGAGTACCCACACGAATTGTCCTTCTGTTAGTGGTCAATTGAAAAGAGTTTTTCTCTGTTCAGTTCAGTGGGATAAGTTGTTTTGTGATCAAGGAATCCTTATTTAACAAATTCTAACAATTACATAAAATTATATAAAACAATTTTCTTCTCCTTCATATGCTTATCTAGCTTCCCCTTAAATACATCTATACTATTCGCCTCAACTAATCCCTGTGGTAGCGAGTTCCAAATTCTAAATTGTTAATATAAATTGTTAACAACTGTGGTCCCAGCACTGATCTTTGTGGGACCCCACTTCCCACCTTCTGCCACTCCGATTAGCTATCCCTTGCCCCTACTCTCTGCTTTCTGTCTTGCAGCCAGCTCGCTATCCATTCTGCTACTTGTCCCCTGACTCCGCATGTTCTGACCTTATTCATTAGTCTATTATGTGATACATTATTGAAGGGCTTTTGGGAATCTAGATACATTACATCTACTGCATTACCCTTGTCTACTCTCTGTTACTTCAAAGAATTTAATGAGGTTGGTCAAGCAAGCCTTTTGAAATCCATACTGACTATTCATTATTATATTTTTGGTTTCTAGGGGCTGGATTTTACCAACCTCGGCAGGTCAGTGGTGGGTCCCGGCCTCGCTGCTGGCTCCAGCCCACTGTGTAGAATGATTTTCCCCTGATTGGGCTTGTTAAGCCTGCCCAGCGCGTTTGCTGGCCAATTGAAGGAAGCGGGTCTGATGACGTCATTTGATGACTTGTCATCAGCTGGTTTCCTTAAAGGGACTATGCGCAAATTTATTTTGACATTTGTGCTGTCAGTGTTCGACAGCATTGAGGTGCTGCAAACACTGACAAGCACTGCACAAAGGTGCACGGCTGCACCCAGGCTCTCCCAATACTCCCTCCATATGCTTATGGAGGGAGTCACAGCACGCAGGGAGGTTCTCTTCCCTGCCAATGGGTGGAAGAGACCTCCCCAGGAGATCAACGCAGCCTGGTTGCACATTGCACAGGAGGACACAAGCAGGGATGTCGTCAGGAGGACCAGGCTGCAGTGTGCAAACCTTCCAATGATCTCAGTAGATCACGAAATATTACTGCAAAGCCATACTTAACCTCATCCTGCTGTGCCACTCATCACATCCCCATCACTCTGCCTTCCCTACCCTACTCCTGCACATCCCTACTCACACCAAGTTACCTTGCACCTCCACCCATCCCTCTATCTACATTATCACATACCCATCTCACTAGCCACCCCTTGTACTCACCCACATCCTAGTCCAGTCATACCAACTAACAACACACAAGGGTAGGCACTTGGGTGTTTTATGCAATGTTCATGTAAAGTTTCAGTTAATGTGGTGTCAAACATTGAAACTTTTATTTTCAATACTTTGCGTACTTGGACAGATTTGTGTGCACCTTTGGAAGTAGCTTAGTGAGTTGCAGTGAATGGTGAGACATAACAATACCCCCCCGCAAAAGTCATGAATGTGAAAGGAATGGCTTGGGCATTGTGGGGATGCTTTATGGTGTTGGTGTGGGATGATGTCAACCTGGCAATGCATGTGCCAGCCACTTGGCTGTGCTGCGTAAAGTTAAGTAAATCTGGCCATGTTGAAGCCATCCCTGGCCTCATGGGCAGCAATGTGGTCACATACTGGTGGAATCTGGACCGACGGCTCCTCCAGGTCTTCCTCATCCTCGTCATCCACCTCATGCAGTTCCTCCTCCTCCTCCTCCTCCGAAGAGGCTGTGCCTCAGAGCCTTGCTTCTCATGCAGCGCTAATCCTTGCTGCTGCGCTATGTTGTGCAGGACGCAGCAAACCGCTACAATTCTGGAGACCCTGGCTGGTGTGTACTGAAGGGCTCCTCCAGATCTACCCAGGCATCTGAAGTGCATTTTGAGCAACCCTATTGTCTGCTCTATGACACTTCTGGTGGAGATGTGGCTTTGATTATAATGTTCCTCAGCCTCATTTCTTGGCCTCCTCAAAGGTGTCATGAGCCACGTCTTCATTGGATAGCCCTTGTCTCCAAGCAGCCAGCTGGTAAGTCTGTTTGGAGGTGCGAAGAGCTGAGGGATGATGGACTGGCGCAGGATGAAAGATTCACGGCAGCTGCCAGGGAACTTGGCGCACACGTGCATGATGATCTTCCTATGGTTGCAGACGAGCTGCACATTGAGGGAGTGGAAGCCTTTGCAGTTGACAAAGACTGCTGGGTTATGATGGGATGCCCTGATGGCCACATGTGTGCAGTCGATGATGCCCTGCACCCTTGGGAAGCCAGCCAGAGCCGCAAAGCCGAGCGCACGCTCACCAACACTGGCTTCATCAGTGGAAAAGTTGATATAATTGGTGGACTTGTCAAAGAGGGCATCAGTGACCTGTGTGATACATCTGTGGGTGGCTGACTGAGAGATCCTGCAAATGTCTGCTGCAGATGCCCGGAAGGAGCCTGAGGCAAAGAAGTTGAGGGCAACGGTGACTTTGACAGCTACTGGTAAGGGATGTCCACTCGTTCTTCTGGGCTGCAGGTCTTGCTCCAGCAATCCGCAAATGTCTGTAACAACCTGGCGTGATAGCCTGAGCCTCCTTTGGCACTGGTGCTCAGTCATGTTGAGGAAGCTCAGCCTCTGCCTGTATATCCTGTGTTGGGGGTATCGCCTCCGGTGCAGACAGCCCTGCGCTGATGCCCTCTGCCCTGTACAGCATCAGGTGGTTGAGAAGGTTGCCGGTCTTGTTGTTGGTGCTGCTGGTGTGCCTGGTTCTGCTGGTGTTGCAGCTGATCATGGTCAGATTCTGAGAACCAAGGTGAGAGAGTATAAACCGTACCCATTCTGATGTAATAGATGGCAGGTGAACTTAAGATGACAGAAGCAATCTGTCAATGGAGAGAGAGGTTGTTCCAATGAGGTGACACTGGATAGAGAGTTAGCTCCAAACACTTGCAAGCTGCATAAAGCTCAATGTGTCTTCCAAATGCAGTAAACAACAGCTTCTGAGCTTGGAAAGTGAACAGCTGTGAGATGGGAGCTTTTATAGCACATTTCCAGCTGTCAAGTAATGAGATGATTCCATGACCATTCAACTCCTGCCCAGCTTACCAGACGTGATCTCCGAGCAGCATGGACCCTGTGAGCGACCTAGTAAACTCTGAAGATGAGCTCAAAATAGTTGTTAATCCTCCGTTAACAAGGTCATAATGACTTAAATTGCCTCCCCCGCCACTGCTCAGCGCTGACAGACCCGACATTTGGGAAAGGCGCGTGGTGGCGGGTTGACAGTGGGGTCCCGATCCGCTGTCAAAAAAAAACATTTTCCCACCCAACCCACCACCGATTGCGCCCGCTGACCCCCCCCGGAAAAATCCCCCCTAGATGTTTTTCTATTTTCCCCTTTAGTAGGGATTCCATTATCTTCCCTATCACTGATAAGCTGACTGGTCTTATAGTTCCCTGGACTTGTTTGATCTCCCTTCTTAAATATAGGTATAATGTTAGTTATCCACTCGTCCTCTGGCACTACAACTTCTTCCAATTAATTAGTAAATATGTGTAATAGTGCCTCTGCTATCTCTTCACTAGATTCTTTAAAAATGTGTGGATGCAATCCATCCAGACCAGGGGTTTTATCCTCTTTGAGTTTGATTAGTTTATTCAATACTTCTCTTATTTTAAATATGGATATATCATTTCTAATCTCATCTTCTGATGTCATGTCCACCTAATCTGTCTCCCTGGTAAACATTGAAGCAAAATAATTATTCAATAACTCTGCTATTTCATTATTGCTGCCTGTGATTTTATCCTGTCTGTCCCTTAGTGGCCCTATTCCTATCCTGACTTTCCATTTTTTTTAATTAGCCTGTAGAATATTTTACTGTTTTGTTTTATGTTCTTTGATAATTTAATTTCATAGTTCCTCTTTGCCTTCTTATTTTTTTTGACTTCTCTCCTAATCTCTTTGTATTCTCCCTTGACATGCTCTCCCCTGCTGTCCATGTACTTAATATATGCCTCTTTCCTTACCCTCATTTTTTCCCATATGTCTTTTATTCATCCATGGTGTCTCATTAGTATTTGGTTTGTTCATGTTTTTTAGTGGAATATATTTTTCCTGGACTCTGTTGAACACTGTTTCAAAATGTCTTGAAGGAAGTGGCGATAGGGATTGTAGATGCATTGGTAATAATTTTTCAAAACTCCCTGGATTCCGCTAAGGTCCCAGCAGACTGGAAAACTGCTAATGTAACACTAAAAAGGGCAGTAGACAGAAGGCTGGTAACTATAGACCGGTTAGCCTAACATCTGTGGTAGGTAAAATTTGGAGTCCATTATTAAGGAAACAGTAACAGGACATTTGGATAATCATAATTTAATAGGACAAAGTCAGCATGGTTTTACGAAGGGGAAGTCATGTTTGACAAATTTGCTGGAGTTCTTTGAGGAAGTAACATATAGAGTGGATAAAGGGGAACCAGTGGACGTAGTGTATTTAGACTTCCAAAAGGCATTTGACAAGGTGCCACACAAAAGATTATTGCTTAAGGTAAAAAATCACGGGATTGGGGGTAATATTCTGGCATGGATAGAGGATTGGCTATCTAACAGAAAGCAAAGAGTTGGGATAAATGATTCATTCTCAGACTGGCAATCAGTAACTAATGGTGTTCCACAGGGGTCAGTGCTGGGTCCCCAACTCTTTACAATCTATATTAACGATTTGGAGGAAGGGACCAAGTGTAACATATCAAAATTTGCAGATGATACAAAGATGGGAGGGAAAGTAGTGAGTGAGGAGGACATAAAAAACCTGCAAGGGGACATAGACAGGCTAAGAAAGTGGGCAGAGATTTGGCAGATGGAATACAACACTGGAAAGTGTGAGGTGATGCACTTTGGCAGGAAAAATCCTAGAGCAATTTATTATCTTAATGGCAAGAAACTGGAGAGTACTGAAGTGCAAAGGGATCTGGGGGTCCTGGTGCACGAAACTCAAAAGGTTAGTATGCAGGTGCAGCAAGTGATTAAGAAGGCAAATGGAATGTTGGCTTTCATTGCTAGGGGGATAGAATATAAAAATAGGGAGGTATTGCTTCAGTTGTACAAGGTATTGGTGAGACCGCACCTGGAATACTGCATACAGTTTTGGTGTCCTTACTTAAGGAAAGACATCCTTGCTCTCGAGGCAGTGCAAAAAAGGTTCACTCGGTTAATCCCGGGGATGAGGGGGTGGTCATATGAGGAGAGGTTGGGTAGATTGGGACTCTACTCATTGGAGTTCAGAAGAATGAGAGGCGATCTTATTGAAACATATAAGATTGTGAAGGGGTTGGATCGGGTGGATGCGGGGAGGATGTTCCCGATGACGGGTGAGACGAGAACTAGGGGACATAGTCTTAGAATAAGGGGCTGCTCTTTCAAAACTGAGATGAGGAGGAACTACTTCACTCAGAGGGTGGTAGGTCCATGGAATATGCTGCCACAAAAAGCTGTAGAAGCTACATCATTAAATAAATTTAAAACAGAAATAGACAGTTTCCTAGAAGTAAAGGGCATTAAGGGTTACGGGGAGCGGGCAGGAATTTGGACATGAGTCTAGGTTCGGATCGGTCATGGCCCTGTGGGTAGTGGAGCGGGCCCAGGGACCGTGTAGCCTGATTCTGCTCCTATTTCGTGTGTGCAATTCTGTTAGATGCAGGAGATGGTTCTGTGATAGATAGTAGATTGGCGGTTAGGATCAGATCAGCCATGATCTTGTTGAATGGCGGAGCGGGCTCGAGGGGCCGATTGGCCTACTCCTGCTCCTATTTCTTATGTTCTTATGTTCTTATGTTTTCCATTGTTTGCCAATATTGTTGTCCATTTTATTTTCCCAAGTTCTATTCTCAGCCCCTCAAGTGCTGAAAAGAATTAAACAAGGGGCTTTGATCATCCATATTCATACACGTCATGTCTAGTTTTGGTTCTTTAGTCACTTTGTCAGACATTGATCACAGCACTGGTAATAAGCCTTGACCTGTGTGCATCAGAAATGGCATTTGTCAATGTTAAGCACGGATGTGACATATTGTCACAGTAAATGCTGACTCTAATGAGAACAAGTTGTAGTGATTAACATCTTTTCAATCACTGAGCCTCAAGCATATTTTATTGTGTCCACTGAGTGATTATATAATTAACTTTAGGAACTATAAATTTCACAATTCTGGGAAGTATTTCAATGCATTCTATATGTTGCTGGCATATCATACCTATGTTTGATGGATGGAATGAGTGTCTCGTGGTACTGCAATGTTTTGAAGTGAAGCTTAAGAAAGATGAATAACGCAAAGCCATCCAAACGTGATGAATAGCTACAATGTATTGCCTGAGGATCTATTTACAGCAATTAATCTAAGAATAATTAGGCTCTTTGTTTTTCAAAGCCACAGATACAAGCATGGCTTGTCATCCAGACTTTAATATACCAATGGTCTTGAATTTCAAGTGTGACACAATTAATCTGGTGACAGACATACACAGTGCAGAACAGTGGATGGGAAATGCCTCCTGTTGATAATTTCATTAAAAACGTTGCTGTAGGTAGAAAATAGGAAATCAGATGGGCCTCAGTAGAAGGGAGGGAGCAGGGCTGGAATGGGAGCACTCAGAATAGGCCTGGAAGGAAGTGAAGCAGAGCTCACTGAGTGGGTCCAGGAGGGAGAATGGCTAGGCAGTGTGGGTAAAATGCCCCAAGTGAAGGATTGAAGAGGCAACAGGGAACTATTGTGACAGATGGAAATGGGTTGAAGATGTTTTCAAATTTTCTGATTGGTCTATAGTGTCACATCGTTAACATAGACCCTGTCAGCAATGTGACAGGTGTGCTACAAACATACAGGCATCGATATTAACCCCCCTACAATGGACAGGACGAGATCAGGGGGGGAATTAAACCCTGAAAAATGCAAAACATGACTCCAATTTGCCACATTACGCGCCTGCCTCCATTTTTACGGTGGCAGGTAGTGAGGCGTATGAGTGTCCCATCTTGGAGAGGTGGGACACTTCATTAACAGATATAAATCAGGTTCCCACCGTGCAATTGGGAGCCTGATTTAAATTTAATTGCTGCCGGCCGGATTTCCCAGGGCTCGGGAAATGGAGGCAGGAGCTGCCGGCTCTGGAAGGTTAGTGTCTTTTATAGCACTGCTTGTGGGCCAGGAGGAGCAGGAGTGCTCCCCCCGTCCCCTCAAGGAAGCCTTCGGCCTCCCTTCTGCTGATTGCAGCACCCCAAGCCCCGATCTGCAGTTTGCAAAATGGGAGAAGAAAAATTATACTGAGGTCCTGCCATTATATTCAGCAGGACTGCCGTGTTTCCCTCCCCTCGCCCCCACTACTGCACTCCCCTCTCCTGCTCCGCCCCCCGTATATATTGGGGCCACAGAAACAAAACTTGTTAATTCTAGTAGTTTAAAATACATTAAGGAACTGATAATATACACTATGGGGGTGATAATATGATGGCAGGCTCACCCTGCATAATTGGATGTGAAGGACCGGTGAATTCAGAACAGGACAAAGCAACCAACCAGAGTGAAGGGCATTGGGAGCCTGTGCACTGTGCTTCCCCTTGGTGACCCTACAAAGGGCGCTTGCTCTATTGTGTCAAAATATTCCGAGTCGGAGAAGTAATTAAGGTGGCAAGCTGCTGTTAGGCTTTGTAGCCTTTTTGGAATGGTAGTGGCCTTCTTTAGCAAAGGCCACGAACTCCCCCCAACATACCCACTTAACGGGAACATAGGAACAGGAGTAGGCCATTCAGCCCCTCGAGCCTATTCTGCCGACAGGGGAACTGGGCGGAAGATCCGCCCACAGCCTCCTTGACCGGAATTTAAAGGTCTGGTCTAAAGAGGGTGAAGTCCTTGCAGAACCTGGACACATTCCTGAACCTTGGAGTCTCTGTACCAAATATATAAAATTGATGTCTTTGGAATACTCCAAACAAGATTTTACCAGGGAATACAGCCTGTTGAAAACTAGTGGAGGCTTTTTGGCCATTAGCCTGCTGAATTAATGTTAAATCTATTTGCATACATTGTAGAAATGCATATGTAGCAGAGTTAATCTTGTACATTGCAGTTGTCAATAATTGAATGAACCAACCTTGATCGTCTCTCCCATGCAATAAGGATTTCTTGTGGTGGTCCTTTGGAGAGCAAGATTTAACAGCTCTTTTAACAAATGGGCCATTATTCTTACCAGAGATGTTAGCTGCACTCCACTTGATTTGTATAGGGCGAGTAGTTATGATTACCTATTGTATCTGCCGCTGTTTCCTTTCACCATTCAGCCACTGGTATTGGTACTTCATTCCAATCTTAACACGCAGGGGCTTAGAACAGGTAGCGCTATTGATATATTTTATGTGCTCTTCATTCCAATTATACTCAAGGCCATCACAGCTTCAGGCCGCAAAATAAATTATTCCAAAACAAAATGTATACACTTCATTAGTAGAATTTTGCTTGATACCACGGCGGGGATTTCTGCTTATGGGTTCTCCAGCCCATGATTTTTCCGTCCATTAAAATGAATGGTCAGAAATTCTTGGGCTGGGGAGTGTAGCTGAACGTCTCCAAGATGATAGGCGAGTGAGCAGGTCTTAGCTGCAATGTTCTTAGCTAGCCACCAGAAGTTGTGTGAGAGGAGCCTGGGAATGGCTGTCCTTCCACTTTCCCTTCCCTTGTGCAAAGACCACGTAGCTTCTGCTTGATATCTCCCCACAGTGAAATGGTTTAGATCAGGGACTTTGCAGAGCTGGAAGATCTAGCCTGTATCCATTACTCCATGGGTGCTGTCAATTGGCTTTAATCGGGTTTTCAACACATGCACTGGGAATTTCCTCAGTGGTTCTCCTGATTGGCTGCTGTAACTTCGCTGGAAGATTGATGGAAATGGGGTTTCTGCAGAGGTTACGGCTGTGGAGTAGGAGAAGCCCCGAGGACCTTCACCTCCTTAAGTGTTCGAGTTATTGAACATTACAAAGCTGTATCATGAATACTTTCCAGGGCTATTAAAATCTGCTTCCCGGATTGTTGCAGTTTTATTCAGATCCAACAAAAGCCGCAGATTGAGCAGACCAGCTGTGATGGAACACATGGGAGAGACCACTAGTCAGGAAATCTGAGCTATCGCTACTCACCATTTAAACTGGAGCCTGACTTTAATTGGTAGCACCTAGGTTTATATATGGCAGTATAAAAGAGACATAATAATTGTACCACATTTGGAGGGTTAGAGTTATATGGTTGGAAGATGATGCAGCTTTCGAAGGAGTGGAATGCATTTGGGTAAAATATTATTAATTAGTAGTGAGACAAATGTCTATTTAATCGATAATTTTGTTTAAAATTCTTCATCTCAGTCTGAATATTATTTCCAAATTCCATAGTTTGATAGAACCTTCCCAAAGTCTGGTGCATTGTAATATTAGTGTCTAATGGAATCAGGGATACATGTGACCATGGCACAAACTCCAGCAGCAAGGAGGGCTAACCTGTTGGATGTTGAGATTTATTTCGCTTATGCTCCCTACAGGATTGACTGGGGTGAATAATTGAAAAGTAAGCAACTCTTAAAGTGCTGCTTCTTCCTTTAAAGGAAGAGTGGACTAGTTTTGTACACATGTAAAATTTCCATGGCGGTTCTCCCGATTGATTGGTATAACTTCTGCAGAAGATCTATGGAAACCCCAGATAAACAGAGTAACCATAAATGTTTACATTGTTTCTCCAGGGTTTCTGCAGATGATCTGCCGTAGTTATGATGTGCAACCCCACAGAACTTCATCCCATGATTTACTGTTTTGCAGTAAAAGGCATGGAACACTTCTAAATGTTTAACTGCTGAACTCTCAGGAAACAGCATGCCAAGCTTGGGGATAATCTTTGCCCATTTCCTCAACATCCTTTCATTGCACAAAAGCTGTAGAGTGCAATTCTAATGGTGCATAGTAATATTACATAGAATTACATAGAATATACAGCACAGAAACAGACCATTCAGCCCAACTAGTCTGTGCTGTTGTTTATACTCTACACGAGTCTCCTCCCATTCCATCTGCCTCATCTCAGCCTTTCAGCATATCTTTCTATTCCCTTTTCTCTCATGTACCTGTCTAGTTTCCTTTTGAAAGCATCTAAGCTATTTCGCTCAACCACTTCCTGTGGTAGCGAGTTCCACATTCTAACCTTTCTCTGAGTAAAGAAATGTTTCCTCATTTCCCTATTGGATTTATTAGTAACTATTTTGTATTTATGCCCCTAGTTTTGGTTTCTTCCACCAGTGGAAACATTCTCTTCACATCTACCCTGTCCATCCCATTCAGAACTTTAAAGACCTTTATCAGGTCATCTCTAAGTCTTCTCTTTTCTAAAGAAAAAAGCCCCAACCTGTTCAATCTTTCCCAATAGCTGTAATCTCTCAGTTCTGGTACCATCCTTGTAAATCCTTTTTGCACTTTCTCCAGTGCTTCTATATCCTTTTATAGTATGGAGACCAGAACTGTGCACTGTACTCTAAGTGTGGCCTGACCAGGGTCCTGTACAAGTTTAACACAATTTCAGCACTTTTGAATTCTATACCCCTAGAAATAAATCCCATTGCTTTGTTCGCATTATTAATTGCTTTGCTGACCTGCAATGCTGCTTTTAATGATTTGTTCACCTGTACCCTGAGAGCCCTTTGCTCTTCTATCCCATTCAGTTTTTACTTTCGAAGGTGTAGGTGATGTTTCTACTAAAGTGCATCACCTCACATTTATCTATGTTAAAGTTCATTTGCCACTTAACTGCCCAGTCTGCAAGGTTTCTAATGTCTTTATATTATGTTGCATTCTTCCTCAGTGTTAGCTATACCCCCAGTTTGATATCATCTGCAAATTTTGATATTGAGTTACTTGTTCCCAAGTCCAGATCATTAATGTAAGTTATGAATAACAGTGGTCCCAGCTCTGATAGCATGTCTTTTAGTATAGATTCCAGTATTTTTCCTATCACTGACGTTAAGCTGACTAGTCTATAGTTTCCAGGTTTTGTTCTATCTCCCTTTTTGTACATAGGAACAATATTAGCTGACCACCAGTACTCTGGCACTATCACCTCCTCTAAATTAGTGCCTCTGCTATCTCCTCCCTAGTTTCCTTGAGTATGCATGGGTGCATACCATCCGGATCTGGGGTTTTAACCTCTTTTAGTTTTGCTAGATTCTCAATTATTTTCTCCCTTTCTATCCCAAGTGTATTACTATTATTTTTGAGCTCATCCTCTAGTGAAGTGTGTATTTTGTTATCTTCTTTAGTAAAAACTGAGGCAAAGTACGTATTCAATATGTCTGCCATTTATCTGTCATTACCTGTGAGTTTATCTTGCTCATCCTTTAGTGGCCCTATCCTTACTTAAATTTCCCTTTTGTTGTTTATGTGTCTATAGAACACTTTATTGGGCTGAAATTTGCGGTTGGAGGCGTACCTCCGAAGTACACCTCTGACCCGAAAAATATCCGAAAGTACCTGGTGGCTCCGGAGCTTCAGAGTCTTCGGGTCCTAGGTCTCCAGGTGTACGCCTGCGTATAGGCCCACGGATCCCAGGGACGCAGGCAGTTCGAACCAATTAGAAAGGGGGATTCATCATAAGTGTATGGGGATTCCATTTACGAACAGAATCCCCATAAGCTTATGAGAAATCCCCAATTAAATAAATAATTAACACAATTCTAACAAAAATAAATATTCCCATGTTCAAAATTAATTAAATGTCCCTTTGATTAAGCATTTAAACTAAATATAGAAATTTTTTGAAAAATAATAAAAACATTTTAATTGGGCCCAAAATTTACATGAACTAATTTTAAATGTTTTTGTATGTTTTCATCATTTAAAAATGTTAATTTAACATTTATTTTAACCCTTATGCTGGTAAAAGCAGGCCCTTTTGGGGCATGAATCTGCAAAGGAAATTGCCAATCATGAGTTTGGAGATGTGGTGCCATCAAGTATCGTCCATTTATTACTATCCTTCTACACTGACTTACTTTCTCAATTTTCATGGTGAGGCAACTTTGCGCAGCAGGTGTCTGATGCAGAAAATCTCTTATGAATATACTTTTCTTTCAAGGCATTGTCTTGGGGATGCATTTTAATTCTTCTTCCATTTCCCTTCCTGTAGCTTTTTTGCCCCCCAAGAAAATGAAGGAAGGACAACCTGGCACGTTATAGCAGTCTGTTTCAAACACTGCTGCCCGACCCTAGCTTCCCAGAGAATGTAGGGAGTGAGTTTGAGGAAGGTACACTGGATGATACACAACTCAAAAGTAAGGAGGAGCAAGTGGAGGTGGCAGCTGAAGAAGAGCTCAGAACAGGTCAGGCTGACAGCCCGCATCATATACTTACCGTATGGGCAAGGGCTTGGCGCCCTCCTAGCCCTGTCTTCAGGTGGGAACAAATGTAGAAACAGAAGGCCTTTACAATATCATTTGAGTCTGACCTAAGCAGCCTGTAGTGGCTGATAAAAAACTTGCAGCCGTGCACCTTCGAGATCACTGCAGTTAAATGCAAGACATTTACTCAGAGTACTATAGAATGAGTGGCATCTTCATGGCCAACTGGAAAGAAGTCCCCAAGCATGAGGCGAAGAAGCACAGAACTACTTTGCCTCACAAACACTGTGGCAGACATCACTGACATCCCGAGCAACCACTTACAGCACCATTGACACCTTACAACAGTCTGTTGCTGTCAAACTTGACAGACAAGATTATCAGTTGGAAGATCAATGATGAGATGCTAATCCCACATGGGACACGTCACATGAACTGCTCTCATACAGATCATTCGTCATCTTACTGAAGTGCCCAGCACCTGGTGCGTGGCAGAAGAAGGTTCGACTGCATTTCTTCCCATTCCACTCAACCCCTCAAAGGTTTGATGAAATGCCTGGGAGCAGGCAGACATTGGCAGCTGCTGCCACTACACTGTCTTGTGTGGCTTCAGCTGTTGCGAGACCCCTCATATCCCTGTATCCAGAGGTTCTAGACTACTATCATCCCAACAGGACTGAAACACCCAACAGCAGTCTGTCACTACAGTTGCTCCATTAAGTCAGATATCATTTAGACATAGCCTCAGATTAACTAGTAGGACAATCACATCTTATAGGGTCACCAGGGAAAACACAGTGTAGGATTTAGAGCACATAATTGATGTAAATATAAGTAAATAAATATTGATCTTATTTCTCCTTAGTATGGATTGTGTTATTGAGTAGGGCTGTGGAAAGTTAATAAGTACTGGGAAGGGACTGAAGAATGGCAGTTCAGCTTTAGTAGAGGAGATGGGCATATTCTTCGGAGAAATAATGGCCCAGATTTTTCGATAGAAATAACGGTGAGGCTATCAGCGCTCACCATTATGATGGAGTAAATCGGACAGCAACTTCTGGCATCCGCATCATGTGCAGTAAAACACGAAAATCCGGAAGTTGCTGTCTGATTTGCCCTGCTCCTCCACAAGCTTCGCTACACTGGTATCTCATCGATAGACACGGCATTAAAAGACATGAAGGTCGTGAAGTTACGATACTTACTCACTAGTTACCCTCTAAATGAAGCAGTCCATGCCCGTACACAGCAAGACCTGGACGACATTCAGGCTTGGGCTGAGAAGTGGCAAGTAACATTTGCACTGCACAAGTGCCAGGCAATGACTCTCTCCAACAAGAGAGAGTCTCACCACCGCCCCTTGACATTCAACGGCATTAGCATTGCCGAATCCAAGTTCCCCTCTAAGTCACACACCATCCTGACTTGAGAATATATCGCCGATCCTTCACCGTCACTGGGTCAAAATTCTGGAACTCCCTCCCTAACAGCACAATGGGAGTACCTTCAACACACGGACTGCAGCTGTTAGAATCATAGAATGGTTACAGCACGGAAGAAGGCCATTCGGCCTGTCGAGCCCGTGCTGCATCTCAGCTAGTCCCACTCCCCTACCCTTTCCCCGTGGCCCTGAATTTTTTTTTCCTTCAGATACTTATCCAACTCCCTTTTGAAAGCCGTGATTGAATCTGCCCCCACCACCCTTTCAGGCAGTGCATTCCAGATCTTAACCACTCGCTGCGTAAAAAAGTTTTTTCTTACGTCGCCTTTGGTTCTTTTGCCCATCACCTTAAATCTGTGTCCTCTGGTTCTCGACCCTTCTGCCAATGGGAACAGTTTCTCTCTATCTACTCTGTCCATGATTTTGAACACCTCTATCAAATCTCTCAATCTTCTCCGCTCCAAGGAGAACAACCACAGCTTCTCCAGTCTATCAACGTAACTGAAGTCCCTCATTCCTGGAATCATTCTCGTAAATCTTTTCTGCACCTTCTCTAAGGCCTTCACATCCCTCCTAAAGTGCAGTGCCCAGAATTGGACACAGTACTCCAGTTGAGGCCGAATCAGTGTTTTATACAGGTTCATCATAATTTCCACACTTTTGTACTCTATACCTCTATTTATGAAGCCCAGGATCCCGTAAGCCTTTTTAACTGCTTTCTCAACCTGCCCTGCCACCTTCAACGATTTGTGCACACATAACCCCAGGTCTCTTTTTTCTCATGCACCCCCTTTAGGATTGTACCATTTAGTTTATATGTCCTCTCCTCATTCTTTCTACCAAAATGTATCACTTCACACTTTTCTGCGTTAAATTTCATCTGCCACGTGTCCACCCATTTCACCAGCCTATCTATGTCTTCCTGAAGTCTATCACTATCCTCCTCACTGCTCACTATACTTCCAAGTTTTGTGCCATCTGCAAATTTTGAAATTGTGCCCTGTACACCCACGTCCAAGTCATTAATATATATCAAGAAAAACAGTGGTCATCGAACCGACCCCTGGGGAACACCACTGTATACCTTCCTCCAGTCAGAAAAACAACCGTTCACCACTACTCTCTGTTTCCTGTCACTTAGCCAATTCCGAATCTATGCTGCCACTGTCCCTTTTATTTCATGGGTTTCAACTTTGCTGGCAAGCCTATTATGTGGCACTTTGTCGAACGCCTTTTGGAAATCCATGTACACCACGTCAACCGCATTGCCCTCATCAACCCTCTCTGTTACCTCATCAAAAAATGCGATTAAGTTGGTTAAACACGATTTGCCTTTAACAAATCTGTGCTGGCTTTCCTTAATTAATTCACACTTGTCCAAGTGACTGTTAATTTTGTCCCTGATTACTGTTTCTAAAAGCTTCCCCACTACCGAGGGTAAACTGGTAGTTGCTGGGTTTATCTTTACACCCTTTTTTGAAAAATGGTGTCAAGAAGGCGGCTCACCACCACCTTCTTGAGGGCAATTAGGGATGGACAATAAATGCTGGCCTTGCCAGCGATGCCCACATCCCATGAACGAATATAAAAAATACAAGCCAGCAAAAGATAGGGCTGGTGCATTCAGGTATAAGTGAATTTTTATAATGTTGTGATAAGTCTTAATTACTGCCAAACAACCTCTCTGCCACTGAAAATTTAATTTTACAGGTGTGGAGTCTCATTCCTTCAGAATTTAATTATTGTTGGAGATTTTTTTTAAATTAAATTTTAAAAAATTACTTTTACTTTTCCTTTCTGTCTCTTTTATCCCACTCTCTTAATCCTGTCTTTCTTCCGCTCTCTTTATTTTGCTTTCTGTGCATGATTTTACATTGAATTAAATATTCTAATTTTTACTTCCTGGCTTAGACGCTGTAGGGGCTAAATTAAGCTCTGTAGCGCCCGTTTTTTAAGCGCTACAAGGTGTCCTAAAGTGCAAAAAATGGTGTCTGCGATGTGCGCATACTTCCGACGGGAAGTGCACCGGACGCCATCTTAGTAAAGGGGTTTCGCGCGCACCTAACAGTGGCAGTATCACACAGAGCAGGCAGACTATGACGTTCATCAGTGTGCAACACTGATTTGATGCCAGTGCTGCCATTTTCAAACACCATGCTCCAGTCAAGCCCTGTCTTAACTTCGCACAGCTGAACACAACGTTAAACAACATGAAGGACCCAGAACATAAGAAGAAGGAGCAGGTGTAGGCCATTTGGCCCTTTGAGCCTGCTTCACCATTCAATAAGATCATGGCTGATCTACCTCAATGCCACTTTCCTGCACTATCCCCAAATCCCTTGATTCCCTTAATATCCAAAAGTTTATCGATCCCTGCCTTGAATATACTTGAACGACTGAGCATATGCAGCCCTCTGGGGTAGAGAATTCCAAGATTCACCACCCTCTGAGTGAAGACATTTCTCCTCATCTCAGTCCTAAATGGCCGACCCCTTATTCTGAGATTGTGACCCCTGGTTCTGGACTCCCCAGCAAGGGGAAACATCCTCCCAGCATCTACCCTGTCAAGCCCTGTAAGAATTTTGTATGTTTCAATGGAAGATGACAACCAATGCATCCTTTATCTCTATAGCCACCTCTTTTAAAACCCTAGGATATAGGCCATCAGGTCCAGGGAATTTATTGGCTTTCAGTCCAATTAACTTCTCCAATACTATTTCCTTACCAATACTAATTTCTTTCAGTTCCTCATTCTCACTAGACCCCTGGTTCTCCACTATTTCTGGAATGTTTTTTGCATCTTCTTCCGTGAAGATAGACACAAAGTATTTGTTTAATTTATCTTCCATTTCCTTATTCCCCATTATAATTTCTCCTGTCTCAGCCTGTAAGGGACCCAAGTTTACTTTCGCTAATCTTTTCCTTTTTACATACCTATAGAAGCTTTTACAGTCTGTTTTTACGTCTCTCGTTAGTTTACTCTCATATTCTATTTTCTGTTTCTTTATCAATTTCTTGGTCCTCCTTTGCTGAATTCTAAAATCATCCCAATCCTCAGGCTTACAACTCCTTTTGGCAACATTATAAGCCTCTTCCTTTAATCTAATACTATCTTTAATTTCTCTTGTTAGCCACGGGTGGACCATTTTTCCCATGGTGTTTTTATTCCTTAAGGGAATGTATATTCATTGCAAATTATGAATTATTTCTTTAAATGTTTGCCATTGCTTTTCTACTGTCATATCTTTTAATCTAGTTTCCCAACCTACCTTAGCCAACTCGCCTCTCATACCTACGTAGTTTGCTTTGTTCAGATTTAGGACCCTAGTTTCAGACTGAACTAAATCACTCTCAAACGCAATATAAAATTCTATCATATTATGATCACTGCTCCCCAGAGGCTCCTTTACTACAAGGTTATTAATTAACCCTGTCTCATTGCGCAGTACTAGATCTAAAATAGCCAATTCCCTAGTAGGCTCCTTGAAATACTGATCTAGAAAACTATCTTGAATGCATTCCATGAACTCTTCCTCTGCACTATTACTGCAAATTTGGTTTGCCCAGTCTATATGAAAGTTAAAGTCCTCCATGATTACTGTATTACCCTTGTGACATTCATCTCTAATTTCCTGATTTATACTCTGCCCGACACTACAACTATTGTTAGGGGGCCTATAATCTACTCCCACTAGTGTTTTTTGTCCCTTGTTGTTTCTTAGCTGCACCCAAACTGATTCTACATTTTGTTTTTTCGAACCAAGATCCTTTCTCTTTACTGTCTTTATCCCCTCCTTTATTATCAGGGCTACCACCCCCCACCATCTTTTCCATTCTGTCTGTCTCTTCTAAAAGTCAAATATCCTGGAATATTTAGTTTCCAACCTTGGTCACTCTGCAACCACGTCTCTGTAATAGGTATTAAATCAAACCCATTTATTGCTATCTGTGCTATTAATTCATCTATTTTGTTGCGAATGCTTCATGCATTCGATATAGTACCTTTAGCTTTAACTTGTTTCTATTTTTCCCTGATGTTACTTTAGTCACTGGTGCCCTATTACCTTTATTAATCTCTCTGTCCCTTCCTGGCCCACCCTGCTTATCTTTACCAAGATCACTACTCTGCTCTAGAGCCTTGGCATTTCTCTTAATGCTTTTGAATTTACCCTTTCCTGAATCCTCCCAACCCCCCTTCACCAGTGCTACTTAAAGGGATCATGAACAATTTACAGGTTAGTTGCTGGATTATCTCTTATGGCTGCTGATGCAATTGTATGTATTTTTGGAGCTTTTCTATACTTGCCTAAAATTTCAGTAGTCTACAGGGTCTGCTGGTGCTGAAGTACTTTTTTGTTTATTTAAAAGCTTGTGCTGAAACAAGTTGCTTCCAGACGTGGGCAGCCTGGTTGAGCTTCCTCTTGGAATTCAGCGTGACTGGGAGATTGAAGAGAGGCCACGCAGAGCTGCTGGAAGAGGGAGAAGGAGGAGGGAGAGAAGAGCTCTCAGCAAGAGACCATATCCGCAAAGGGTCTTTGGGAAGCAATTTTCTTACCTCAACTTCAGCGATGACCAATTTTTCTTGAGACATCTTCGCTTCACTAAAGAGGTCGAGACTTAAATCTGTCAACTGCTGCAATCTCAAAGCAGGGAAAGGACCACATTGCCTGTGGCTGTGAAGCTGACCGTGGCTCTTAACTTTTATGCATCTGGCTCCTTACCTTTCCTCCACCACTGACCATCACATCATCCTCATATGAAAAATAAAGTAACAACCCTTATGCATTCCCTTAGCACCTGTCTTCCATGTGCCTTTGCCTATCCTAGTGCTCCTACGAGGTGCTTCCCCAATGGCTGCAGCATGGCTGGTGGAAGGCTGCTGACTGTCAGTGGGGGAGACTGCAGATGGCCTTGGAGGGTGACTTCAAGCAGCTCTGGGCCGAGAAGGCCCAGCTACAGACTACACCATTTTGGCCTGGGATGAAGCAGTCTGGGCTGCCTGGCTGATGGGCAACAGCAAGGGCACAGATGGAGTGGCAGGGATGGGAGCGGGAATGCTGTTATCCTGAGAGAGAACAGCAGGTTGGTACGCCATGGAGCCACTACCACTCTCCCGGGGCGGTGCCTCAGCAATCTTACTGATCTGTTTGAGAATAGATTGATAGACTCCTGTGAGGCCCTGGAAACCCCTTTGAACAATGGCACCCAGAGCTTTGAGGGCAGCAAGCCGAGCTTCCACTGCAGCACTCAAACCTTTTTATGGAAGCTGCTTGTGCTGCAATGGAAGCTGTGACATCGGCCATCAGACACTGCATCATGGTCGGTTTCACAAGTGTGCTGACGTGGGTGACCACCTGTTCCATGTTGGAAATGATGGGCTCCAAGCTCTGCACAAAGCCCTGTGCCAAGTTGGTGCTGGACTCTCCATGCTCCTTGACATTGTGCGTAGGCTTTCTGGCAGACTTTCCAGTGCACCAAGCATTTAGTTGTGTACACTCATCAGCCTTCTTCTGTAGTCTGGCCCATCGAAGTTCTAATCTGAGTCCTTTGCAATAGCACTAGTGTGCGACCTCAGCTTCCGTCGAGCTGCTTGTGCCTGGTGTCTCTCCACGTGCAGATCCCTCCTCCATCCTAGCCTCTAAAATACACGCTGTGTTAGTCTCTGAGCTGGTGGCCGCAACTGTAAGATCGAGTGATGGTGAATGTTCATCTTCACTTTCTTCTTCCACCACTGACTAGGCAGGTTCTAGTTCTTGGGTATCTGAAATTAAAAAGGGTTGGGCTCTGGTGAGGGGAGAGGAGAAAGTAAGAAATGTGTGCTTACACCATCTGAAGCTTCTCAGTCTGAAGAGATTGTGGGATGAGGGAGAAGTGGGATGAGAGAGGGAACATTACATCTGCCGATACTCTCATCATTGATCACTCCAGCGCTGCCAGTGGCCATAGCCTCAGGCACCTTCCCAACACAGTCCCCTCCATGGGGATTAAAACATGCAGGTGCGCTTGTCCTCCTCCAGTTCTTTCCTGCTGCTGTCTGTTATGCGCCACTTTCTCCTGCAAGAATGAGGGAAGTGTGTCAGTGAGTGTCCTGCAATATGGTTGGGGCATGTGGCTGTCAGGGTTGAATAGCTGCCAGTGTGTGTGAGCTGTGAGTTGTGGGTGCTTGACTTGCAACAGTGCAAAGTGTGTGAGATAGAGCTAAAGTATATGAAAGTTGAGGTTAAGTGCTGATTGATAGAGATTATTGGTAGGTGAGTGATGAGGGGGGGGGGAATGATTTGAGCAGTGGCTGAGGCTAGTGGTGCAGTTGGTAGGATATGCCATTTGAAGATGAACTCACTGACTTTGACAACTCGTATGGGATCATTAAACTTCTTCCTGCACTGCTTCCAGGTTCTAAGAGCAATGTTTCTGGCATTGACCTCCTCCCACTGCCTCCTGAGCATGTCTCTGGAGGGCCTTTTGCCCTCCTGCGGTTACATGACATCTCTTCTCCATTCCACCTCTTCCACCAAGGCCTCTAGTGCCGTGTTTGAAAACCTTGGTGCACCCTCTCTACCATTGTCAGCCATTCTTCACTCTTTCACAGGACAGATTCACTTCTGAAAAAACTTCCACCACTTCCTGCAGCCACAATGCATCTCCCCTTTAAGAGGTGCAGGCTGCCTTTAAGTAGCACTAGCCACTCACGATATTGGGCCCCCTGCTTAAGTGTGCAGCCAATGAACAGTGCGAGGAGCGCTGGCTACACATTAGCATTCATGTAAAGCAGTAAGCAGCACAAATTTACCATGCTGCCTGCAGCTTAGTGAACGGGCGCAGGTTAATCGCGTACGCGATCCCTGCGCCCGTTTGCGGGTCCTATCCAATTTAACTCCCTGCAGGTCTCAGTGAGTATTCTTCAGTCTGATTGGTTGAAGAGACATGCTGTTGCTTTCCCTGCTCACACATGCCATAGATCCCCTGTAGAGGGTGCTGCACCGAAAAGGTTCTCTAAATACCATAAGTTGCCGTTCAAAAGCCCGCGAAAAGTCTGTGGGCAGCTGTAAGCATAATGAACGGTAAATGCTGTTCCTTCGCCGCTGACCGCAAAATCTCAGAGTCATAACGGCACAGAAGGAGGCCATTCGGCCCATCGAGTCCGTGCCAGCTCTCTGTAGAGCAATCCAGTCAATCCCATTCCCCTGCTCTATCACCGTAGCCCTGCAAGTTTATTTCCCTCAAGTGCCTATCCAGTCTCCCTTGCAAACATTGAGTGTCTCCGCTTCCACCACTTCCGTCGGCAGTGAATTCCAGGTCATCATCACTCGCTGCATAAAAAAGTTTTTCCTCACATCCCCCCTGTATCTCTTGGCCAAAACCTTAAATCTGTGTCCCCTAGTCCTTGTATCATCAACTAGTGGGAACAGCCTTTCCCTGTCTAGCCTATCCAAACCCGTCATAATCTTGTACAGCTCTATCAAATCACCCCTCAACCTCCTTTGCTCTACTGAAAACAAATCCAGCTTCTCCAACCTGTCCTTGTAGCTAAGATCCCCCATACCCGGAACCATTCTGGTAAATCTCCTCTGCACCCTCTCAAGGGCCTTCACATCCTTCCTAAAGTGTGGTGACCAGAACTGGACGCAATACTCCAGTTGTGGCCTAACCAGCGCTTTATAAAGCATAACTTCTCTACTTTTGTACTCAGCACCTCTATTTATGAAGCCCAAGATCCCATATGCTTTGTTAACCACTCTCTCAATATGTCCTGCCACCTTCAGGGACCTATGCACATTAACTCCCAGGTCCCTCTGTCCCTGCACACTCTTTAAAACTGTGCCATTAAGTGTATATTGCCTCTCCCTGTTCCTTCTGCCAAAATGCATCACCTCACACTTCTCTGTATTAAATTCCATCTGCCACTTGTCTGCCCATTCTGTTAGCCTTTCTATGTCCTGTTGCATTCGATTGATATCATCATCACTGTTTGCCACACCCCCAAGTTTGGTGTCATCGGCAAATTTAGAAATTCTACTCTGTATTCCATATCCAGGTCATTACACAAAAAGCAGTGGCCCCAGCACTGACCCTTGGGGAACACCACTGTCTACCATCCTCCAGTCTGAAAAACAGCCATTTACCACAACTCGCTGTTTTCTGTCCTTAAGCCAATTCCTTATCCAAGCTGCCACTGACCCACCTATTCCATGAGCCTCAATTTTGTTAACCAGCCTTCTACGTGGTACTTTGTCAAACACCTTCTGATGTAGACAACATCCATTGCATTCCCTTCATCAATCCTCTCTGTTACTTCATCAAAAAATTCAATTACACGATCTGCCTTTTACAAATCCGTGTTGGCTCTCCTTAATTAGCTTAAACCTCTCCAAGTGCCCGTTAATTTTTTCCTTGATTATTGTTTCTAAAACTTTACCCACCACTGATGTTAAACTGACCGACCTGTAGTTACTAGGATTGTCCTTACACCCTTTCTTGAACAATGGTGTCACATTTGCCACTTTCCAATCCTCAGGCACCTCCCCTGCATCTAGGGAAGATTGGAAAATTATGGCAAGCCCTTCCGCTATCTCCTCCCCCAATTCCCTTAGCAACCTGGGATGCAAGCCATCTGGACCAGGCGACTTATCCACCCTAAGCATACCCAGCCTTTCTACTACATCCTATCTATCAATTTACACCCCTTCCATTGCTTCTACCTTTTCCACTTCTACCGATATTTTGTCAGCATCCACCTCCTTAGTAAACACTGATACAAAGTACTCATTGTGTATTCTAGCCTTGCCCTGTGCCTCTAAGCATATATCACCTTCTTTGTCTCTAATAGTCTCTTACCACCTGCTTACTGTTTACATGCTGGTAGAAGATCTTTGGGTTCCCTTTTATGTTAACCATCATTCTACTCTCATATTCTCTCTTTGCCAATATTATTTTCAACTTCACATCCCCTCTCAACTTATTGTATTTGGTCTGGTTCTCCCTTGAAGAATTCACCTGACATGCATCATACACCCGTTTTTTTGTTTCATCATCTTCTCGATCTCCCTCGTCATCCAAGGAGCCGTTGCTTTGGTTCCCTTACCCTTCCCTCTTGTTGGAATGTACCTAGCCTGTACTTGGAACATAACCTCCTTAAAGATCACCCATTGTTCCGTTACAATTATTCCTGTCAGTCTTTGGCTCCATTTTACCCTGGCTAGATCCTTTTGCATCCTATTGAAGTTAACCCTATTCCAGTTTAGAAGTTACACTCTAGATTGTTCCTTGCTCCTCTCCATTGCTAATCTAAATCTTATGATACGATGATCAGTCGTACCCAAGTGTTCTCCCACTGACACTTGGTCGATCTGGCCCACCTCATTCCCCAGCACCAGATCCAGCAATGCCTCCTTCCTAGTTGGGCCAAGAACATATTGATCAAGGAAATTCTCCTGAACACATTTCAGAAATTCCTCCCCCTCCTTTCCCTTTACCCTAGCATTATCCCAATCGATATTTGGGTAAAGTCCCCCAATATCACCACTCTATAGATCTTGCATATCTCTGCGATTTCCCTGCAGATTTGCTCCTCTACCTCCCTCTCACTATTTGGAGGCCTATAGAATACCCCCAATAGCATGATCATACCCTTTTTGCTCCTCAACTCTAACCAAATGGATTCTATCCTTGTCCCCTCAAGAACATCCTCTCTTTCCAGCACTAGAATGTCATCCTTGATCAGCACTGCCATCCCACCTCCCTTTTTCCCTTCCCTATCTTTTCTGAACATCTTGTACCCTTGAGTATTAAGTGCCCAGTCCTCACCATTTTTAAGCCACGTTTCCGTTATTGCCACAACATCATATTGCCACACGGCTAATTGTGCTTGGAGCTCACCAACTTTATTCACCACACTTTGTGCATTTACGTACATGCATTCTAAACCCATTTTTGAATTTTTCATAGTCTTTCTTAGTCTGCTCCTATCTAATATGGTACTACTACCGCCTCTATTACTATCTTCTCTAGTACTATCCAACACACTCACTCTTTTATGCACCTTATTCCTCTTTTCTACTCCTATATGCTGGTGCCCATCCCCCTGCCAAGCTAGTTTAAACCTTCCCCAACAGCACTAACAAACCTCCCCGTGAGAATATTGGTCCCGGCTTTGTTGGGGTGTAACCCGACCGGCTTGTACAGGTCCCACCTTCCCCAGAAATAGTCCTAATGCCTCAGGAATCTAAAGCCCTCCCTCCAGCACCATCTCTCCAGCCACGCATTCATCTGTTCTATCCTCCTATTCCTGTACTCACTAGCACGTGGCACCGGGAGTAATCCAGAGAATACTACCTTTGAGGTCCTGTTTTTTAATCTCTCTCTCCTAGCTCTCTAGGCCAATGTTTGTTTTTTATAGCAGACACAAAGTTCGCCAGTGGAAGAATGTGCTCATCCTGAAAGTAATTCCCCATTCTAGAGTTCAGCACCAATCTCCCTGTCTGTATATCAGCTCCATTCCTGCTACCTTCTTCCCCCTCTTCATCCTGTGGGGAAGATGTGCACTGAGGGCAGAGCTTCATTCAAAATCATGAAATTCAGTGTCGCATCTTACTTTAATATTTAATTTTTTTTTAACTTAGTGTTCTGCCAGCAGCTCTGCCCCTTTAGGCCAGAGAAATGATGTCTGGTAAAATGGGGTGCCCGAAGTTGGATGCCCAATTTCACGATCCGCATCCACAAGCAGTGAGGCTCCAAACTGGCAGTGGAACCTTGATATTGGGGCAACATGTTTCATTTCCCAGGACCATGATTCAAGTGCAGGTCCAACAGTTGGGCTAACCATCTGTCTTACTAACGGCACATTATTGTGCAAGTCCATATAAGAAATCTGTCTTTAAAGCCAGTATTAAAGAGATACAACTTCCCCATCTTAAACTAGATCCCAGACTGAATGTGGATTAGTCCTTCCTTTGGTAAGAGATACTTGGATTATCAAGCCACTGCTCTAATGTTATGACCCTTTTATTCATACGCTGTTGAGTGATTATTGCTGGAGTGCCTATTTTATTTCAAAATTAGTTCATTGACATCATAATTCAGAAACATTGTGATAATTTTTCATGGGTACCAGTTATGTGACTGTTCCCCTTTGTTACCAATTCTGAAGGACCAAAGAAGTACTTAGTTTTTAATCACGGATAAAAGTAAATTGAGGCCGACAGGAAGAATTAGATAGGAAAACAGTCATACAGGCATCAAACAGGAAATTAGAGATGCATGTAACAAGGGTACTACAGTAATCATGGGTGACTTTAAATCTACGTATAGACTGGCCACACCAAATTAGCAATAATACTGTGGAGGATGAATTCCTGGAGTGTGTACAAGATGGTTTTTTAGACCAGTACGTTGAGGAGCCAACTAGGGAACAGGCTATCCTAGATTGGGTATTGTGCAATGAGAAGGCGTTAATTAATGATCTTGTTGTGCGGGGTCCTTTAGGGAAGAATGACTATAACATGACAGAATTCTTCATTAAGATGGAAAGTGAAGTAGTCCAAT
The DNA here is from genome assembly GCA_030390025.1 of Squalus acanthias. NCBI lineage: Eukaryota > Metazoa > Chordata > Chondrichthyes > Squaliformes > Squalidae > Squalus > Squalus acanthias. Next base: position 54,176,095 of record CM059436.1, read on the forward strand.
CTGAAACCAGGGTCCTAAATCTAAACAAAGGAAACTTCAAAGGTATGAGGAGGGAGTTGGCTATGATAGATTGGGGAGCTTCATTAAAAGGCATGACGGTGGATAGGCAATTGCTAACATTTAAGGAACGAATGCATAAATTGCAACAGTTATACATTCCTTTCTGGCGCAAAAGCACAAAAGGAAATGCAGCCCAACCATGGCTAACAAAAGAACTTAAGGATAGTATTAGATCCAAAGAGGAGTCATATAAAGTTGTCAGAAAAAGTAGCAAGCCTGAGGATTGGGAGCAGTTTAGAGTTCAGCAAAAAAGGACCAAGAGATTGATTAAGAGGGGAAAAATAGAATATGAGAGTAAACTTGCAAGGAACATAAAAGCAGACTGTAAAAGCGTCCACAAGTATGTAAAAAGAAAAAGAGTAGTGAAGACAAGTCTAGGTCTCTTACAGTCAGAAACAGGAGAATTTATAATGGGGAACAAGGAAATGGCAGAGCAATTAAACAAATACTTTGGTTCTGTCTTCATGGAAGAGGACACAACTAACTTCCCAGAAATGCTAAGGAACCAAGGGGGAAAAATTCAGTTGGTTGCGCCTCCCGTTAGCGCCTTAAGGGGACGCTAATGGAGCGCAAAGCAACTAGCGCCCGGGCGAGGCGATCTTTGCGCCGCTCACGAAATTAACTAGTAATTTTGCGGCGGCGCTAAACACTACCTGCCACGATCTCCTGCGCTGGCAGATCGTGACGTCAGTCGAGTGCGCAACGCCCCGGTAGTGCCCTGGAGCAGATATTGAGTGGCGCCCCCTGCCTTACCGCCTGCCGCTAGCAACGACAGGTTGAGGGGAGCGTTTTGCAGTCAGGAAGGGACTGGGGGAGCGCTATTTAAAGGCGACCGCTTCCTGCCTTTTATTGTTGGTGACATTTTTGAACCACGCATTCTGAGAGAGAGAGAAACAGACTTCTGGAGAGATTCAACGCTGTGTGAAGGAGTTTTGGGTACTGAGCTGCACTTTGCAGTTTCATTTTGATTTGCCCTTCCTTGTATTGATTTAGAAGAGACTGTGGGTGCTGCACTCTGAGCTCTTTCCCTGGTACTCTCCATTGTTCTTTCCAGCAGATTTGATGTACAGGTCTCTCCAGGCCGAGATTCAAGGCTGCAATGAGCAGGATGTGGATGGAAAGCAAGATCAACCCTCCCCTTTAAGAACTGGCCCGCGCCATTGTGTGTGTGTTCCATTGCTGACTGACATCACATGAGCTTCGCCAGCGCTCTGAGGTAGCGCCTCGCTCCTCGGCCTTTGCACCTTAAGACAGGTGTGAAGCGCCTGATTTAGCGCTCCAATCACCTCCAGGGGCGATAAAAGTCAAGTTTGCAGTCGGAGGCGATAATTAGCGCCAGGCGCTAATCTTTGCGCCCGGCCGATAATTGCGCCCCAAACGGGGCGATACTGAATTTCTCCCCCCAAGGGTCTAGTGAGAAGGAGGAATTAAAGGAAATTAGTATTAGTGAAAAAATAGTGCTGGAGAAATTAATGGCACTGAAAGCTGATAAATCCCAAGGGCCTGATAATCTGCATCCCAGAGTACTAAAAGAGGTAGCCATGGAAATAGTGGATGCATTGGTTGTCATCTTCCAAAATTCTATAGATTATGGAACAGTTCCTGCAGAGTGGAGGGTGGCAAATGTAACCCCACTATTTAAAAAAGGAGGGAGAGAAAAAACAGGGAACTACAGACGGTTAGCCTAATATCAGTAGTACGGAAAATGCTAGAGTCTATTATAAAGGATGTGATAACAGGACACTTAGAAAATATCAACAGGATTAGACAAAGTTAACATGGATTTATGAAAGGGAAATCCTGTTTGACAAACCTACTGGAGTTTTTTGAGGATGCAACTGGTCGAATAGATAAGGGAGAACCAGTGGATGTGGTGTATTTGGATTTTCAGAAGGCCTTTGATAAAGTCCCACATAAGAGGTTAGTGTGCAAAATTAAAGCACATGGGATTGGGGGTAATATACTGGCATGGATTGAAAATTGGTTAACAGACAGGAAACAGAGAGTAGGAATAAATGGGTCTTTTTCGGGGTGGCAGGCGGTGACTAGCAGGGTACTGCAGGGATCAGTGCTTGGGCCCCAGCTATTCACAATATATATCAATGATTTGCATGAGGGAACCAAATGTAATATTTCCAAGTTTGCTGACGACACAAAACTAGGTGGGATTGTGAGGAGGATGCAAAGAGGCTTCAAGGCGATTTAGACAAGTTGAGTGAGTGGGCAAATACATGGCAGATGTAGTATAACGTGGATAAATGTGAAGTTATCCACTTCGGTAGGAAAAACAGAAAGGCAGAGTATTATTTAAATGGTGATAGATTGGGAAATGTTGATGTACAAAGGGACCTAGGTGTCCTTGTACACCAGTCACTGATGGGGTTGTGAGGAGGATGCAAAGAGGCTTCAAGGCGATTTAGACAAGTTGAGTGAGTGGGCAAATACATGGCAGATGTAGTATAACGTGGATAAATGTGAAGTTATCCACTTCGGTAGGAAAAACAGAAAGGCAGAGTATTATTTAAATGGTGATAGATTGGGAAATGTTGATGTACAAAGGGACCTAGGTGTCCTTGTACACCAGTCACTGAAAGCAAACATGCTGGTGCAGCAAGCAGTTAGGAAGGCAAATGGTATGTTGGCCTTCACTGCAAGAGGATTTGAGTACAGGAGCAAGGATGTCTTACTACAGTTATACAGGGCCTTGGTGAGACCACACCTGGAGTACTGTGTGCAATTTTGGTCTCCTTGACTAAGAAAGGATATACTTGCCATAGAGGGAGTGCAGCGAAGGTTCACCAGACTGATTCCAGGGATGGCAGGACTGTCGTATGAGGAGAGATTGGGTCGACTAGGCCTGTATTCACTAGAGTTTAGAAGAATGGAAGGGGATCTCATTGAAACGTATAAAATTCTGACAGGGCTAGACAGACTGGATGCAGGGAGGATGTTTCCCCTGGCTGGGAGCTCTAGAACGAGGGGTCACAGCCTCAGGATACGGGGTAGGACATTTAGGTCTGAGATGAGGAGAAATTTCTTCACTCAGAGGGTGGTGAACCTGTGGAATTCTCTGCCACAAAAGGCTGTGGAGGCCAAATCACTGAATATATTTAAGAAGGATCGATAGATTTCTAGACGCAAAAGGCGTCAAGGGGTATGGGGCGAGAGCGGGGATATGGTATTGAGATAGAGGATCAGCCATGATCATATTGAATGGCGGAGCAGGCTCGAAGGGCCGAATGGCCTACTCCTCCTATTTTTCTATGTTTCTACAACAAAATGGGGCAAAATATTGCATTTCCATGTGGAGAGCTTTGTTATCTCCGAAGTACAGACATGTATTTTCAATTACAATTGTATTTTTTATTAGGTATTTTATCTGCTCCCCACTTGTTTTGGTATCTTGGCACCATTCACAGCCAAGTGAATGGTGATCTAATCTCAGGTTTCTGCCAATGACTTCTGAAACCAACTGCTGAGAGTTGTGTGTGAATAACCAAAGGATGTTAATCCATCCATTTTCTCTCATTCCCTGTGGAAAAGCCTGTGCTTGGCACCTTCCCACAGCAGCATGGCTGAGTAGGAGCTCAGCTTGAAGAGGGAACTGTGTGTGGACATCCCGCCTTTCCATGAGTCAGTGCATCGGTATTGAAAAGCACTGCACCAGTGCACTGTCAAAGGTGCAGCAGCATCTTTTATGTCAATGAATGTGGGGGTGAGAGGGAGTGGGGGTGGTGGGAGAGAGATGAGAACTGCACCTCTTTTTCTTTTGATCTTCCTTCCCCACAAAACCTCTCCGAAATAAGCAAAATTACCATTTTTTTTCAAAATCCCATGGCGTTGCTTTAAACATGAAAATGAAAGAGATACGGTGAAACTTCATACCATTTTTCTAACAGCCGTTAACAGACAACTGCCATGAAATGAATTCATATTGAAGGAAAATATTTTCTGTGCATTATCCTGTCACTTGGAAGGATGTAAAAGCAGAAAGATGGTATCTTTTGGTTTGGCATTTGAAAAGTAGAGATATTGCATTACAAAAGTAAGAAAATTACTGACAATAGCTCAATAAATTTGCACAGGGACAATGTTTGTTCCTTGTCTTGAAAAATGGATTCTAAATAATTATTACACATCCTGTGTGATTATATGCAGTGCACCTGTTAATAGGATATTTCAGATTTTTGCTGTGTCTAGCTGTACTGAATCTTTACATTTGTATTGCCGACACGTTCTCCAGGTAGACAGACAGAATATTGTCCATTTCAGTGAGAGAGCAAAGCAAATCAGTAGAAAGCCTATTTGTCCTGCAGGTGTGATTGTTGGCTAGAGAATTTTTGACGATTTTGAACCTGCTATATAAAACCATATCCTTATGACAATCAAAACCAACACTATTAGCTTTAGAGCACTGATATGTAATAGGAAATCATGGCTGCCTGAAACATGTTGGCATCATAAAATAGCGTTTGTTTGGATTTTGTATTAATTTCACCTGATCTTCCTTCTCCAATACTATTCCTTTCCCCCAGTAATTTGGAAAAACACCAAGACATGGATGCACCTACGTAATTTACATTAACGAATTGGACTCGGAAATTGGAGGTACAATTTCAAAATTTGCAGACCAAATTGTGGGGTGTAGTTAATATTAAAATATTTAAAAAATGCAACACAATACAAGAAGGCATTAATAAACTTGCAGAATGGGCATGTAACTGACAAATGAGTTTCAATATAGATAAGTGTGAGGTGTTGCATTTTGGTCGGAAGAATAAGGAATCCGTGTACTACTTGGATAATAAGAGTCTAAATAGGGTAGAGGAGCAAAAGGGATCGGGGTACAGATACAGAAATCATTCAAAGGAGCAACGCAGGTTCATTTCTAGAGGGCAGGGATGAAAAGCAGAGAAGTTATGTTAAACTTGTATCGAACATTAGTTAGACAACACTTGGAATAAGGTGCACAGTTCTGGTCTCCATATTATGGAAAGGATATAGAGGCATTGGAAAGGTGCAATAAAGATTCACAAGGATGATACCAGAACTGAGAGGTTTTAACTATCACAAAAGACTGATCAGGCTGGGGCTCTTTTCTCTAGAAAAAAGAAGGCTGAGGGGGTGACCTGATAGAGATCTTTAAGATAATGAAAGGGTTTGATAGGGTAGAAGTGGAGAAAATGTTTCCACTTGTGGGGGAGACCAAAACGAGAGATCATAAATATAAGATAGTCACTAATAAATCCGAGAAGTCGCACAACACCAAGTTATAGTCCAACAGTTTTATTTGAAATCACAAGCTTTCGGATCTCCGCATCATGACTAATAAATCCAACAGGGAACTCAGGAGCAAGTTCTTTATCCAGACAGTGGTTAAAATATGGAACTTGCTACCACAAGGAGTAGTTGAGGCCAAATGCATTTAAGGGGAAGCTAGATAAGCACATGAGCGAGAAAGGAATAGAAGTGCATGCTGATAGGGTTAGATGGGGAAGGGTGGGAGGAGGCTCATGTGGAGCATAAATGTCGGCATTGACCAGTTGGGGCAAATAGCCTGTTTCTGTGCTGTAGACTCGATGTAACACTCAGAATTGCTCTCTACGTGGTACTTTGCAATGTATCCTGTTTGGCTGAAAGCCTGTCAGTTAGTTTAGAACATACAGTGAAAAGCTATTGATTTTACTCAAAATATTACAATCATACCCTTTGGAAGAACTGACCAGATCTCCACTTGTGATATTGGGTTTATTATTTATTGCTGAGTATAATAATGAATTACATGGTCAGCCCCTCACGCTGAGTATTCCATGTGTCCTATTTGTTATCTCACTGAATACCCCTTATTTCATTCCTTCTCCTAATTCTCTTGTTATTCTTCATACGTTTTTGTTTTTCTTTAGTTGTCTCTGTCTGAGATTTTCCTCGCTGGTCCAGACATCAGCAGAACAGCGAGGCAGGTTTTCCATCCAAGCCATTTGGCATTAAATTGGTAACTTTTTGGGGTCAGATCAATTGCCATATTTTCGGCTGCTTTGCTTGGCCTTTGCTACGTGTGGTTTGGAGCAGGAAATGGCTGCTACTGTAAGAGTTGGACACCTGCCAATCAGTTCACACTGGGAGAGCAGTCCAACAAAGTTACCTCTACAAAGGCGAACAACAACTTACACTTATGTGGTGCCTTTAACCTAGTGAATGTTCCAAGATGCTACAGAAGGAGGGATGGAGGCAAATCAGACACTAACCAGGGAAACAGAAGAAGAGTTAGTGGAAATGATTGAAGGCAAAGCTGAAGAGGCAGATTTTGAGGAGGTAGATCTTGGACTGCACTTTTTTGGGCACAGAATGGGTGCAAAAGGCACCAATTTCCCGGTGCTGTGTCCCACCCTCAAGGGTGTGTGAAATACATTCAATGCCATATTGGGCTAGGTGCTATTCAGGCATTCCTGGTGGCCACCTAAAACAGGCGTTAGGCCCCTTGCATATGTTAATGAACATATTTCTCCCAGAAATTCATTAGGACTGAGTGGAGTATGCATCGGGCATGCTCTGCTCAGGTTTTGGCTTCTTCAGCAGCCTAACCAGTGGTACTTAAAGGGACTGCAAGAAGTTGCCACCAAACAAGTATTTCCTTTTAATCTGACCTTCATGTGGAGCTGGGGTCAGAAGTGGTTCTCCAGGTTCCAAAGCACTACTGCTGGCCCGCGTTAGCCCCCATTCCGGTCTTATCCCACCCCACTCAGGATTTACTGAGGGCTGCTGTCGCTAAGGCAGCTGGACAAAATTATCCTCTTCAAACTGTCAAGCTGCTTCTGGGTCTCTGATTGACATCCTAAGCTCACCATAAATATGCTGATGAAGCCTGAGGCCCAACTTTGGTCAAGCCTCGAGCCTCGCACCTTGGGCTTCTGGCACACGTGCCTCGTGCGCCGACCATTCTGCACCATCCAAAACAAATTTCTAGCCCCAAATCACTTAATATGGAGATGGTAAGTTAGATATTCTGGATGGATCAAAAGAACTAAAGGGGAAGAGGGGAAACAGAGGGCTGGGAATCTGAAGGTGGGGGAACGATTCGCAGAGGGGAAACCAGAGGTGGAAGGGAAAGCAAAATACTGCGGATGCTGGAAATCTGAAATAAAAACAAAATGCTGGAAATACTCAGCAGGTCAGGCTGCATCGGTAGAGAGAGCAACAGAGTTAACCTTTCAGGTCGATGACCTTTCATCAGAACTGGAAAAAGTTACAGATGTAACAGGTTTTAAGCAAGTACAGAGGCTGGGAAAGGGGGAGGGAAGGAAAGACCAAAAGGGAAGGTCTGTGATAGGGTGGAAGGCAGGAGAGATAAAATGACAAAAGGGATGATGGTGCTAGGCGAAAGGGAATGGTAATGGGACAATAAAAGAAACAAAAGATGGTCTAGAGGAGCTGTAAATGGCAACAGCAGAATCATTACCAGCACCTGCTGTCCGAAAAAATGGGAGCAGTGGTCATGATCTGTTGACCTCAATGCTGAGTCCATAAAGTTGTAAAGTGCCTAGTAGAAAGATGAGGTGCTGTTCCTAGAGCTTCATTGAAACAGTGTAGGAGGCCGAGGACAGAGAGGTCAGAGTGGGAGTGGGGTGGAGAATTAAAATGACGTGACTGGAAGCTCGAGGTCACGCTTACGGACTGAACGGAGATGTTCCGCAAAGCGTTTACCCAATCTGTGTTTAGTCTCCCCAGTGTAGAGGAGACCGCATCGTGAGCAGCGAATACAATATACTAAATTGCAAGAAGTACAAGTAAATCGCTGTTTCACCTGGAAGGAGTGTTTGGGGCCCTGGACGGTGGGAAGGGAGGAGGTGAAAGGGCAGGTTTTACATCTCCTGCGCTTGCACGGGGAGGTACTGTGGGATGGGGAGGGGGTGTTTGGGGTGATTGAAGAGTGGAAAGGGTGTTGTGGAGGGAACAGTCTCTTTGGAATGCTGAAAGGGGAGGGGGAAGATGTGTTTGGTGGTGGCATCACGCTGAAGGTGGCGGAAATTGTGGAGGATGATCCGTTGAATGTGGAGACTGATGGAGTGGAAGGTGAGGACAAGGAGAACCCTATCATGGTTTTGGGAGGGAGGGGAAGGGGTGAGGGCAGAAGTGTAGGAAATGGGATGGACCATGTCAACCACGGTGGAGGGGAATCCTCGGTTGAGGAAAAAGGAAGACATATCGGAAGCACTGGTATGGAAGGTGGCATCGTCAGAACAGATACGACAGAGACGGAGAAACGGGTGGAAGGAACTTTGATACCACCAGTAACTAATGGTAACTCACTGAAATTGCACTGATAACTAATAGTAAAGTGGTAACACTCAGATTTCCCTCATAACCAATAGTAATACAATGACTCACTGACAGTCTATATGTAACTGGTAATAATAGGTGTAATGCCCTGATATCCTACCTGTAGCTAGTAGTAATCCTACAACCCGTTGATATTCACTCTGAAACCATAGCCGGAATCCCTCTGCTGCACAAGGTGCGGTCAGGCTCCCCAGTTGATGCCACTTTTAACAGGCCTGATCTCACTCCCTATCTCCATGGACTCAAGTTCTGTATGAAGGTGACAACTCTGAACTGGGAACCTCTGTCAGTGCTGATCTGGACTTGGACTTCACACATCAAAACCGGGTGGCACAGACTGACCTGAACCAAACTGAGAGATCGCATGAAGCGCAGCGGGATCCATGTTTGGGGCACTTCACACAGGGCATATTTTCCTAAACTCAGCTCAGCACCAAAATTTCTAAACCACTCCCTGAGCTCAGACTCGATAAAGGAAAGTTTTCATAGAATTATAGAAATTACAGGACAGGAGGAGGCCGTTGTCCACTGGTGCTGGCACTCTCTCCTGTAACCCTATTCTCCATCCCAAAAATCTTTTTATATTCCTCCTTTTCAAATATATATCCCATTCGCTTTGAAATAAAGTTTTAGTCTCAACCGCAATCGCCACATGTGGTGAAGTATCTCCTGTACTAATAGCCCTCAGTTCAAGAACTTTCCTCCTCCCTTCCCCTTTGTTTCTTCCAGTGAGAATCCATGTTTTCCGTTCCCTAGTTCCCCATTCGCCTTCCAGTGGAAATAATCTTTCCCTATTTACCAACAGTAAGGTCATCAGTTTTCACTCACCTCTTTACTGGCTGCTCCTCTCTCAGTGCTGCTCCCACTCTCCACCTTGCTGCTGCTGCTCCTAGCTCTGTGGGAAATGCTGCTCCCCAAGCCCACCCTCAACCCATTTCCCCCCCTCGCTTGAGCCCCAATTTCCTGACCACTAGTCCCCCTCTCTCCCTCCCACCCATGACCTCCCATCCCCGAATTCCCCATCTTTCTCCCTGAGCGCTCATTTCCCAGTCTCTCCTTGATCTCCCATTCTCCTCTTCCCCCCACCCCACTCTCGAGCTCCACCGCCCCCCCCCCCCACTCTCGGGCCCCCCCCCCCGATTTCAGACTTCACCCTGATATAAAGCCACACAATTTCAATCCCCTCCCCTCTGATTTCAAGCCTCCGCACTCCCCCCAGTGATTTCAGAGACTCCGCGAACGGACATCCAGGATTCCTGAGCCTCCTGATTCCTGACTCTCCAGTCCCCTCCCCCCGTCGACTGTGCTCCATGTGATCGCAGATCCCTGCGATGGCGGTTGGGTGACGTCATCGAGCCTGAGGCTTTAACAGCAGCAGCAGGCGGTGACGTTACGGAGTGGGGGGGGGAAGTTTAAATAGCTGATCTCCTGGGCTACTGGAAGCACAGCTCGGGAGAGATACCCCCGAGTCTGGGAAACTCCCGTTCATACCGGCGGGAGGGTTGGGAACCCTAAGCTTGGTCCGTACCTGCAGAAAGCGCTGGCCAGACCGTACCAATCATATGAGGTAGGAGGTGGTGTCCCTGACCTCCCGCTTCATTTTCTATCCTCTATGCTTGCTGGGCATCTCAGATTGATTCCTGCCCTTCCGCCTGCTGCTCTCCGTCAGCACTCAGAAGGACCCAGTCACCCTAGGCCAGAGAGGCAGCTGCAAGCCTGAAATTTCCAGACGCTGCCACATGCACTAGGCCCTACCAGGGGACAGGCCTGTGCTTTGGCTGCCATTGGGCCTGAGTCAGGAAATAGGGTTGATCCCCGGGTTGGACAGGTGCACTGCAGTTTTGATACGCTGCTCCTCTTTAGTATCCGACAGATGGGGGTCCAGGAAAATGATCTCTAGTAACAAAACTTTATTTTACATCTACTCCCCAAAGCTCTGAGGCTTTGCTGATGGTGTGGAGCCTCACCGGTGATGGGTGTAGACTGCAAAATAGGGTGCCTCACCTCGTGTGCCCAATTCATAGTGCGTTGAGTTTTGGGGACTAGAGGAAGCAACATTGCAAGCAAGTGGAGTAACAAATTTAAATATTAAATGATTCAAATGAGATCCTGCGCTGAATTAAAAAACTTTGGATAAAGCTTCTTCCTCAGTTCACTCCTCGTCCGTATAAAAAGGCCGTATGCCAGATTAACTGCCTTGGCCTGCTTTAGCCTAATACTGAAGGCAAGGCTGTTGTCCTGTGAATGAACTGTAGGTATTTTGCACTGAGCAGTTAACATTTTGCATAGCTTTTTTGGCTGATGCATTTCTGATTTTTTTCTGCTGACGCTTTCCGTTTTCTAGACAAAACTTCTCTGCATTCTGGGTAATTGCTGCTGCATTCTGAACATAGTTGGGAGGATGGGGATCTCTTCGGGTGTTTCCATTGTGCTGCATGAATTTGAGGAGGACAATTTCACCTGTGGACAAAATCTCCGGTGCAAAAACACCTCGGGCAGTATGCTTGCTCCTGCCAATATCCAAGGCCTTTACAGGCCACACCACTCCTACCCAGGTATGTCAGAGGACACCGTCTATGCCATCCCCACTTCTGACTGTGCTCCGTTCTGGGATGACTTAGAGGCAACCTCAAGGACTGGGACAGCTCTTCCAATAGCTGTGAAGGTCACAATGGCACTAAGTTTCTATGCAACAGGAAGGATCCAGGCCACAGCAAGAGATATCTTTCAGGTAGCTAGTCTGCACTTCATAGTTATATAAAGCAAGTGACTGCTGCCATGTTTGTCAGGGGAAACACTTTATCGCTTTCCTAGTGTGAAGGAGGCACAAGTTGAAGCGGGCACAGACTTTTACCAGCTAACAGGCTTCCCAAGAGTCCCAGGGTATTCTAGATGGATATATTCCATGTGGCCATCAACAACCCTAAAGTATAGATGATCAGAAAGAGTTACCACCCCATAAATGTGCAGATGGTTTCTAACCACAGAAATGTGATCCTGCATGTTAATTCACAATCCAGGTAGCCCCCCAGGATGCTTTTACTATGCATTAGTCCACAGCGTCCGAAGGGAAAAATTTTGCAGGGCTGTGGGGAAAGAGCGGGTGAGTGGGACGAGTTGGATAGCTCTACCAATGAGCCGGCACAGGCACTTTGGGCCGAATGGCCTCCTTCCGTGCTGTATGATTCTATGATTATTTGAAGGTCCTGAGAAAATGAATGTATGTCTTTGGGAGAACAGGGACCCCTTTGCAGCCATGGCTCATGACCCCACTTAGAAACCCCAACACCGAAGCAGAACATAGAAATAGTGGGGCCCTTGACACCACCCAATACGTCTTGTCTGATTTTGTTCACGGTATCCTGTGCAAACGCCCAAGTCCAGCAGCATCAAGGACAACTGGGCTTCAGACTCCGCACCCACAACTACTGAGATTGGAGGCTCTGCAAAGGGTCAGGTAGCAGGTTGGGTGTTCCTATGCCATGGGTGGGCTCAGCCCTGATTTTTCTGTTCTCACAAAATCAGGGCTTCAATATATTCTCCTCTCAAAGCACTTGCGTCAGAAAACAGGATATAAACTTTATAGTTCCCAAACTTGTCAAAAAAAAATTAAAGAATGAACTTCCTTTGATATTTATTATGGGTATTTAGGTGACTGTGTTAGAGGGTCAATTTTTTCCTTCTTTATATGTGGGTGTGTGCTGACAGATAATAGAAAGTGTACCAGGATACATCAGTGAACTTAGGCAGTACAAAGTGATTCTGATTTGAAACAGTACCGCATGTCAGTAAAGTCATTGCTGTTTGTCTGTGTGACTGATAAGTAACTTCCATCAATTCTGGGAGCAAGCTCTAATTTTTACCTATTTTTTTCAGCATTTCATGTTCAGTAAGTTTAGATCTTTATTATTTGCACAGCACAATAATCTTGCAGGAATTTGGGACTTAACCTTCCATTTAATAACATTTAATACATTGCCAGATGTCAGTAGGTGAAACACATAGCAAGTGAGATAGTTTCCATTCTCACTGAACACTCATGTTGAATAAAATGGAGAAATAAAATGATCTGAACTAAGCCTGCTAAAATGTATACAATATTAAAGATATAAGACTGCACGGAATGAGAAATATCCACTAAACCCGTCAACACATTTAGTGCTGTAGTCAGCGTTTTAATATTGTTTATTTTAATGACCAGTTTTCACTAATAAAAAGACGAACAATACACTTGCAGTGAAGATTGCCAGTGGAGATTCGCCTTAAGATTCCGAGACTAAATTTAAACCACTACATCTAGAAAAATTAGTCATGCTTCCCTGACTAATGAGGCCACACCTTGAGTATTGTGCGCAGTTTTGGTCTCCTAACTTAAGGAAGGACATTCTTGCTATTGAGGGAGTGCAGCGAAGGTTCACTAGATTGATTCCTGGGATGGCCGGACTGACATATCAAGAAAGATTGGGTCAACTGAGCTTGTATCCTCTGGAGTTCAGAAGAATGAGGGGGGATCTTATAGAGACATTTAAAATCCTGACTGGTTTAGACAAATTAGATGCGGGCAGAATGTTCCCAATGGTAGGGAAAACTAGAACCAGGGGTCACAGTCTAAGGATTAAGGGGAAGCCATTTAGGACTGAGCTGAGGAGGAACTTCTTCACCCAGAGAGTGGTGAATCTATGGAATTCTCTTCCACAGAAGGTTGTTGAGGCCAGTTCGCTAAATATATTCAAAAGGGAGTTAGATATAACACTCACAACTAAGGGGATCAAGGGGTATGGCGAGAAAGCAGGAATGGGGTACTGAGGTAGCATGTTCAGCCATGAACGCATTGAATGGCGGTGACCCCTAACCTGTGACCTCTGTTGTATGACAAGGTGAGAACAAGATTTGAGTTGACCCTAATGCCCTTCACAGTTGAATAGCTTACCAGCATTCACAAGTGAAGCCTGAAACATAAAGAAGGGCTGTTTGAGTGAGGTACTGGAGATCTGGCAGTATCTTTAGAACCTTAGCAAGTCTTGCCACTTTCAGGAGAGGAAGAAAGAAATGGGCAAAAAAACTGGGGGCAAGGGGGGATTGGGGGTTGGGAATGCACAGCCTTTGAAACATCTTATAATTCCTGACCCCAAAATATATAAAGGTGCACTAAATTCAAGGGGTGAATAAATACCTGCTTTCAAAGGGAACCTACAGCTTCTCAACGCCTAAGGTAATCCAATTGAGAATCTGTGAATGCTGTTAATAACATTGGCTACATTTGCTGCTTGGCAGTCCATTACTCAGTCCTAACCATTGCATTTTTAGTAGCTAAGTGATTGACAAGACTGAAATCAAACCTCTACTTAGAGTCTCAACTGTCGGTGAGTTTTAGAAAAGAAAGTGACTGGGGCTAGTCTGAAATTGTTAAGTTATCACTGCTATGTGATGGCTTCTTGTCTATTGAGGTATAATTAACCAACTCGTACGACTGACTGCAAATGCAACATGTCTTGGAAAATTAGTTTTTATTGCGGAAGTAAAAAGAAATACCATGAATGTTGGATGTCTAACTGTAAATAGAAAATGGTGCAAATGCATAGCAGGTCAGTCAACATCTGAAAGAGAAAACTAAACTACGCTTTCAGGTGTAACATCTCATCAAGAGTTCTTAAAAAAACACCTGAAACATTAACCGACCTTTCTCTACCAGATGTTGACTGATGTGCTGTGTATTTCCAACATTTTCTGTTTTTATTTTAAGGTCTTCATTGTGCACAGCTGTCCCTTAAATTTACATGGTTGTTTGGAATTTCTGTTAAAAGGGGAATACATTCCTGTATTTAAACATGCCGGTCAATTCAGGGAATATTCAAAAAGGGCATCTTTTAAACCAGGGACTGGGCATGTAGATGGGCTGAATTGCCATTGTCAGTGGATATCTAGGGCAGGAGTTGCGCTGATTTTTTAGCGCAATTCGCCCAAAATTGGCCAAACCAGTGTAAAAGATCGCAGAATTTTAAATTACATTCTGCGCAAATCGAGTTTCCACAATCTTTTGCGCTAGTTTAAAAAATATCGTGCTAGAAGCCTGCCCCGCCCACAAAACTGGCCACGCCCTCAGTTTAAATTAATCACCATTGCAAGTTTCTGCTAATTGCGCCTGTTTACAAGCCTTCGAGGAGGCTCTTAAAATTAAGCTTTTTTTTAGGCACAAGGTCACTGATAAACACGTTTTAAAAGCTTTTAAATATTTTTTTAATTTACTAAGAAACTGACTACTGTCCACCAATGTAACTCGTAAATGGTTCTATACAGTTTTTTTTAAGTCATTTAAAATCGGGTTACTCACAGATGGTGGACTTGACACTTTGATTAAAAATGCATATTTTTTGTGATAAACCCATTTTCAGCTGTATTAATAAAACTACACCAGGTTACCATTATTAAATATATCAAAGAATATTCTTTATTGTAAGTTTTTTTTTAAATTAAATTCTAAAACGCTGCACGATTGTGTAGCAGATTTTACGTGCGGCAATATGCAAATATGTTTGAGCAGAAACTTGAGAAAAATAAACACTTCTGAAAACTAGGACAACTTTTGAGCACAATTTGTGCCCGGATCGCTGATTGTGGCCAGAGCGGAAACTCTTGGCCACACTAAATAGGGCCCATATTTTTATGCAAGTTTTCTGTTCTGCCTGAGAACAATGGGCCTTCAAAATAAAACAGAATGGGGTAGATTTTGGTTGGGCCCGTTTTTGGGCCCAGACTCAGCGCTGTGCGATCAACATGTGCCCAAGTCAAGAGGCCGGATTAGCGCAGGAAATTGGTCCTCTGGCCTCATCAGCATACTCGGCAGGAGCTGCCGGTGCTGGTCGGTCCTACAGAGGCATCTCGTGCGAGTGGGTAAATCAATGTTTGGTCTGCTAGCTCTCTGGGGTGGGGGAGGGGGGTGATCACGACATCTGTGAAGTCAGGGGAGCAATCCTGCCCTTCGGGTTCCACAGGAACTTTTTTTTTAAATGTCACCAACCTTTCCTTGACAGCCACGGAGTCCGCTGAAGAGTGCTGTGCAGGACAGGCCTAAAGCCTACGCCGCTTATCGGCAATAGATTTCTTGATGGAGTCCTTCAATAGGTGTTTACATACTCAAGGGTCTAATGCCCATTTCAGATGTCACCCAGGATGCCTAAAAAAAGGCCCCCATGAATTTAGCAGTGGGTCCAATGCCCGTGTAGGTCACCCACTGCTAAATTGGTATTATTAGCGCCTATGTTATTCTCGAAAAACAGGCACTACGCGCACCAGTTTCTATCTCAAATTTTCCTCATTTGATACTATTAATATTCAAGCAGTCTTTAAAGCTTTATTTAAGATGTGGTTAATGCAACATGCTGGAAAGAACAATGGTACTTCATTGGAAGGCTGGCAAATTACAGTTCTACAGTAATCTGTTTAGAGGCTCAAAGTGCTGTGTATACCTATGGGTCTGAAAAGAGGCCAGAGCACCTCTTAAACTTGAGCGCAGGTTATGCCTGCCTGAAGTGCTGACTGTGGCTGCTAAAAATGACAAAGAAAGGGCAAAACCAGGTTAAAAACCTAGAGGGAAAATTGCAATAAATGTATTGTTCATAGTATTTTTTCTATCTCAGGGAATACTTGCCGCTTTGAGTGAAAAAATCAGACTGAGTGTAGTGATGAGAATATCTGTCTTGTCCATATTTGTTTTCTGTATGCAAGACAACACAAGTTGTCTTTTTTGATCGATGTGATAATGCTCAACCTCATTTACAGAAGTCATTGACTTATCTGCTTGGTCTCTTTAGAGATATTACATTGAGCGAACAAACATTTGCAAAGTAAGATTAATTGTAGTTTTACAAAATAGTAGCAGCACAGTTCTGCTATATCTAATGCTGTGGTGCAAGCGTATTTACATAGTCCACGTGAAATATTGCCATTAACATTCCACCCAACCTTGTTCTAGCACATTACATATCAGGTAGTGATTATTATTGACAGGAGAGTGTCCCGCTGTATTAAGTAACCTTGCAGACATATCAAGTGATGTGCTTTGGCTGGCCTTTTGGGATCAGGCTTGATAACTGAGAGGTGAAAGTCAAATCTTTCCAGACAGGGTAAGAGGCTGAGCAGCAGGGCTTTGTTAGTCACACATTTCAGGTGCCTGTGAGCCATCCTCAAACTGTCCCTTTGCAATGAGCCAAGGGTCTGTGAACAGAATGATGAAGAGCTAATAAATGCATCTGGGAAAGTAGGCGACAGGAGAGGCGCTGTTTGATTAATGACTTGTGATGTAAACGTGATTGATTTCTGGCAGAGATTCGCTGTGCTTTTCAGCAATAATTTATCTTCATTTTGTGGTTATTATCGATAAATTGGTCTGGACCTATAAGGTGTCATCTGCAATGCACATCACAAGACCAGGACATTCACAAAAGTACGCAAAGCTGATACTTGTTTATTTATTTATATAGTTTTGTGGCTCGTTTCACTTCTCTTGAGACAGCAAGCTGCAGACACCTCTCTTGGTGTGGAATGTAAAGCCTAATGAAACATGATAATCATATGTTCTAATAGGGCACACTTTCCTACTGCACGGCCAACTTGTTTTCCAAATAGCAAATACATTGTTATATTACTGGTAGGAGCTCATAGCAGCTAGGCTTTGAACAAAAGGCCATCTACTACTGATTGCCAGAGTAATGTCATGACAATCTGCTTTATGTTTTCTATTAATGAATTTTCTCTGGGTTTGAAGATTAAGGGAGAAGGTGAGCAGAAGACAGAGCAATGAATCATGGGTTCCATGCTATCTATAAATGCAGAAAAATACTACAGGATTTGTATTCAAAAACTCTTGTGGTGTTTCGGCAATATAATTTCTGGAGGGTTTTTTTTTCTAACTCCTACTTGTACTTCTACTTTTTTGTGTGTTACTATTAGAAGATTTCAGGTTTTTTTAAGATGTGAACTTTCACAAGTTGTTTGTTTCTAGGAAATAAATTCCACCAGTTTTGATTGGCTGCAAATCTTGTGGAGAAGAAGGAGAAACTTTGACAAAAAAAATATCCTTTTATTTTGATAAACAGCAAGGCAGGAAACTCAGGAGATTATTTCAAACCTGGAGGGCAGAAGGTTGTCACCGGTGTCCATTTTATATATTACCGTCCCAAAATTCCATGGCTGTCATTCCAGTAGCTGCACCTGGATCATGCCCGTTGGTGGCATCCGGCACTGACTCCCGCCAGAGTTTGTGGGGTCAGTGGGGGGGGGGGGGGCACCACATTTGCATATGTCAGGCAGGCACAAGTGCCACTTTGAGTGCACCACTGACACCTGCCTTCCCTATGTGGCCAGAAACGCAGATGCCTGCTTGTGGGACGCCCCCTGACTGTGTTACTGCTCTGATAGGCCCCCGAGCAAGGGGGCCAAATCTAGCAGTTTTCCAAAAAATAATTACTTTTTGGGATTCCATCCCACTTGCCAGGCCTGGACCCCATCGAGCTGGCCCACATGTGCCCTTGCAGAGGCCGGTATGCCTCACCTCACTCTGTGTACTAGCTGCCATTATTAAGACAGGTCCCCATCTTTGGCCAGGACATGGAAACCTCCTGGCTTAGCAAGCTCCAACCCCATGCCCATTTTTTGCCCACTATGGGGAGGATGGAGATTCTGCCCCTCACAATTCAATGTGAAAATTTCCAGAAATAGTCAAAACCCACCATAACCTGATCTCCCCCATTTCTGTGGGGATTCCGGAGTTATAACAGGAAACTGGTAAAACACAGGGAATTTCAAGGCTTATGTATTACCAAATATCCTGTGGCCTTGCCTCACAGTTAGTTAGAAACTATGGTATGCCTATGATTGCCAACTCTGGTTGGAGGCATTCCTGGAGGTTTGATCACGTGATATCTGCGAATGTTACTGCATTCACCTTATAATGGTTGGGTCCCCTGTAGTTGAGCATCTTTGCTTGTGGTTTCACGCCAGCAGCAGTTGTCTGAGGTGTTCCAAGAACCGGGAGGCCACCCATGAACAGGGGGGAGGGAAACCGAGGACAGGGAAAAGGGGAAGTTGACGTTGGGGGAGTGATTCACAGAGGGGAAACCAGAGGTGGGAGGAACTTCGATTCCACCAGTAAATAATAGTAACTCACTGAAATATCACTGATAACTAATAGTAACTCACTGAAATATCACTGATAACTAATAGTAATACTAGTAGCACTCAGATTCCGATCATAACCAACAGTAATACAATAACTCACTGAAAACATATATGTAACTGGTAGTAATAGAGGTAATGCCCAGATATCCTACCTGTAACTAGTAGTAATCCTATAACCCGCTGATATCCTTATGCTGCCAGAGGAGTCAGAGCTGAATATGGGATCTCGCAGTGGGGAATGGAGGCTATGCAGAAGTCAGCCCCTGGCTCCCAAGCCTGCAGACTCAGATCTCTGGGGTACTGCTCTAAAAGGAAGGAAGTTGGATGAACATCACACTCACATGGAGGCACTGAGGACCATAAATATTATGGTGGTCGGGAATGCATTGAATGTCATGAAGTTACTGTATTTGTGCAGCAGAGCCGAACTAAATCCACTGCAGATATTTAAGGCTAGTAATTAGTAGCATAAGTACCCTTTTAACGATGTGATAATTGCTAATTACTGTCAATCAACCTCTCTGACACTGCAAATTAACTATTTACAAGTGTGGAGTCTCATTCCTTAAGGTTTTGAATTTTTCAGGGAGATTTTAAAAATGTCAAATTTGAAATTAAAATGTTTTTTCTTACTTTTCCTTTCTGTCTCTTTTCTCTCTCTCTCTCTCTTAATTCAGTCTTTTTTTCTATCCCTTTATTTCTCTTTTTGTACCTGTTTTGACATTGAATTCACCCCCTTTCTCAGTGCTTCCTCTGTTTATTTCCCAATCCTTAAATCTCATCGGTTAAACGATATCCTGTTGGTTGCCCTGTTCACTCAGGTCCCAGATGTCCTGTTTCACTCACTGCGCTGTTATCAGCTTGCACTTTCAGCAACTTTGTGGGCAACATTCTTTTGAGCTGAACGGTGTAGGGGCAAGTCTAACTAATGGCAGACATTGCTAGATGCCCTGCTACAGCAAATTCTGGCCCAATTATCTCTTTGTTCATTCATTTGCTGTTTCTGGGACCTTGCAGTGTGCAAATTGTCTGGCACATTTATCTATATTGCAACAGTAATTGTATTTCAAAAGTATGCCATTGGCTTTGGGATGTCCTAAGGACGTGATGAGGTGTTATATGTCAATGCAATTCCTTTTTACAAACGCATAAGGGGAATGCAGTATACTGGTTCAGTGTGTTCAGACTGCGTAATAAATGAGCTAGCCTTGTGAAATACATCGAGATAGATTGCTGCTAATTGCACCTATTTATAATGGCTGTTAGATCATTCACTTGTCAACAACAAATGCAATGTAAAATGATGTTGGCATCTAATTTTCAATAACAAAGTAAAATAACAGCCGTTTAACGAAAATGTATTTGCTCTTCTGGTTCAATTTCTATAACAATGCACAATGTTAGCTAAAATCATTTCCTATTGCCTGCTTTGAATGACTGAGGTAACTAAAAGTCTGTAGATGAATAGACTGAGTATGTTGTTAAGATGGAAAGGATTTGTGACAGACAAGCCACAGCTAAATAAACACATTCCACTATGTTATCATTAATTGGAAGGACAGAAATCGGTGCTTTTGTTGAATAAACATCCTTGTCCATTCATTACTTGTATGACAGTCTTTTAGGTCTTCAAATTTGAGGAGCTTAATTTCTCGTTTACTGATACAAGACAGGGAAGATTCAAAGGGATAAATATTCCTCTCTTCCCCTCCCCCATATGATGCTTTAAACTCAGTTTGTGCGTGAAAGGGTTTGTGGATGGTACAAAATATTTGTCAGAATCCCAACCACAGTTGGTGTTGTGTTTGGGGGATGGGGTTTACTCCACATCAGGGTGCGAACCTTGCTATCCAATTTTCACTTTTTAATGTTATCAACACAAATGATATTGAAACTAACAGCCTTGTACTGAGCTGACCTCTCTTTGAATTCTTCTGTTGTTCACAATCATTTTTTTGAAGTCATTATTTTAAGATGTAATGTTTAACTTTTAGAGGCTTAGAGGATTCAATCCATTGCTGCACAAATAGGGATAAGGCTAAATAGGTGCCAACATGGGCAAGTAGTGCCACACTCATATTGCCACAACTTACTTGTAATTTTCTCAGATGTTGCACCAGGAATGAGAGGTGCACTTTACAGAGCAGACGGGTATATGCCCCATTGCACCTGTAACGTTTACTAGGACCAGTTGGAGGAGAGAGTTGGACCGTAGAACTTTTCAAATGAAAGGTTAGTTGGCTTTTACTTACTGTGAAGCCTGAGCTCTTTCTTAAATGTGGCCGGGGTGAATTAGCACGTCAGTGGAAATAGAATAAAGAGCACTTATGCAGACACAGTAACATAAATACAGTTAATCCAGTTGCTCACTTAAGAAACTAGTTAAGGGCTATCAAGTGCTTTATAGTTTCTTTGGTTTAAACCCCAAGGGTAATAATGCTAAATATTACATAATGATACATAAAAGACCTTGCAGTGGCTGCACTGAAGCTAAATTTACAGATATGATTTTAAAGACCATGGGCTGCAAAATGGAAATCTGTGTTAAAGCACACATGCTAGCCAATTAGAATTATTACAAATTCTTACTGGGCATATGCAATCACTCACTGAATACGCCTTTTCCCTTCAAGTAAGCACTGACAAAAATGTATGCAGCATTTGGAGAAACTGCAGTGAAACTGCAATTCTAATGTGGCATTTTAATGCAGTCCATTTCCATATATTACATATGCCATTGTGCACTGTCAGGAACTGACATGTGGGTGCATAAATGTACATGATGTTCATCTTGCATGTCCAAAGACTGAAGCTGTGAATGTTAATGCCACATTGTAAATTGAATTTGTCTCAGTCTTACTGTATAGTCTTTTGCATGGTGCCAAATATGATCTTGCTCTCTCAAATGTAAGGCTTTGATGTACTGGCCAATCAGATTAAATTCCTATTTCTAGTTTTCATCAGGGACCTGCTTTAGAATGTCTTTTTAATACCACAGGATTTTTTCAACTAAGTCCCAGTTTGGTTGCTTAACTATTTGAATACTAAACAACCTCTGTACCTACATGTAGTAAGAATCATATTTGATAAAGACGTGCATTAGATTATTATTGAATAATAACAACACTGTGGTTGGCTATCACAACTTTATAAAACCTCTGACTTACCCACTCAAAAATTAATGTGATATTTTATTGTCCCTTCTTTGTCTTTGACAACATCTTGTGCTTATATAACATCTTTAACTTAGAAAAGCATCCCAAGGCACTTCACAGAATCGTAATCGGACAAAAATCGATGCCGAGCCAAAGAAGGGAATACTAGGAGGGGTGGCTAAAAGCTTGATTAAAGAAGTGGGTTTTAAGGAGGGTCTTAAAGGAGTAGAGGGAAGTGGAGAGGAGGCGAGGTTTAGGAAGGGAATTCCAGAGCATAGGGCCGAGACAGCTGAAGGCACAACTACCAATGGTGGGCAAGGGGAGTAGGGGACTCAGAGGCCAAGGTTGGAGGAACGCAGAGTTCTCGCAGGATTGTAGGGCTGGAGGAAGTCACAGAGATATGAAGGAGCAAGACCATGATGGGATTTAAACACAAGGATGAGAAATTTAAAATGAAGGCATTGGTGAACCTGAAGTTAATGTAGGTCAGCAAACACGGGGGAGGCGGAGCGGGACTTGGTGCAGGATAGGATACAGGCAGCAGAGATTTGGATGAACTGAAATTTATGGAGACTGGGAATGGGAGGCAGGCCAGGAGAGCGCTGGAGGTGACAAAAACATGGATGAGGGTTTCAGCGGCTGAGGCAGAGGTGGAAATGGGTGATGTTACAGAGGTGGTCTTTGTGATGGAAAGGATATTGGATCGGAAGTTCAGCTTAGGGTCAAATAGAATGGCAAGGTTGTGAATAGTCTAGTTTAACCTAACATACAGTCCAAGGAAGGGGGTGGAATCAGTGGAGAGGGTATGGAGTTTGTGGTGGGGGCTGAAGATGACTTTGGTCTCCTAATGTTTAACTAGAGGAAATTGTGGCTTATCCAAGATGGGATGTTGGATAAGCAGGCTGACAACACAGAGGCAGAGGAGAGGTCAAGAGATGTGGTGGAGAGATAGTGGTGGGTATCATCAGCGTACATGTGGAACCTGACCCTATGCAGATGGGATAGTAGTTTGCAAGGACATAGAGTTGAGGGTGAGTTTTATGAGGTAACAGTTGATGATGGTAGTTTTGAAAGGGAGAGGGACAGTACCTGAGGGAAAGGAACTATTTACAATGTCAGCTGGCATGTGGGCCAGGAAAGGAAGTTGGGTGAACAGCAGTTTAGTGGGAATGGGATCAAGGGAGCTTGGCATGGGGTTCATGGACAAGGTGAGCTTGGAGAAGGCCAGAGGGAAGACAGGAGGGAAACCAGAGAGAGACGTGGGCTCAGCGCTAGGTCAGAGGGCAACCTTGGGCAAGGGTTAGAGGGGAATGCGGCAGAGGATGCTGAACGAATATCTCAATCTGAGTGACAAAGAAGTCCATGAGCTCCTCGCATTTTTGTTTGAGCTGAGAATGAAGGGGACAGAGGAGAGGAGTTTAAGGAGACAGTTGGTAGTGGAGAAATTAAGCTGGGATTATCTTTGCTTTCCAGGATGATCCTGGTGCATTGAACGGTTCTGGCAGAGAGCAAAGCCTGATAGTGCTTGATGTGGTCCATCCAAATCTAGCAATGTATGGCTAAACCAGTGCTGCACCAGATACACTGGTCTCAAGTCTGTGCCTCTTGGACTTGAAGGAGCAAAGATGCGGGCCATACCAGGGGGGAACGGCTATGGTGGGAAAGAAGAAGGGTTTTACTGGGGAAAAAGGCATCAAAGATGGAGGTGAGAGAGTTGTTGTGCAGAACAGCAGCTGCAGAAGTATTATGTGAATGAAGGGCCAAAGACTAGACAGTTGGGAGTTTGAAAGTGCAGTTGTAAGTGACAGGGTTGCAGAAGGAAGTGGGTTTGAAAGTGGTTAGGGCAATGTGGCTGGTGAGGAATTTAAGGAAGTGGTCTTGTCTGTAATCGAAACAATGGATGTAGAGTGGCCAAATGAGATTGCAAGGTCGAGGGGTTAGCCATACGGTGGGAGAGATTAAGAGAAGAGAGGAAGGTAGTGAAATCAGAGGAGAGAGGGTAAAGTGAATCGAGTTGGAGATTGTAATCACCCAGGATGAGAATTCGCTCAATGCTGAGGAAGGAAAGGAGGGAGAACAGCTCAGCGAGAAATCTGGAGTAGGGTGGTACATGAGGATTTTAAAGGAGAGATGTGAGGGATGGAACAAGGTGAAGTGCTTGTATGAGAAGGTACCAGACGATTCCAGAGGGGTAGAAACCAAAGTGTGATTTGATGATAGGGGCTTCACTGCTACTGCGGTGTTTTGGGCAGAGCAGAAGGTGGAACGTATAGCCAGGCAGGGAGAGTTCAGTAAGGGGCAAGGTGTCGCCACCCATGAGCCAGATTTCCGTCAAAAGCCATGATGACAATGTAATCATCCACAATAAGGCAAGGGCCTTGTTTGCGAATGTGAATGGACATTCTGGAGGGAAATGTAGAGCGGGCAGTGATTGTTGATCCACTGGCAGAGTCCAAGGGGCTGTGGTGGTGTGATGAGCGGGAGGGGAAGGAGGTTGGCGAAATTAGCCTCTGGCAGGCATGCTGTGTGGAAAGGTCAGCCAGCAATTCCAGTGAACCAAAAGGCTGACCTGTTGCTGTCATTTTTAAGCATCATTTGGTATTTCTTACATTTCTATGATTATAATCTCCTGTTTACTGAACAGCAATAATGTACTCAAAGAGTATCTTTAATATAATTGGGTTTTCGCTTATGCCAAAACACTGACTGGCATGGTTATTCCTTGAATATGTACAAGCCCTGCCATTCAGAGTCTCTCTCAGGTGGACATAAAAGATCCCATGGCACTATTTCGAAAAAGAGCAGGGGAGTTATCCCCGGTGTCCTGGCCAATATTTATCTCTCAATCAACATAACAAAAACAGATTATCTGGTCATTATCACATTGCTGTTTGTGGGAGCTTGCTGTGTGCAAATTGGCTGCTGCGTTTCCCACATTACAACAGTGACTACACTCCAAAAGTACTTCATTGGCTGTAAAATGCTTTGAGATGTCCGGTGGTCGTATAAGGCGCTATATAAATGCAAGTCTTTCTTTCAGAGTGCAGAAGGCAATAAATGGCCACTGTGCTGATTAAAAACTGTCATCTTGTAACAGACACCAAGGCCTCATGTGTGATGCATTGTCTATATTTGATGCATTTTGTGCATATGTTGGGACATACTTTAAATACTTCAGGAAAGTAAAGAATTCTTCCAGAAAAAAGAAAATTCATGAAATAATGTTTTGATTAGGTTGTAGATGGAGCACCAGCTTCAGTTCAGGCTTTTCCCAGTGCACCAATATGGCAGACCTCTTTGTGATCACAGGAACTGGGTTGTCTGAAAATATTTCCAAAATGCTAACACACCCCTTAAACAGTTTTGGTTAATATTATGGCAGTGAAGTTACATTTTACGAGTAGGAGTTTTTTTAATATGTAGGAGAATAAATGGTTGGCAGTAAGCTGCATACAAGCAAATCAATAATTCAATCAAAATGTTTCAATGAGTATCAGAAGACTCCTCAAATTGAATTACTGCCTTAAATGTACTGCTTTTCTTTATAATGTATGGGCGAGTTGTACCGATTTTGGCAAAAATAGTATGATGGAGGTGAAAGTATAGCAAAGGCAATAACAATGAAAGACTGATAGACTGAAGGTATGGGCCATCTACAGCACCAGGACTACATAATGAGGCTTCATTTGTGAAGTATTTTGTATTGGTCCATATATCTCTGTGATGTTGTAATGTAAACTGTGGTGCCACTTGCCTACTGCGTTAGGTATGCAGTCAACCTGCAATATTGTTGTGAATAACTATCCTTTACACAACTGACAGTCTTGAGATTGGCTTAATTATTACATCATGTAATATAGCAATGAATAAAATGAAGTACATATTAAATACAATTTTCCCTTAATGACTAATAACAAGAGAAGTTAAAGATAGTACTAAATCAAAGGAAAAGGCTTATAATGCTGCCAAAAATAGTAAGCCTGAGGATTGGGAGGATTTTAGAATTCAGCAAAGGAGGACCAAGAAATTGATCAGGAAAGAGAAAAATCAATATGAGAGTAAATTAGCAAGAGACATAAAAACAGATTGTAAACGTTTCTATAGGTATGTAAATAGGAAGAGATTAGTGAAAGTAAACGTGGGCCCATTAGAGGCAGAGACAGGAGAAATTATAATGGGCAATAAGGAAACGCCAGTCATTAAACTTTGTATCTGTCTTCACAGTAGAAGACACAAAAAACATTCCAGAAATGATGGGGAACCAAGGGTCTAGAGAGAATGAGGAACTTAAAGAAATCAGTATAAGTAAAGACATAGTACTGGGGAAATTAATGAAAATGAGTGGCGACAAATCCCCTGGACCTGACGACCTGCATCCTAGGGTTTTAAAAGAAGTAGCTGCAGAGATAGTGGATGCACTGGTATTAATTAATCTTCCAGAATTCCCTAGACTCTAGAACGGTCCCCAAGGATTGGAAGGTAGCAAACATAATCCTGCTATTTAAGAAAGAAAGAAGAGAAAAAACAGGGAACTATAGGCCAGTTAGCCTGACATCAGTAGTAGGCAAAATGCTCGAATCTATTATTAGGGATGTGGTAACAGGAGAAAATCATAATATGATTAGACAGAGTCAACATGGTTTTATGAAAGGGAAATCGTGTTTGACAAATCTGTTAGAGTTTTTTGAAGATGTAACTAGTAGGATGGATAAGGGGGAATCAGTGGATGTGGTGTATTTGGATTTTCTAAAAACATTCGATAAGGTGCCACACAAGAGGTTATTACACAAAATTAGGACTCATGGTATTGGGGGTAATATATTAGTATGGATTAAGGATTGGTTAATGGACAGAAAACAGAGAGTAGGAATAAACGGGACTTTTTCAGGTTGGCAGGCTGTAACTAGTGGGGTACCGCAAGGATCAGTGCTTGGGCCTTAAGCTATTTACAATCTATATTAATGACTTAGATGAAGGGACTGAGTGTAATGTTTCCAAGTTTGCTGATGATACAAAGTTAGGTGGGAAAGTAAGCTGTGAGGAGGACACAAAGAGGCTGCAAGAGAGATATAGACAGGTTGACTGAGTGGGCAAGAACATGGCAAATGGAATACAATGTGGGGAAGTGTGAAGTTATCCACTTTGGTAGGAAAAACAAAAAAGCAGAATATTTTTTGAATGGTGAGAGACTGGGAAATGTTTGCACTCAGAGGGATCTGGGTGTCCTTGTACATGAATCACAGAAAGTTAACATGCAGGTATAGCAAGCAATTAGAAAAGCAAATGGTATGCTAGCTTTTGTTACAAAGGGATTTGAGTATAAGAGTAAAGAAGTCTTACTACAATTACACAGGGCATTGGTGAGGCCACACCTGGAGTACTGTGTACAGTTCTGGTCTCCTTACCTAAGAAAAGGCATACTTGCCTCAGAGGGAGTGCAGCGAAGGTTCACTAGACTGGTTCCTGGGATGAGGGGATTGCCCTATGAGGAGAGATTGAGTAGACTAGACCTATATTCCTTAGAGTTTAGAAGAATGAGAGGTGATCTAATTGAAACATATAAAATTCTTAAGGGGCTTGACAGGGTTAATGCTGGGAAAATGTTTCCCCTGGCTGGGGAATCTAGAACACGGGGTCACAGTCTCAGAATAAGGGGTCGGCCATTTAGGACTGAGATGAGGAGAAATTTCTTCACTCAAAGGGTTGTGAATCTTTGGAATTCTCTACCCCAGAGAGCTGTGGATGCTCAGTCATTGAGTATATTCAAGACAGAGGTCGATAAATTTTTGGGAACTAAGGGAATTAAGCGATATGGGGATAGTGCGGGAAAGTGGAGTTGAGGTAGAAGATCAGCCATGATCTTATTGAATGGCGGAGCAGGCTTGAAGGGCCAAATGGCCTACTCCTGCTCCTATTTCTTAAGTTCTTATTAAGATCTGTATATAACTAGAAATTATTAGAATTAATATTTTAGTTTATTTTTACTGTGGAAACTGGTTTCCTTTGTGAATTTGACCATTTTGTTCCATTTTATTGCTTTGTAAATATTCTTTGAGTGGGAATTATTTACCCCAGCATTGAACTCAAAGGTGCCTGGTCAGTGGAATGCTGGTGTTACAAAAAGGATTAACAGTCTTGAAGGATAGCTCCTAGACAAAAGCTGTTGCAAATTATTTGTGCACATCACTGTGTACAGATTATCTTTGTCTCCAGATGTCAAGCTGATGCTCCGGAGCGATGGGTAGATCTTGAAGAACAGGCTTTTTATTGTAGGCCTGGTGGGAACTCACATAAATGTTGCTACTTAATACAAACTGCTCAGAGAGCCTACACTGCTGTGGGACTATAGGATTCTTTGAGTGTTGACAGGGTCATCATTAAGAATTATACTGTGTGAATGGGACAGCACCTGAGAGGACAGATATTTTGCTCATGATGCTTTGCATTAGACAGTTCCATGATTCCGCCTTCTGGAACAAAAGTTAAAGGACAAAGTACATTGGTTTGAGCACTTTATAAGTACAAGACACAACAGTATTTTCTGAGGATGCTTTGCTTGGCTGGGTATAATGTTTTTGTTCATCAAGGTAAGAAATAACAGAGTTGGGGAATGGACTGTTTTCTCCCCGTATGCTTTGCATCCAGTGCCAGTATCCTACAGTAGGGCCGCGATTTTGCCGGCGCTCAGAGAGGCGGGTCAGAGGTTAAAGTCCTATTGATTGACGGCAGGTCCCGAACCCGCCATCAACCCGCCTCCAAACAGCCTTCCCAAGTGTCGGGTCCCCTTTTGTGAATGGACCCGACACCTAGCGGCGGGAAACAGATTAAAGGCAATTACCTGCCTATTAACAGTTACTTGTCAGTAGTGTTCAGCCTGTTTTTGGATTTTCCCACTTCTGGGCCGGGTTTCCCGACATCTGGACACCACGCCAGGTAAGTGTGGTGTGTTGTGAGTCTGGTGTAATGTTTATGAAAAGATGACAGCTGCAGAAGTGGTGTGAAGGATTCAATGTTCCACATGATGAGTTTCAGAGCAAAGAAAATGTTGGTTACTGCATTTTTTAAACATATACAGGTTTCTTTAGGTTACAAGTTTTTAAATCCAACTATATGTCCAGTACCACCTCATTGGAAGAACCTCTCTCACCTGTGACAGATCGCTTCTGTCATCTCACCTGCAGCTGCCATCTATTCCCGCAGATGGAGGGAGTCATTGGAGAGTCTGGGTGCAAGAGCTCACCTTTGTGCAGTGATGGTCAGTGTTTTCAGCACCTCAATGCTGTCAAACAATGAGAAATCAACTGTCAAAATAAAATTGTGCATGGTCCCTTTAAGGAAACCGGCAGATGACGTGTCATCAAATGACGTCATCAGACCCGCTTCCTCTTAATTGGCCGTTAAGCCCGCCCGGGCTTAACAAGGTCAATCAAGGGAAAATCACGTCTGCGGAGCGGAGGCAGCTGGGGGCGGGACTGGAACCCAGAAACCAGCTGACACGCACCCATCCCGACACCGAACGCAAAATCGCGGCTTAGGTGTAGCACAGGACAATTCAAGGCTAACATCCTCTCAAATGTGGCCCCTGCCAAAAATTATGGATCATGGCCTCACCTTTAGACAAGCTCTGTTACTGCCCCACTGTAAAAAAAAAAGTCCATTTCCCACAACAGCCATTCTAAAATTTTCATCAATGACTTTGCCAAATTATGGGCACTTTCTGCTGTGATGCCGTGCCCACTGGGAAGTCTATTGAGATGCCTTAAACTTATTTCCTTATGATCCATGCAACTATCAGATTGAAATACAGGTCTAGAGATGAAAAGATAATGGCCCAGATTTTGCAGTGGTAATGACGCCGAAACTGTCAGCGTTCACCATCATTTCCCCTCTGAAACGGACCGCAACTGCAGGATTTAGCTCATGCGCAGATAAACACAGAAACCCAGAAGTTGCGTTATGTCATTCCCTGCTCCGCCACAGGTTGCGCTGTGGAACTCCCCAGAGCCGGCAATCGATTCAAATCACTGAAGGACGAAAACTTCCCTGTTACGCTGGAATATCGCTGTTAAACCATCCCCCAACCCTGAAAACGTTATGCCTTGTTGAAAGAGGTCTAACTGAGTTTTTAACAGCATATTGACTACTGAACAACCTTTCCGGCCCCGAAAAACTAATTTTATACTTATGGAATGTCAAATTTTTCCATTAATATGATTAGAATTACATGGTTTTTAAAATAATATATATATTTTTTTAAGTTTGTTTATGATATTTCAGCTTCTACCTTAATCCTATGTGTATTTCCCAATCTTTATTTTGCTCGCTGTAAATTTTATAAAAAGTAAATTAGAATCTGTGCATTTTACTTCCGGGTTTGCTGTCTGTGAGAATTCTTCAATGTGATTGGCTGCTCACCCTGCTTGATGACATCACTGTTGCTGGACGCTGGAGATTAGCTTGATTTGGCAGCAGATTCAAACTAAGGTCTGGGGAGCTGAAACTCACGCCAAAGCAGTCGCTAGGTCTTTGTGTGCAGTTTTCTTCGAGGTCGGCGGTGAGTGCTGTCACTTCGCCGCTGACCGCAAATTCCGGGCCAAGGTTTGAAGCCACTATGTGCACACACCTCTTAATACTTTAAATTTCTATCTTCTTGTCTAATTCCCTTGCCAACATTTCTTTAGGATTCCACTACTGGCATTTCCACCTAAGGCAGAATGGGGAGACAGTCGGGAGCTCTTATTTCTCTAGTGGAGTGGTCTTTGATTTTTGTTTAAGAACAGAAAAGAATAAAATGATGCAGTCAATTGTGGAAGATTACATTTGTGAAAGTTAGTGGTCGGTGTGAAACTTACAGTAAGTTCACCATTTAGTGACGTGCTTTATCCTCCAGAACTGAAGTATCAGTATGAAAAATAAATTGCATAACATTGGCGATATACCTAAATAATGTTCCCCATGTATTTTTCTTTCCATTATTTTGCCACTTCATGATTTCTCTTAATGGGAATGATACCAAAGTACATTAATTGCTTATGACACCCACAAAAGTTCTGTTCCAATTCATCTGAAATAATTGCTTTACTTTCTTTCTGTGAATAGAATTTTTTCTAATACGCCAATAGCGGCAGTCTGCTGAACTGAGATGCTGAGGTTTTCATTTGTGATGAAATTAAAAGTGACATCCTCAAACTAAGCCAAGAGATTTAGATTGACCATTTTTGGAGCAACAATTGGATTTTTACACAAGTTCTAAAAGCAATATACAATTAGAAATTTCTGTGCCTATAAATAAGAATGTGCTCCATGTGTTGCAAACTTTGTTGTTGTGGGGTTCAACAATCTTCAGACTTCATTTGTGAGCCTGTAAAAAAAAAACTTTAGAACTTTGTTTGCTACACCTGGGTTGAATACTAACAAGTCCTTTAACAATCCCACACCATTTCTCTTTATCATCTCTGCCTCTCTGCACATGAGGTTTTTTTACTCTCTGATGCACTTTTCCCCTGGACCAATATTTTTCTTCTTCCCGTTCTTCATTTCTGCTAGATAAAATGGGGTACATTTTTTTCTTTGAAGATTTGGTACATACAACATTTGATACTTCAAAATGAACAATCCCTATTGGACGCAGTATGCATTTAACACCAATTTAATGTTGAGGTGATGCTGCAATACTAAAGCCAGTGTATAAATAAGGATAAATGTACACTTTATTATTTCTGATTTTGAAAATGCGCTTAAAACATCTCAAAATATTGGCTTTGTGTGTGAAAAGATATTATTAGTTTCCTAGGTGCTGAATGGTGTCCAATAATTGGTGAATGAAGGAGCTTACATCACATTTTTCCCATTAAAATCTTCACTTTTTACTTTCACACCACCGGATGTCAAGCACAAATCATTGACAGCCTTGCTTCTCCCCACAAGAATATGATATTTCCCAAGGAAATGGTCCTTTCCAAGCCATTTATAGACCACAGCCCTCTGCATCCTCCGAGAAGGATTGGCAGCTGTTGCTGGGCTTCTCGGGGCATTCATTTAGCCAGAACTGAGGATTCAGGAAATGCAATGAAATACAATTCATCCCCTTGATGTAACCTTCATATAGTCTGTCAGTGGACTTGTGGATCAACACATACCCTGGCATACTGCATGGCATAGATCATTACAGCATTAATGTTGCTCCCATTTGGCCTCTAATGGTGCCCACCATCAGTCACCTGGCACAACCCTGAGTTACTGTTCCTTTCATACTGTGATTCAAGTGGTTCATTCATTAATCTGTAAATAACGGTAAGGATAGATAATTGCAATGTTTTGTCATACTTATTAAAATAAATTCGCTAGAAAGTAAATGTCTTTATTGTGAATCTGACTATAATGATTGTTTTCTAGTTTAAATCACATTATTACTGTCTATCTATCTATAAGTCCACTGACAGACTATATGAAGGTTACATCAAGGGGATGAATTATATTTCATTATATTTTTTGGATCCTCAGTTCTGGCCAAGTTAATGCCCTAGAAGCCCAGCAACAGCTGTCGACCATTCTCCGAGAAGGCAGAAGGTGCTGGTGTTTAAATGGCTTGGAGAAGGCCATTTTAGTCCTGGCAAGCAAAATAACAACATCACAATTACAATTCAAATAATCAGTATGCAGGGCATACAATCATTAAGTTACTGGAATCAAGTTACAAACATTGGGGCCAAACGTCTGCGGGGGCCATTTATGCTGCAGTAACACTGGCAGGGCAGAACCTCCACCCACAGTCAAGTATGCTGCTGACCCTGCCGTAATCTACAGGGTCAACTCATTTAAATAGAGGTTGGTGGGAGTAAATTGGTGGTGCTGGTAGCGGGGATTTAAAAGTCTGCAGCAACTTCAGAGGGTAGCAGATTGCTGGAGGGTGATCAAGTAAATGGTGTGTTTTTTTTCCTGCAACTTTTGACAAGAATATTAAGCTGCAGTGATTTCATACCAAAGGAATCCTTGTGCTTTCTCAAGACTTCATTGTGGCTTCCACACCGTGTGCTGGGAAATCATGAAGGGCGCAGGCAAGTAACGGCAGAAGAAGGTGAGCCCACAAATTTCCGGATGTGAGTTTACAGAGGCTCGAAGGATGAGATCCCCCAGAGGCGAGATCGCCTGCAGTGCTTGCAGGGAAGGAGGCCACTGAAAGCAGTGACCAGAGCCATGTACAGAGAGTTGGCGGTGGTGCTGAGTGCCATCTCGCTCACACCCAGGGCAGCTGATCCGTACAGGAAAAGCAGAGTGATGAAGGCTCAGTTAACACACACTCGCTTATAACTTGGATGAGCTCCCTCCTCGGGATGTGCAACCCTTCCTCCTCATAGGTAGCTAGAGATCTCAGGAGTGGGGGTCCGCGAGCTGTGGCTGATCTCGCCTGGGCTGCCTTATCTTGGGAGAAGGCAAAAGGGCCAAATTACCTTCAGTGCAGACATGCTGTAAAACCTAGGTATCTGCAGGCAGCCCATAATGGGCATGATGACGGATGCATGCTACGCTCCCAGCACATGCCGACAGTGTATATTGAAAACTACAGACTCCTAACCTGTGAATTTCCATCCATTAATTTTGATAGACAGAAGATCATGGGTTGGGAGTGCACAAGTTTGTGATATGCTGGTGCTGGGTGCGCAGAAGTAGAATTGTTAGTCCGGCAACAATAATCTCCGTGTGATTCAGGCCCGAGTGGTTTTAAGCAACAAGCTTTAATATATATTGACTAATAACAGTATTATTTTTGTACAACTGTTCTACAGCATTGCATTAAATGGCAAGCAATTAATACAACCTGTTTCCTCCAAGAAGTCCCGTTCAAGTTGATCAGACTTGTAACCCTCGTGGGTCACCATTACGGTGAATGGACCTCCGACTATCCCAAGAGCACTCTAACTTTGAGAGGATACAGGTCCCATTCTTCTACTATTTGGCTACCTTGGGCTGTACCTATGCACAACAGTTATGCATAGGTGCGCGTTTGCTGTATTTAGGTGTTTACCCTATTTCTAATATTTCGGCCTCCACCTTTGTTCTACAAGCTTTGTTTATTATACTTCAAATGCGTAGGCCAAGTGGCCTTGCAGGCTTTCATAGTTCTGACTGCCTCAGAAGTCTCTCAGTGCTATCTTTTACTGTGGTATGTGGTGTCTTATCAACTGCCCCCTGATCTCGGGGCCTGATTCTCATGGCTCAGCTCGTTTCGTTCACACAGGAGGGAAAAGCTTTCCCTTTTTTCCGCATTCACTCTCTGGCTAAAATGCTAAAGCAAAGTATGCTGGGATACTTCGACCATTTAAACCACTTTAAAATATTCTAACAGAAGCTAACCATGGAAACTGTAGTGGGGTCAGCACTCATGACATTGAGTGAGTGGATATCCCGCCCCACCACACTTACAGCAGGGATTGCGCCTGCAGAAAATGTAGGCTTTGTTTGTATTATCGAATAAGAAAATGACAAAAAACAGATTAAAGTGGCACCTAGAGATACGTTGTAACAGTACTAATGCCGCATACTCAGGTCAACCAAAAAGATACTCCAGTTTACATTCTGCCAACTAAAGTTAACAGGATCATTAGTGTTAATATTGTTCAGACCTGAAAAAGACAACAAGTAACCCAATGTTATTCTCTGTGCAGGATGTTGTAAGGAAATTCATCTTCCCCAAAAATCATTTTCCAGAATAATCAGACAAGAGACATGAAATTATGCTGTGTGACACTACTGTGAAAACATGTTCATCTGAGATTGCCTTCCCCACTATTTTAGTGAAGCTATATATAAATGGGTTAATGTCACAGTCAAAATAGCAGAAGGAGGAATTTCAAGTGAACACAGGGATTTGAACATCAGTATCACACGGCATGATTTCAAAGTTCCATAGAACAGGCAATTAAATAGTTAGACAAAGGCAACATGGCTCGGAGACACCAGAATCATTTGACATAATACTGTATTCATGCAGAAAGAATTCTTTCTCTTTTTCTCGCCAGTTTTTCCAATATCTTTTTCCTCTCTCAAACATTGATTCCTTGCTGGTGTATGGTTGCCCCAGTGCTGGTTGCCATTTGATACCTTGCCCAAGTGACCATTTTTCATATGTGAGCCTTGAGCTGACAGGGAGAGGTTTTCCAAACATGTCAGTGTTGAGGACCCTTGCCTGTCGCCAGTGCATATTGGAAAATTGCAGGCCATTGCCCATGAGTTTCCCATATGCATTGGTGCTGGGCAAGGTTCCTAACTGCTGGTGCATACATGGAAAATTTAGGCTTGAATGTCAGTAGGCTACTTGACTGCAGAGGGCATTACAGTCAAGCTTAAGCATTTATTCATCCAATGTCCACACACCTCCACTTCCAGCAGAAATCGCTCCCATATTTTCCCCTCCCTATCTCTAGGGCGCTGAGGCCAATTGTAGTGCCTTGCCATTGCTTCTGCTGAGATTAACTAACTTGGCTTGGACTGGGGTTGGAACTAGTGACCTTCTGGACTGTATGGCTTTGTTACTGATTGGATAAACTTGATGAACCGTCAGGAGAGGTGCAGCTTGGAGTTTAAATTATTTCTTTCCCCAATAGCTTTTATTGTCACTTTTTGTGCTGAGCAAGTAGAGATGTCAATATTTGTGCTTGAACTATTCTTCTGCCTTTTGTTTCTCTGGTGCACCACAGTGATGATTAACCTCAACCTCAGAAAAGTACCAGTGTGACATCTGCTGGTCTCACATTCACCATACTGAGTTCTCTCTGAGTAAGATTGCCAATTAGTGTTGATTTATGGTTAATTTTGTGCTGTGGAAATAGGTTTGGACTCCCTCTTGCATATGGGATCTTTGCAGTTATCAAAAAGAGTAGCTTTTATCCCATTAGTCTGAGGTGGATTAGAAAACAGTCCCAGAGGTGAAAGGACAGTGATCTAACTCAGTCCATCAACTATATTATGAGGAGAAATCAAATTAAAAACACCCTGTTATCAGATTGACATATTGCTTTCATATAAGTTGAGGCAGGCAGCAGCATTATTGATAAACTAGACAACGGTCACAGTATTTTCAAAAGGCTTTTTTTATTTTGTTTTCAATTAAGTCACCCATGTGTGGAACCTGAAATCAGGCTGCTTCTCAGGATGCTGATAGTAGAGACTCCATAAGAGAACATTTTGACAACTTAATGGGTAAAAATCAGAAACTAGATCATCTTTCATCTCTGAGGAGGTACTAAGAAATTGAATATAATTCAGACAAAAATCTAGAAACAATTTCCTTCCAAATGTTTGCAAACCTGGAAAGACAATAGAGGCTAGAAATTACTATTGGTGACAGTTGTACCAAACAGTTACCATATTTGTAGAGCATTGCTCTATCCGCAATTTAACAGAGATAAGATTAACACCTCCAGTAAAACGTGCTAATTTTTTGTCCACTATTATTTCCAGCAGTAGCCCAGACTTTTTGCTTGTCGTAAATCTAGCAGAATGCGGCAGTATCTTCTTCAAGAGATGCTCTGCAGGCTACTGCTCGCCCGATGTCACTTCTGACTTTTTTTTGCCATAAGTGTCATCGGGTGTAAAGTACCTTTGACCAGATATGGGTGAGTGTATTATAATTACACACAAGTGACAGGAATATGTCGTACAATGCACTTCTCATCACTTGTGCTGTAGCAATGATGGGCACAAGGGATGCCAATTCGCCCCTAGCATCCAGCATTAAAAAGGATGGTGGAGGGAGGACTTCAAAACTTAAAGGACAGAAAACCAAAACCATCCCTTTCAGGTGGACTCCCTGGCAAATTACCCTGACCCTGGAAAATCAGCCAGGTTCAAAGATGCATCCTTGTGGCAGCTGGAAGTCCCACCATCGCTAAAGCAGAACATCTTGGCCAGTCCAGTAATTTTTA
The DNA here is from genome assembly GCA_030390025.1 of Squalus acanthias. Taxonomy (NCBI): domain Eukaryota; kingdom Metazoa; phylum Chordata; class Chondrichthyes; order Squaliformes; family Squalidae; genus Squalus; species Squalus acanthias. Next base: position 54,212,747 of record CM059436.1, read on the forward strand.
CATTTATATTTTTACAATCCATTTGAAAATGTGTTCCTAATAAGGAATTAAAAATAAACCTATGTGAATGACATGTAAAATGTTTATCAGGAATTGAAAAGTAAAGCTGTAACCCATTTATTGAATAGTTCAGAACTTCCATTTTTCAATAATAAGACTTCATGAGTATGTTGGCCGTACATGTGTTCCTGTCTGCACACATTTAATTATTATGCAAATTCTGTGGGAACATTTCAGCAAGCCAACAGCCAAGAAGCCTTTGAATTCATGAATACCTAATTACATTAATGAGTTTCACACACAAGGCTGTTTTTGCTATCGGGCTGAATACTCAAGAGTAACCGATAAGGTAGTGACAAATTCAAGAAGTCCAGGTCCTTTTCTTAATAAGAAATGATCCAAATCTGGTGGGAACCTTACTTTTTCTGCTGTGGCACAGCTGGCAATATTTAATCAGATGTAATGAGTCAGCATTACTCCAGCCACCCTTTTTGCTGTGGTTTCCCCTCGCGGGGTGACAGGGTGCTCCTTATCAGCTGGGAAGATGGGAAGCAATGCTTTTTTTCAAATCAAAGGAAGAAGCAGCACCAACACAGAAATCAATGTAATGGAAAAAAGGTCAGGGAGAGGACCCGAGTATGGCTGAAACAAAGAATGTTCAACATATCCCAGGAAAATACAGGGCCTTTCTGAGGTTGGATCTTTTGGGGTCAGAGAGGGGGAGTTTAGAGGGGATAGTGAAAGTTTGGCAAGGGATGAGATTGGAAGGAGGAATGAGCTTTAGGTCATAAAAGTGAAGAGGAAGAGGGATCATGAGATTGGCTTGCATCCAAGAGTTGAAGTTTATGGTTCTTGTTATCTGAAAAGAAGAAAAAGTAGTTTTCCGTTAAAGTGCTGAATGAGACGAAGGATGATATAAAACTGAATAACCAGGACAGCTCTAAAATAAAGTGAGTTGGTGCTGCTGACAAGAGAGGTTGAGAGCATGATCTTACTTCTCTTTGAAGGCATTGTCTTAGCAATGCAGTGTAAATTGGTCTCCTTTTCTTTTTCTGTAGGTTGCTCCCATGATGAAGTGAGACAATGGGCTGGATTTTGTGAATGGAGGCGAGTTGGAGGCGGGACTGCTGCGTGTCATGTCAATGTCCCACCTCAATCCTCGCCTGACCATTCAGAGGGATTTTCCCCTGATTGAGCTTGTTAAGCCCGCCCTGCGGGCTCAGCAGGCCAATTAGGGAAGAAGTCACTGACAGATCGCGTCAACGTCAGACATGCTATCTGTCAAGACTTCTTGAAAGAAGAAATGACAGCGTTTGACAGCTCTGTGAAGCTGTCAAACACTGACATTCTCTTCAGTTTGATGAGACTTTGTGGTGAGGACTCATCAAACATTGCAAATTTGTAAATTTCTGATGGATCGGATGGTCCATCAGCATTACCTGAAATTGACAAGGAGGATGTTCGCTCTCCCCATCCAGCACGGCTAAAGGCTATGGAAGGAAAACAAGGTAAGTGAACACTTTTTTAAACTAATCACTCACCTTGCATACTTACCACTCCACACTTGCACCCATCACTCACCTCTACACCTTACTTCCAGGTGCCTCCGACCACCGCAGACCTCCTCCACGTCTCCTGCAACCCGGCGGGGTTCTCCGAGGCCGGGAAGCCTTCACCTGTGAAGGTAAAATGGCACTAATCCTTTTTTCTGCCTGTTAACTACCTGTTACGGACCAAGTGCTGGAAAATGGGATTAGAATAGATAGGGCTTGATGGCCGGCGCGGACACGATGGGCCTCTTTCTGTGCTGTATGACTCTATGGGCTGGATTTTCATTGACCCGTGGAGGCGGGTTTGGAGGCGTGTGGGGGGTTAAAATTGCGAAAACTGGCGGGCGGGCACAAGTCCGCCTCCATCATGTCTGCTGGTCCCGACTCTGTCCCGCCTTTAAGAGACGGGATAGGCTGTTAAGGCCCTTAACAAGCACTAAATTGGCTCTATAATGCCATTTTGAAAGGCCTTTGTGATTTTAACCCTTGATCTACATGAAGCACGCCTGTTCTGAACCACGATTGTGAAACCTGGCGGGAGCACATTTGGATAGCTGACTATCAGCTGCAGGTCCACTATTACAATGGAGATGTGATGAAGGCAGTAGTAGTATTAGGTCTGAAAGTCGCCTCTGATGCTGCTGCATTGAAGGTCTTCACAGACTGCCTGGCCTTTGCTGTGAGAGGACCTGGATGGAAAAAAAAACTCTCACTCTCACTCTCACTCTCACTCTCGTTTTGCATCCAGGTCCTCTCACAGCAAAAGCCAGGCAGTCTCTGACCTGCAATGCAGCAGCAATGATGACATCATCAGAGGGTGACTTTCAGACTGAAACCACTAATTGGTTCATGGGTTCCCACATGCTGGAACTCAATTGCCCAATTAAGTGAAAATTGCATCAATCTCCCATATCCAATTGCAGGCGGGTGGATAACACGAAATGCGAATGACACGACCCCAACTCGCCCCAGTATCAAAATCCAGCCCTATGACTCTGCCAGCTCGGCTCAGCTGCATATCGACCCTTTTGCCTCCGGGTCCATCCAGAAGGAGAGCGGTGCTGGAACTCCAGGAACAGGTGCAGGAGTCTCTGGCAGGTTTTGTCTCCAGGGTCGCTACGAGTGTGGAGCGAATGGAGGAGTCCATCGCGAACATGAGCAGAGCCTTTGTGGAGGCATTGGTGCATGAACGCATTGGCGCATGAACGCATCACCACAGAAAGGATGGCAACCTCTGTCGAAAGGATGGCTACCTCCATGGTAAGGCTGGCTACCATAGAGGAGAGGATGGCTACGTTAGAGGAGAGGATGGCTACGGCCATGGAGGAGCTTAGTCGCCAGGGTATTGAAAACATGGTCATTGTTCTGAATAGACTGACATCTCTTGAGGAGCGATGGTCAGCTATTGAGCATAGAAACCAGACCTTCAGGCAGGTCCTCGGGAGTAGGACTTCCAGTGCAGAAACGGGTCCTCATGGCCCGCCCTGAAGTGCAGCAAGGTGCTGTCAATCCACTTGCTAGCTCTGAAGTGGGGCTGACACATGAGAGGGATGTTGGTGGCAGACAACAAGGAAGTGGGGGCTCCTCTCCAAGTGCTCACACGACCATGCCACTGCAAAGCCCTCGGTCAGACCCCCACCAGAGTCCTCACCCAACTGAGATGGGCGTCTCATTCCCTGCATAGCCGCAGGAGCAGCAGACTGTTGCCGAGCCCTCACAGGTTCGCAACCCCAGAGGACGGCTGCCAAAGGTGTCGAGACAGGAGCAGCAAGAAAGTGAGCAAGGGGCCTCCACATCTGCTGAAGCCACAGGGGAAGCACCACATAGGAGTACGTGTAAGAGGAAGATAAAGTACAAGTAGTCTCAAGGGTAGTCACTTGGGTGTTCTGTTGTATTGATTTTTGACAAGCCATCCTTGAATTGTTATGATAAACAGATTTGATGGCAAACTGCTGAAGTTGTGGCCTGTGTCATTTTGCAAATGGGACTTCCACACTGAGGGCTTAGGGCGACTTGCAATTGTCAGTATGATGGTCAGAGTGATAGGAATCCACAGGTTCTTGTCCATTGTCAATGCTCTGGTAAGAAGGTGCGAGGCAAAAGTGTTTGATTGTGCAGGCTAAGCAAATCTGGCCAACATGAGTGCGTCCCTTGCATCCCGGGCAGCAATGTGGTCGCGCGCTGGTGCCTTCTGGCCTATGCAGCTTCAGGTGGGTGAGCAGCAGCTTGGCGCTCCTGTTGTTGCTCCTGCTGTTGGTGGTGCTGTTGTTCAGGGTTCTGCTGCTGCCGCGGCTGGTCTTCGTCCGAATCTGATGTCCAGGAGGAAAGGAAATAAATGGTTCCCATGTTTCTGGTATATGCCTCAGTTGAGGAAGCGCTGAGTCAAGGTGGGGAGAGGGGCTTCCCAGGAGGTCACACTGGAGATGGGTGTCAGGCTCCAAACTTCCACAACAATGAGTAGGCCTGCTAAAAGTTCCCCCAGACCTGAGACAACAAAGTTCTGCCACCTGCAAATGATCATTGGTGAAAACTCTTTTTTAATGGTGGAGCTGCAACTGTTAGTAAGAAATCTACTTGTGAGGCCGCCAGGATTAACTGGCGTGTTCCAGAGGAGACGTGCAGGACGGGGGAAATGTGCTAAAATCAGAAAGGCCTCTCAAAATGGGATTATAGAGGCAATTAACTGGTAGTTAAGGGCCTTAAGGGCCTATCCCACCTCTTGGAGGAGGGATGGAAACGGGGTCTGAAACCACCAATGTGGGAAAATTACTCGGAGGTGGGATGGAAGCGGGATCGGAGCCGCCCACCATTTTTTGCGATTTTTACAACTCACACGCCTCTAATCCCGCCTCCTCCAGGCCTGGCAAAATCGAGCCCATAGAATACTGAAGCAAGGAAGTTATTATGGGGGAGAAATTCAGTATCGCCGCATTTGGGGCGCAATTATCGGCCGGGCGCAAAGATTAGCGCCTGCCGCTAATTATCGCCTCCGACTGCAAACTTGACTTTTATCGCCCCTGGAGGTGATTGGAGCGCTAAATCAGGCGCTACACATCTGTCTTAAGGCGCAAAGGCCGAGGAGCGAGGCACTACCTCAGAGCGCGGGCGCAGCGCAGGTGCTGTCAGTTAGCGATGGAACACAGACACACTGGCACCGGACAGTTCTTAAAGGGGAGGGTCGATCTTGCACTTCAGCCACACCCTGCTCATTGGAGCCTTGAATCTCGGCCTGGAGTGACCTGTGCCTAAATCTTCCAGCCAAGGACAATGGAGAGGGTGAGAGAACGAGCTCAGCGCTTCAGTGAGCGGGCCTTGGATGCTCTGGTTGGTGCGGTGGAGCGCAGAATATCTATACTCTTCCCTGAGAGTGGCAGGAGGCCTTTGCCGCGCGAGTACAGAAGAGTGTGGAGGGAGGTGGCTCAGAGCGTCTCCTCCAGGAGCATGGTGCCCAGGACCCATATACAATGTCGAAAAAAGTTCAACGACCTCACTCGGGTTCTTCAGGGTGAGTGGCTTTTTTTCAATACCTCTCCATCCCTCCATCTCAACCTCACTCTATGGCCAGAGGATCTTAAAACCCCAATGCCCGACACTCATCCAACACCTATGGCCCTCTCATGAAACACACACGCACATTCCACACTTTGCATACAGTAAGGGCTATTCACCTCTGGGAGGCACATCAGGCAAGACCATGGCTGTATATTTACTCAGACGCCGTCCTTTTTCTTGCAGGCCAAGCTATCTCATAATAGGAGACAGCAGCAACGGACGGGTGGAGGGCAGCCTCAGCTGCAACCCCTCAGCGATCTTGAGGTGCGCGTCCACAGGATTGTGGCAAGCCAGGTGATCGGTCCCGTCGCCACTGGAGACGCCGACCCTGTTCTGGACAGCAATGGTAAGGCCATCACCTTTTTGTCCTCTGTCCTTCCACTTGTCCCTCACAACACCAGCCTTTGACACTTTCAATCCAACTTACTAAATCGCTGCACTCCTTCCTCCCTTACTGACCCCCTGTCCTCACACTAAAGCCACTCTTGTACCTCCCTGCTTTCAGATGGTGATTCACCAGCTGAGGAGACGGGCCCTCCAGCTGCCAGTGGGAGTAAAGCTGCAGCCGAGGAGGAAGATGAAGGTGGAGCTTCAGCGCCACTCTCTCCCGAGGAAGCCCATGACCACGCTGGGAACACGCCTTCCCTGGAGGGGAGCAGGGGGGAAGGGTCTGATGAGGGTGAAGCTCCAGGACCCAGCGGGCTGCAGCAACGCGATGGGGGTAGGGAAACTCGGGGGCCTTCTCCCCGGAGGGAGAGTAGGCCAGCGAGTCCTACTGCACTGGATGCAGAGGAGGAGCGGCTCATCGCTGAAATGAACACCCAGGCGGTGGACATGCACACCGAGCTCATGGGTGCAGTGGGAAGGGTGCCCGAATGCATTGAATCACTGGCAAGAAGTGTGGAGCATCTCGCTGTCGCACAGGCGGATGCCACGCAAATGTTTAGTGCAGCAATTCAGTCACTGGCTGCTGTGACCCCATCTCTGACTGCTCTCATGCAGACTCAGATTGAGGACACGCGAGCACTGACTGCTGCCATCCTCGCTGGTTCGGACACATTTCCCCGGGGCTCTCACCGCGCCGCAGCAGGCCAGCAATCTGTGCTCCAGCAGATTGCTACGGATGCTGAAGTGCTGCCCCGTGGGAGTGCCAGTGTGTCGGTCCTGTACCTTTACCTGACGAAGGGGCAACAGCTCCGAAAGCTCATAATTTTAAATAAAACTGTTGGACTATAACCTGGTGTTGTGCGACTTCTCATTTCTCTCTCAAGATGACAGCATTCCTGCTGCCACCACTGTCACTTCTCCACTACACTTGCCACCGCCTGTAGGACAGACTGCTGCCACCCATGCAGAGTTGGTGCAGTCTGCAGCCGGGCCCTCCAGGCCCAGAGCTGGTCAAGGCCGTCGTTCAAGGGCATCTGCAGTCTCAGGTTCTGACAATCGAGCTGGTCGAGGCCGTCCTTCAAGGGCATCTGCAGTCTCAGGTTCTGACAATCAGCAGCCTTTCACCAGCCTTGCTGCAGCCATTGGGGTCCCATTATAGAGGAGCAGTAGGGTGGGAAGGGGGGAAGTGTGTAAGGGAAGGAGATTACCCTCGAAGGGCAAAAAGTAGGAGGTGTGACAAAATGTTGGTCATTTTTTTATTAAAGGCCGAGGTTCGTGATCAAACATTTGTTCAGTGTTTTGGACATTATCTCCAGGTTGTGAGAACCAGTTATGTTAATGACTTTTTTTGTGTTTCTTTCTATTAGTTTGTCATGAGGAAATGACACACACAGAGTTTGTAAAATAAATAAGTTTTTGTATTCAAAATGTACATGTTTGGTCTTTGAACTCATTGCTGCCTTGGCCGGCTTAGGGGTTGCAGGTTGGTTTCATTCATGTTGTTCTCCATGGCAGAAGCCATTTCCTCAGCAGGGGCCTAGAAGCGGCTTGCTATCAGCCGTTGACGGACGGCCCTTCCAGTTTCTACATTGTGGGCCTCCCTCCCGCCTTGGTGCTGCTGATGATCATCCTCCTCCTCTTCCTCCTCCTCTTCCTCCTCCTCTTCCTCCTCCTCCTCTGGTGGTGCTCCAAGGCCTGGTGGCATTGGTTGGGTCCTGAGGATTGCCAGGTTATGCAGCATGCAGCACACAACTATGAAGAGGGAGACTCGCTCAGGCGAGTACTGCAGGGCTCCTCCAGAATGGTCCAGACAGCGGAACCGTTGCTTGAGCACGCCGATTGTGTGCTCAACGATGTTCCTGGTAGCTTGATGGCTCTCGTTGTACCGCAGCTCAGCAGGGGTGTTGGGCGTACGGAGCGGTGTCATCAGCCAGGTGCTCAGTGGATACCCCTTGTCCCCGAGAAGCCAACCAACTGGCTGATGCGGTGCCTGGAAAAGTTCTGCCACAGTAGTCTGGCGCAGGATGAATGCATCGTGGCAGCTGCCAGGATAGTGGGCATTGACAGCGAGTATCAGCTGTCTGTGGTCACAGACCAACTGAACGTTTAAGGAATGGAACCCCTTTCTGTTGCGGAAATCCTCAGCATTCTCATGCAGAGCACGCAAAGCCACATGCGTGCAGTCAATGGCGCCCTGCACCATGGGGAAGCCCGCTATCCTAGCAAAGCCCATTGCGCGTTCTTGCTGCTTGTCTGGGGTCATGGGGAAAGAGATGTACTCTCGTCTCATTTTAAAGAGGGCATTTGTGACCTGACGGATGCAGCAATGCACCGCGAACTGGGAGATATTGGCGATGTCCCCAGTAGCTGATTGAAATGAGCCAGTGGCATAAAAGTTCAGAGCCACTGTGATCTTCACTGCCACCGACAGAGACGTCCTGGACCTCAGTTGAGGCTGCAGATCTGGCTGCAGCAGGTGGCAGAGCTCAGTGACTACCTCCTTGCTGAAGCGCAGCCTTCGCAAACACTGCTCCTCAGACATATTAATATATGTGAATTGTTGGCGATATACCCTGGGAGGGTAAGGTCTCCTGTACAGAGGCCTATTGGCCCTCCTCCGTCTGGCCATGATTGCCACTCTCTCTCTGCGTCTCTGTGTCCTCCGATTCTGGTGGCGCAGGACGACGCCCCCAATCAGTGCAGCCCCCAAAGTCTCTTGGCAATCAAAGTTATGAAGGTCAAAAACCAAAGTACCTGCAAAATTATGATCAGTAGCCAAAACTACCTCACACAGCGTTGACTCAATGCAGAAGTCTCTCTTTCTCTCTCTCTGAATCTCTCTCTCTCTCTCAGAACGAGTGGTGCAAAAATGTCTACCACAGAGAAAGACAGGAAGAGGCCCCCTTTAAATAGCGCCCTCCCCCCAACCCCACAGTGACTGGGAGCATTCCAGTCTTCCGGTCGTTGGTTGCGCCAGGCGGAAAGGATGGGGGCACCGCTCAATTTCCGCTCCGGGGCGCCACAAGGGTGTTGCACCCTCGTATGACATCAAGATCTGCGTGCGCAGGAGATCGCGGCAGTAAAGTTTAGCTCTGCCGCAAAATGTCTAGTTAATTTTGCGAGCGGCGCAAACATCGCTGCGCCCGGGCGCTAGTTGCTTTGCGCCCCATTAGCGCCCTCTTAATGCACTAACAGGAGGCGCAACCAACTGAATTTTCCCCCTATGAACCTTTATAAAACACTGGTTTGGCCTCGCACTTTAGGAAGGATGCGAAGGCCTTAGAGAGGGTGCAGAAAAGATTACGAGAATGGTTCCAGGGATGAGGGACTTCAGTTACTTTGATAGACTAGAGAAGCTGGGGTTGTTCTCCTTGGAGCAGAGAAGGTTGAGAGGAGATTTAATAGAGGTATTCAAAATCATGAGGGGTCTAGACAGAGTAGATAGAGAGAAACTGTTCCCATTGGTGGAAGGGTCGAGAACCAGAGGACACAGATTTAATGTGATTGGCAGAAGAACCAAAGACGACATGAGGAAAAACCTTTTTACACAGCGAGTGGTTAGGATCTGGAATGCACTACCTGAAAAGGTGGTGGAGGCAGACTCAATCGTGGCTATCAAAAGAGAATTGGATAAGTATCTGAAGGAAAACAAATTGCAGGACTACGGGGAAATGGCGGGGGAGTGGGACTAGCTGAAGTGCTCTTACAGAGCGCCAGCAAGGGCTCGACAGGCCGAATGGCCTCCTTCTGTGCTGTAACCATTCTATGATTCTATGATGTGGAGGAGGTAGGAGAGGAAGAAGCAAAATGAAGGCAAGCTGTGTCCACGGTACGGGCAAGGTTTTGGTAGACTACTGGGCTGCCTTTAGATGGAAGTTGATACAGGAACAAAAGGCAGTTGCTAAATCATTTAAGGTCACCATGAGCAGCCACCAACATCTCGCGGAGAATGTGTAGCTGTGCCCCTCCGCTATCACTGAAATCTTACAGAAATGTAGCATACCATGAAATGAATGGCATATATTCATGGCTATTTGCAGAGAAGCCAAAGAAGTGAGTGAAGTGACACTGACACCTGTGAGTCTCCATTGAGCCTGTCACTGCCAGATTGGAAAGCGCAGTGATGGTGGACTTTACCACTCTAAGGACTGCTGTCATTACAACTCACTGGCCATCCAGCTCGTGTGCCCAACCCTGAGGGCATAGCAGGGGAGAAACATCCAATGAAGCAGGTTCCTCTCAAGGGGCCACACATCCTACCAGCCAAGCCCTTCAAAGATTTGAGAAATTTCCTGAGAGCAGGCAGGTGCTGGCAGCTACTGTATTGTCAGACATGGACAGTTGTTACAGAAAAATCACAGGAGCCTACACCCAGAAGTAAAGGCCACGGCCATCCCAACAGAGCTACCAGCCTCAACCTATTACCACTGTTGCTCCTTCCACTCAGGGAACACATAGACACAATTAGGTTAAGAGGTAGGGCCTTACAATGTCACCAAGAGGAAGCACAGGAGTAGGGCCTAGGTCACAATAGCCATATATAGCACTGAATATATATAAATCTTTTTATTTCTCCTCTGGTGCACTGATCCTGAGAGGAACTAGCTGCTCATGCACTTCAGGCGTAGGTCAACCTCCTAGCTGGCCCATGTGCCTGAACATCGAGCCCCCATGTAAATTAGTTACCCTCCCACTTAACTTGCAAAATCTAGCGGGGTTAAGCAATAGAGGCCATTGATGGGTGTAATCCCAGCATTATTGCTGTGACTGCAGCCTGTGGATTTTTGGGGCCATTATCTCATGTTATGTACCTGGGATGAGAAAAGGCCATCAGGCCCATAAACACTTGCCCCATTTTTTTTTGTCAGATTTCTTTTCCATGTCCCAGTCCTTCCTCCCCCCACCCCCACCTCTTGGAAGATGCAAGAAAGCAGAGACTTGTAGCTAATTCAGAATTCCTCTGTCAAAAACTTCTCTCTGACTTCTCACAGGCAATCAAGCAACTCCCAGGAGGCCTCAAATCCATGTTAATTTCCAGAATATTTAGTCTTAATTTGTATATTTTGTGATTGCCTTGTTTTCTAAAAATTCACATCAGTTTGTAATGGATGTGCTCTGCTTATGGACAGAATGAGAAAACTGTTCCAAAATAAACCCTAACTGGAAACTATGGCTTAGACGCAAATTGCAACCTGCCATGTAGATGGAACAATTTTGTACATGCTGCTAAACATTGACAAAAACCTGCAAGTAATAGGAAGAATCTGCTATTGTGCAGATTCAGAATATTATGCAAGTGTAAAATTAGAAGTTCTTCTGATGAGAATAAAGTTCTTTCATGAGGAAATGGTACTTCTGAGCCATGCCTAGTTCAGTGTATCATGGATGTGTCCATCTATCTAATCCATTAGCTATTTGATGTAAGAAAATTATTTGAAAGCAAGAAAAGGAGGTATTCACTAGGTTAAAACAGAATGAATAGATGACAAAAAAAAATCTTCACAATCATCCCAAAGCTGTACCCCAACAGAATGGTCTAAGATATTGAAACCTTAAGTTGATTGGACAACACCCTGACTACTGCAGCACCATGAGTTAATGGTGTTCACAGTTAGACCGTTTTGGTCCAGAAAAATAGCCTTCCGAGCAGAACTGAAGAGTCCAAATTTAATTCTGGTTCCTCAGACGAGTTGCAAGAAAAATTAGGTCTGTGGGTAATACTACCATTCAATCTTCCAAATGATGCAGATTGCTTCTTCTGGTCCACTGTTGTAGTTGACTGATGAGCTATATAGGACAATGAGAGGCTATCAGTACAAATGCCTCGATGAGGGATACTGCTGTGAAGGGATATCTTCTATATTTATAAAGGCCATTCCCATATCTTAGACATTTTGTGTCATCAAGTACATTATAGAGTTCCTCCCACTGTGTCATTAGACAAGGTGGAAAACTTATTATGCTGCTAAGCTTTGGATGATGGGTCTTGATCTGTAAAGGAATAGGTTTTATTACTACCATGGTGATCCTCAAAGAAGACAAGTGTAGACCCATCCTAGATGTGAGAAAGCTAAACAACCCTCTCAAAATAGAGATTCAAAATTATCACCTTGAGAGCAATCATTCAAGAGGTTAGCTGCAGGGCATAGACCTAAACAATTTCTGCCATAAACAAAGAGGTCTAATTTGAGCACTATTTACTCATAATTCTACTCTAGTCATGGTCTTGTGTACCAAGAAGAGAGCAATTTAATGGATTCCCAGAGCCATCAGTCAAATAACTGTCATAGTTTATCTCAGAGTACCATCAGTGTGGTTTCAGATGCATATTCTTCATGAGAACCTTCAAAACTGCAGCTCTTGGCACAGTTATTAAACAGTCGTTCATTTGTATATTCCAAGGTTATAGAAGCAGAAGCACCTCAGTCATCAGCTACCTGTTTATGTTTATAGAGGGAAAGCATCCCCTTTCCTCATTAGAGATACTTCTTTTCTCGGGTGGAGAACTCACATTGTTGAGCGGTGATCTGTGGGTATTAAGGTGCAATCTCAGACAAGATGGTACTTCTCCAGTGGAAAAAAAATCAGAGCAGTCCATATTATCCAAGCTTTTTAATTAACATATTTAGCCATATCATAATCTTGACCCTTTACTTCTCATAATATAATTAATGTCTACTTAAAATGAATTGAAATATTTGCAGAGTATAAAAGATAGATTTTATGAATTCACACTCCTGATGCAGAGTTTCGTGTGCCAGGAATGAATATCAGGAATTCAGTTGCATAGGTCAGCAAGCCCTGCAGGATTTTCTGTTCAAATGTCATAGCAAGGCACAAAAGCAATAAGAGCAGCCTAGGAAAGCAGAAATTATGGAGGTGAGGTGGCAGAGTGAGTTAAAATAGTGTCTTTCACATTTAGGCTTGGATTTGAATCAAGTCCTAATTGATGGGATGAAACTCTCCTCTTTTTCTCATGTTAAGAATACAAAATGAATTATTTGGTCCTTCTCAACCCATTCCCCAGTGGATGTAATTCTGCTGAACAAAACTCTCCTTAATTTGGGAGTAATTGGTATTAGATTGGCATTGAGGCTCCAAAAGGTCCATAACGACAGCTGGAGTGGGAAATTTTAGTTTTATGCAGGTATAGCAGGGATATTCTTCTGCGGCAGGGTTCAGGCAATATAGAGAGAATATTGCTGTGTATCTGACCCATATAATACTCGACCTGGGAGTGCTTGATATTAACAATCAATATAAAAAGATGTTACATTCTCTAGAACTGACATCCCCCACCTTGACAGGTACAGAAATCCACCTACTACTTTTTAAAAAGCAAGTGCTCTGGCCATATATCTAGTAATAATTTGTCACTAGGTGTGAATGATTAAATAGAATATTGCAGTGCCTCCTTAATAAATACTAGTTGCTTGAAATAACGTAAATCAAAGAAAGTAAATGATTCTTTAAACTGATAGTGAAATGGAAATTGCTTTTCAATGTGATAAATACAGTAATTTAATAGATAACTGGATTTTAAAACAAGTTGGTTTGTATATAGATACTGCATTTTTCCGTTAAATTTGATTTCCAAGTTTATCTCCCTCAAAGATTATTGGATGGCACGGTGCCCGTCTGGAGATTTACTAAATTCAATACATTTTTAAGTTGTCAGTTTAACAGGCAATACTTGCTACAACTTGACAGGCTTCATTCAGCTATGTTTTGGAAACACCTAGTTCGATGGAATTTTTGCTGTTTGTTATCATTAGTCACCCTTTGAGGTTACTTCTGTTTTGTTTTCTTTGAATTTAGACTTCATTTAGATCTCCTTTATTATTATAATTCAACCAGGCCTATCTCTGGGGTCATCTTGATTTGTGGTTTATTACAGAACGTATTCTCTTCTGGTAGATGTTTTCTTGCTGGGTGACTTTTGTTGTTTAAATCTGCACAATGAAGCTAATTAGAAACGTAGTGTATTGCAGACTAGAGGGAGCAAGTGTAGAAATTTGCATTCTTTTGATTAATGACGCTGAGTACTGCATTCCGATTGGTGTAATGAAGATACAGGATGTTAGTATCGGAAGTGGCTTCCAACTCCCTTGTTTCATTAAATATTTAACTTTCTCCAATTTAAGAGGGCAAAACCTTCCTTTAAGGATGAAGCGCAATAGGCCAAAGCTATCTTTCATATTTCATTGACACTGAGCATTTGGATGTAGTTGGACTACAAATTTGAGGGGTGCAGAATTTGGATTATGCAAATCCAAAATTTGAATATTGGTGAAGAATTGGGGAAGCAATCTTCCTTTGATTGATGCCAGTAGCACTCTCCGAGGGATAAGGCATAGTTCACATACCTAAAGTAGATTTCTAGGGACCGGAGGCTCCACCAGTAGACTGCAAAGGATTCAATGTGAACTCCACTAAAATGCCATTCAATTACCTTGATTGTTTATTAATATGGGTCTTTTTATTGGAATCATTATCAGCCGCAATGGAAGGAAATCTTTGGCATTATACATGCACAGAGGAGAATTTTAATCCTATGTACATGTACAATATCATTTTCTAGGTTTGTCAATAGTTTCCAGTGGGAGGGGAGGGGAGGGGGGGTTTGTCACTTGGGGTAGACCCTCCAGCACAGTTCTAGTGGGGGAATCTGCGCCCTTGATGTTCTCCACTATTTTTTTCTCTCTTCAGAACCAGCGGACCCCACTGTGTTTTGCCAGTGTTTCCTGTTTTAATATCAGGCTTTATTACAAGCTTTCAATGTCTCCCATCTTCTTGTCTCCTCCTTGCGTGTGCATCTCACTGTCTTAGATATTCACACATACTTTGTTTTTCTAATGTACTTAATTTGTTTAATGCCTCCTTCCATTTTCTGGTTTAAAGATCATTTCAGTCATTTATTTACCTGTCTATCTATCTATCTATCTCCTATTTTTCTTTTAAACTTCTACTTTTGCCCTCACACTCCTCTTTGTTCTGGTTTTATTAAAAAGGTTGTGCAACTTTCACCATTGCATGTCTGAAAATCACTGGAGTCTAAAATGTTAACTTCCCTCTTCTCTCCACTGATGCTGGCTGATAGCTGTGTGTTTAAAAGGGCAAGCAAGGCCAAACTGAGCAAAATTTAGATATTTACAAATTTGTCACATTTGGGCTAGTACAGATTTAATTTTAGTGTTTATTCTTAACATGCATCAATAATCTTCAACTTTAAAAGTCAAAATAAGATGTTAATCAAGATTGCTTGAATATCTGAGCATTAGGCATTGAAGTCATATTAAATAAGTCAGCCATCTTCATTAACATTTCTTATGGACCTTTGTATTAATTACTCCTCTAATACAATATTCATTACTCCTCTAATACAATATTCATTCTGGCTGTGGCTAAATACATAAAAATAGTAATTCATCAGAAAAAATAAAAATATTCTTCTGAATTAATACATTTTATAAAGCTTTATTTGTAAAGTGGTCTGATACTTTAATAGCCATTAGCAGCTGTTAGCAAAGTCTAATAAAGCTTTATTTTGAGAACATTTCACAAATTCCAAAAAACTAAAATTCTAAAATAAATTGTGTTCTTAGAGCTGGATAGATGATTCAATGTGGCCTTGGGGAAGGCATAAGATTGCTTTGACTTTTAACCTTTTGGTACTGAAATTCTTTTGCAGAAAACTCTGTTGCTCAGTCATACTGCAGCCATCAATATTAATGAGAGCATGAATAAGTAAATAGAAGCAAACAGCAGATTAATTGAGGGAAATAAAATAACAGCATTAATCTTTATTGCTTATAACACTGAGTTGTGTGATGGTGGGTTTGGTTCGGAGTGTTAATTTTTGTTACAAATTCAGGTCTGCTGTAGATACCTTCTGGGTTCAGTGGTGTCACTCCTGTAAGTGATCTGAACATCTTACTTTTATAGGAGTTGCCTCACAATGCCCTGCACATACTTGCACAATAGCATAACCAAAGGTGTAACAGTAGTATACCCTTGTGACCTGAATCGGATATTCGTGTCTTTCACACGTGTGCTTCTCCCATATCTCTGAAGGCGGATCAAGCAAACACTTGGTAAGTCGAGAAGCAATAAGGAATGGATAAGCTTACAGAACAGTAATTATGATTGGAATCACTTAATTCAATTAGAACGATTTATCTTCGCATAGCAATGCCAAACAAAGAAGATGCATGCTTCCTCACATCAATGGGTCATCCTACTTGGCTTAGACACGTCAATTTTTAACTAAACTCCAGCATTTCTAACCACTTAGTCACAGCAAAAGCCCTCATAGCCTTCTCTTTAAAAACCATGCAGCCTCCTTTTGACTTCTCTGTATTTTATCTTCCTTTGTTCACAACCACAAGGGGATCAAAGACTTTCCAATACATTGCTTATTGGTTACAATGTGGAGATGCCGGCGTTGGACTGGGGTGGACAAAAATGAGAAGTCGCACAACACCAGGTTATAGTCCAACAGATTTATTTAAAATTACAAGCTTTCGGAGCTGTCGCTCCTTCTTCAGGTATAGGTAGGGTAGCTGTGAGAGAATCTCCCAGAATTCACAATATAAACACAGAAAAAATGTATTCAAATCTTTCCCTACATCAAAGACACACTAAGAGCACAGCCAAGACAATGAGATGTGTCCCAGGGGGTCCAACGTGTCAAAACACCTGCTGGCTGCATATCCTCTCCATTTGTGTTTGGTTCTTGTGTTAGTTTTTTTTTTAAACCTGGAAAGACCGGCCATGATGTCAAGTCACGTTCTGTATCGTGACATGAACCCGATATCGCGATTGAGGCCATCCTCATGAGTGCTGAACTTGGCTATCAGTTTCTGCTCTATGATTTTGCGCTGTCGTGTATCCCGAAGGCCGCCTTGGTTACAGTGTTTGCAGCAAATTATTCTAAGAGCATATTAATCACCTAGTTTTTTCTCTGCACCTTTTAATCTTATGTGAATATACTATGCTTTATATCATAATTTTTAAAGCAACTTTTTCTTCAAAATCCTTTCTGCGGAAGCATGTCCCTGAATTATAACAATCATTGCAAACATTTGAAAAACTGATGAAGTGGGCAAAATGTTTTTTTAAGATTCTTTTCATATTTTTGTAAATAACTCAGTACAGTGCTGTTTGCATATAGAACTTACAGCAAACAAGCTCTACCCAGGTATTCCTGGTGAGGCTAGTTTTGATTATTTAACCTGGCTTGGTGTTAGACTGAAGAAAATGATTTAGATTGTTTCCAAACCATTTCCAGTGTGAACAAAATTGTCCATTTAACAGTGTGTTGAGTCCAACATCATTCCATTAGTGTGATTGAATCTTGTTATTATCATCGGGACATATGAACAGGCCATTCAGCCCCTTGAGCCTGTTCCATCATTCTATTAGATCATGACTGATTTGTACCTCAACTCCATTTACCCTACTTTGCTCCATTTCCCTTGATACTCTTATCTAACAAAAATCTATCAATCTCATCTTGAAAATTTCAATTAACCCAGCAGCTAGAGCCTTTTGAGGGATAGAGTTGCAGATTTCCACTACCCGTTGTGTGAAAAAGTGCTTTCTAATTTCACTCCTGGCCTAGCTATAATTTTAAGATTATGCCCCTTTTTCTGGATTCTCCCACCAGAGGATATAGGGCTAAAAATTCAGTTGGTTGTGCCTCCCGTTAGCGCCTTAAGAGGGCGCTAATGGGGCGCAAAGCAGCTAGTGCCCGGGCGCAGCGATGTTTGCGCCGCTCGCGAACTTAACTAGACATTTTGCGGCGGCGCTAAACTTTATCGCCGCGATCTCCTGCGCGCGCAGATTGTGACGTCATACGAGAGTGCAATGCCCTTGTGGCGCCCCGGAGCAGAATTTCAGTGGCGCCCCCATCCTTACCACCTAGCGCATCCAACGACCGGTAGAGTGGAACGCTAACAATCGCTGTGGGGCTGGGGGGGGGGCGCTATTTAAAGGGGGCCTCTTCCTGTCTTTCTCTGTGGTTGACATTTTTGCACCACTCGTTCTGAGAGAGAGAGAGAGAGATTCGGAGAGAGAGAAAGAGAGACTTCTGCATTGAGTCAACGCTGTGTGAGGTAGTTTTGGCTACTCATCCTAACTTCGCTGGTACTTTGGTTTCTGGCCTTCATAACTTTGCTTGCTAAGAGATATGGGGGCTGCACTGATGGGGGGCGTCGTCCTGCGCCAGCTGAATCGGAGGAGACAGAGACGCAGAGAGAGAGTGGCAATGATGGCCAGACGGAGGAGGGCCAATAGGCGTCTGTACAGGAGAGCTTACCCTCCCAGGGTATATCGTGAACAGCTCTCCTACATTCATATGTCTGAGGAGCAGTGTCTGCGAAGGCTGCGCTTCAGCAAGGAGGTGGTCACTGAGCTCTGCCACCTGCTGCAGCCAGATCTGCAGCCTCAACTGAGGTCCAGGACGTCTCTGTCGGTGGCAGTGAAGGTCACAGTGGCTCTGAACTTTTATGCTACTGGCTCATTTCAATCTGCTGTTGGGGACATCGCCAATATCTCCCAGTTCGCGGTGCATTGCTGCATCCGTCAGGTCACAAATGCCCTCTTTAAAAGTAGACGAGAGTTCATCTCTTTCCCCATGACCCCAGACAAGCAGCAAGAACGCGCTCTGGGCTTTGCGAGGATAGCGGGCTTCCCCATGGTGCAGGGCGCCATTGACTGCACGCATGTGGCTTTGCGTGCTCCGCATGAGAATGCCGAGGATTTCCGGAACAGAAAGGGGTTCCATTCCTTGAATGTTCAGTTGGTCTGTGACCACAGACAGCTGATACTCGCTGTCAATGCCCACTATCCTGGCAGCTGCCACGATGCTTTCATCCTGCGCCAGACTACTGTGGCAGAACTTTTCGAGGCACCGCATCAGCCAGTTGGTTGGCTTCTCGGGGACAAGGGGTATCCACTGAGCACCTGGCTGATGATACCGCTCCGTACGCCCAACAGCCCTGCTGAGCTGCGGTACAACGAGAGCCATCAAGCTACCAGGAACATCGTGGAGCACACAATCGGCGTGCTCAAGCAACGGTTCCGCTGTCTCGACCATTCTGGAGGAGCCCTGCAGTACTCGCCTGAGCGAGTTTCCAACATCGTAGTTGTGTGCTGCATGCTGCATAACATGGCAATCCTCAGGACCCAGCCAATGCCACCAGGCCTTGGAGCACCACCAGAGGAGGAGGAGGAGGAGGAAGGGGAGGAAGAGGAGGAGGAGGATGATCAGCAGCAGCACCAAGGCGTGAGGGCGGCCCACAATGGTGAAACTGCAAGGGCCGTCCGTCAACGGCTGATAGCAAGCCACTTCTAGGCCCCTGCTGTGGAAATGGCTTCTGCCATTGAGAACAGCATGAATGAACCCAACACGCAACCCCTAAGCCGGCCAAGGCACCAATGATTCCAAACACCAAACATGTATATTTTGAGTACCAAAACTTATTTATTTTACAAACTCTGTGTGTGTCATTTACTCATGACACACTCATAGAAATAAACACAAAAAAACAGTCATTACCATAACTGGTTCTCACAACCTGGAGATCATGTGCAAAACACTCAACAAAAGTTTGACCTCGAACCTCGGCCTTTAATAAAAAAATAACCAGCATTTTGTCACACCTCCTACATCGAGGATGAACTCCTTCCCGTGCGCCCTTCCCCCCTTCTTACCCTACTGCCCCTCCACAATGGGACCTCAGTGGCTGCAGCAAGGCTGGTGGAAGGCTGCTGACTGTCAGGCCCTGACAATGCAGATGCCCTTGAGGGACGGCCTCGACCAGTTCTGGGCCTGGAGGGCCCGGCTGCAGACTGCACCAACTCTGCATGGGCGGCAGCAGTCTGTCCTACAGGCGGTGGCAACTGCAGTGGAGAAGTGACAGTGGTGGCAGCAGGAATGCTGTCATCTTGAGCGAGGACTGCAACTCCCTGCTTGACCGGCACACTGGCACTCCCACGGGGCAGCACCTCAGCATCCGGAGCAATCTGCTGGAGCACAGATTGCTGGCCTGCTGCGGCGCGGTGAGAGCCCCGGGGAAATGTGTCCGAACCAGTGAGGATGGCAGCAGACAGTGCTCGCGTGGCCTCAATCTGAGTCTGCATGAGAGCAGTCTGAGATTGAATTGCAGCACTGAGCTTCAGTGTCGCATCCGCCTGCGTTGCAGCGAAGTGCTCCACACTCCTTGCCAGTGCTTCAATGCATTCGGGCACCCTACCCACTGCAGCCATGAGCTCAGTGTGCATGGCCACCGCCTGGGTGTTCATTTCCACGATCAGCCGCTCCTCCTCTGCGTCCAGTGCAGCAGGACTCGCTGGCCTACTCTCCCTCCGGGGAGAAGGCCCCCGAGCTTCCCTACCCCCATGGCGTTGCTGCAGCCCGCTGGGTCCTGGAGCTTCACCCTCATCAGACCCTTCCCCCCTGCTCCCCTCCAGGGAAGGCGTGTCCTCAGTGTCGGCATGGGCTTCCTCGGGAGAGGGTGGCTCTGATGGTCCGACTTCCTCTTCCTCCTCAGCTGCAGCCTCACTCCCACTGGCAGCTTCAGGGCCCGTCTCCTCAGCTGGTGAATCACCATCTGAAAGCAGGGAGGTACAAGAGTGGCTTTAGCGTGAGGACAGGGTGGCAGTAAGGGAGGAATAAGTGCAGCGAGTTAGTAAGTTGGATTGAAAGTGTCAAAGGCTGGTGTTGTGAGGGACAAGTGGAAGGACAGAGGACAAAAAGGTGATGACCTTACCATTGCTGTCCAGAACGGGGTCGGTGTCTCCAGTGGCGACGGGACCGATCACCCGGCTTACCACAATCCTGTGGACGCGCTCCTCCAGATCGCTGAGGGGTTGCAGCTGAGGCCGCCCTCCACTCGTCCGCTGCTGCTGTCTCCTATTATGCGCCAGCTTGGCCTGCAAGAAAAAGGACGGCGTCTGAGTAAATATACAGCCATGGTCTTGCCTGATGTGCCTCCCTTAGGTGAATAGCCCTTACTGTATGCAAAGTGTGGAATGTGTGTGTGTGCTTCATGAAAGGGCCATAGGTGTTGGATGAGTGCTGTTAATTGTGGTTTTAAGACCCTCTGGCCATAGAGTGAGGCTGAGATGGAGGAATGGAGAGGTATTGCAAAAAAGCCACTCACCCTGACGACCCGAGTGAGGTCGTTGAACTTTTTCCGGCATTGTATATGGGTCCTGGGCACCATGCTCCTGGAGGAGACGTGCTGAGCCACCTCCCTCCACACCCTTCTGTAGTCGCGCGGCAAAGGCCTCCTGCCACTCTCAGGGTACAGTGTTGATCCTCGGCGCTCCACCGCGCCAACCAGAGCATCCAAGGCCCGCTCGCTGAAGCGCTGAGCTCGCTCTCTCGCCCTCTCCTTCCTTGGCTGGAAAATTGAAGGTCAGGGGGTAAAAATTCAGTTGGTTGCGCCTCTCGTTAGCGCCTTAAGAGGGCGCTAATGGGGCGCAAAGCCGCTAACGCCCGGGCGCAGCGATGTTTGCGCCGCTCGAGAACTTAACTTGAGATTGTGCGGCGGCGCTAAAACTTACCGCTGCGACCACCTGCGCGCGCAGATTGTGACGTCATTCCATGGTGCAACGCCCTTGTGGCGCCCCGGAGCGGAAATTGAGTGGCGCCCCCTGCCTTACCGCCTGGCGCATCCAACGACCAGAAGACTGGAACGCTATCAATCGCTGTGGGGCTGGGGGGGGGCGCTATTTAAAGGGGGCCTCTTCCTGTCTTTTATTGTTGGTGGCATTTTTGAACTACGCATTCTGAGAGAGAGAGGGAGAGACTTCTGGAGAGATTCAACGTTGTGGGAAGGAGTTTTGGGTACTGAGCAGCACTTTGCAGGTTCATTTTGATTTGCCCTTCCTTGTATCGATTTAGCAGAGACTGCGGGAGCTGCACTCTGAGCTCTTTGCCTGGTACTCTGCATTGTTCTTTCCAGCACATTTGATGTGCAAGTCTCTCCAGGCCGAGATTCAAGGCTGCAATGAACAGGATGTGGATGGAAAGCAAGATTAACCATCCCCTTTAAGAACTGGCCCGTGCCATTGTGTGTGTGTTCCATTGCTGACTGACATTACATGAGCTTCACCAGCGCTCTGAGTTAGCGCCTCACTCCTTGGCCTTTGCGCCTTAAGACAGGTGTGCAGCGCCTGCTTTAGCGCTCCACTCACCTCCCGGGGCGGTAAAAGTGAAGTTTCCAGTCAGTGGCGATAATTAGCGCCAGGCGCTAATTTTTGCGCCTGGCCGATAATTGCGCCCCAAATGGGGCGATACTGAATTTTTCCCCCATAGTTTCTTTGTATCTACCCTATCGAATTTGTTTACCATTTTAAAAACTTTGATTAGACAGTGATCTCCTCTTGACTTTATAAACTCAAGGGAATACAAACCAAGTTTATGCAACCTGTCCTCATAATTTAACCATTTAAGCTCTGATACAATCTGTGCTGTATCCACAGTATAGCCTACCTGAGGTGTGGTGCCCAAAACTGAATGCATTACTTCAGATGGGGTCTGTCCAAGGCTCTGCACAACTGAAGTATAACTTCCTCCCCTTTTGTATTCCAGCCCCCTTGAGATAAAGGACAACATACTATTAGCCTTTTTTTAATTACGTTTTGTACCTGTGAACTAGCTTATAGTGATTTGTGTACACGGATACCCAAATCCCTTTGCTCCTCCACAGTTCCTAGTTCCTCACCATTAAGAAAATAATCCTATTTGTCTTTCTTGGATCCAGAGTGGATGGCCTCACACTTCCCCACATTGAACACTTTCTGTCAGAGTTTTGCCTACTCATTTAATCTATCTATGTCCCTTTGAAACTTTCTGCTCCCATCAGCACTACTTACTGTAACTACTAACCTAGTGTCATCTACAACTTGGATATATAACTCTCTATTCTTTCATCGAAAGCATTGATATATATAGTGAAAAGCCAAGGCCCCAGCACCGCTCCCTGGGGAACACCACTTGTCATATTCTGCCAATCAGAGTACATTCCCTTTATCCCTACTTTCTGTCTTTTACCTCTCAACCAATTACCAACCATGTCACAAGGGTTTTAGTTTGGCATTCAAAAAATGACTGTAACTGCATTTTATTTAAAAATTAGACTTTCATCTGATCAGTATTGAAGATTAATTTCTTTGTGATTTAAAAAAAATCAATTTGAAGTAAGTCAGTCATCTTTTTCAGACTGTTATTACTGGTTTGGTGGGATTTAGATCACATTGTATCTGTATCTGACTGGTGTAATGAAGTGTATAGATGCATGAAAATGTTACTTTAAAAAGTGATGGATAGAAATTAACAATAAAATGTGACTTTATCACCACATAACAGATTTAAAAAGGAGACGTGTAAATGGAATTAAACTATTGAAGGTTGAAGCTGCTGTCAACCATACTAAAGAAAAATTGATATAGTAAAGGTTTCCCAATGGATTTTGCTGGTCCTTTGTATGGGTGTATTGGATCATCTGGCTACAGTGATTATGGGAAATTTTAGCAGGGAGAGTATACGTCTGCTCAATATGTCCATTCATTAAATGGACAGAAAATCGAGTGGATTCCCTTAGGAACATTTTCTTCTCCCTACTCTCAGTTTTCCCTATATTTTCTGCACTCGGGCAATCTAATCAGTCCAGGCATGGGACCAAGAAAATCTACCTCTTTAAAGTTTAACTTGGAGAAGAACTCTGTGCATAGTTCTCTCCTGAACATTAGAATCAAGAGTTCCAAGCATGCACTGTAAATAGGGTACTGCCTGGTTTCTGGATACTATTCATCAGCTACTGGTCTGAGACTAGCAATACAAATGCAGCATAAACTACTCCCTTTCTGTCATACGAGAAGACCAGATAATATTTGCCACGAACCCTCAGGTCTAGTACTATAACCTTCCTCCCGCTTCCAATCTACTTTCCTGTCATACAATGTGAAACTGCCTGACTAAACTCAGTGCCTAGAGCTACTTGGCAGAGATTCTGCTTTAAAAGAAAAGTGACAATTTTGGCACATTGTGTGTTAATAAGCAGCTCGTGGGCCACTTCTGACATCTTACTCAGCCAGGTAGTGCCATTCGGAAGTTGGCCGATGACAATATCACCAACCCAAAACCAGATCCTAATCTATGTGGGAGATTTGGATTGGATTTAAAGAACATTAACTCACTTTCTTTGTGAAAATCCAAAAGTGTTAATTAGAGAGGGTATAATGGCACTGGCTTCTGATACCAAGAAAAATGAAGGCAATAGGGAAAGATATGAACCCTGATAAAACTGAAGTGGTTTAATTTACTTGTTGAAAAATAACCATTGTAGCGTCAAAAATCTCTGGTGGTGCATCCTTATGTAAGTGGTGCAACACCCCCGCCCTAGACCTCTGCCAATCCCCTGCCAAAGTTTGTGATGTCAAGGGCCGGTCCCTTCATTTGAGTACCATTGGCAGGCGTCTGTGTCACTAGGAATGCATCTGGTGTGCCCATCTCGAAAGTCTGGCATAGCTGAGGTGAGGGGAGGTTGTTGTCCCCCCCCCCCCACCCCCCAAAACAACCTTTAGTTTCCCTAGCAGCCCCCCTTACAAAGAGGCTGGTTTAAATATGTTTTTAAGAATTCTGGTGATTTTGACCAGGATGGTCTTGGTACTATGGCTGAGATAGAAATCAAACTGGAGGGACTTGAATGGGGGTGGTATGGGTGAAAAGTTGAGTGGCAATGATGCATTTGATTATCTTAGAAAGGAAGGGGAGGTTGTAGATGGGGAAGAAGTTTATGAGAACAGATGGGTTGAGGGTGGATTTTTAAGGAGGGGAGTGATACCTCCCAGTATTTTGAAGAGAGGTAAAAATGATGAGTAAATGGAGAGATGGACACTGTTTGCAAACATTGGCCTGAGAAGTGGCAGATGAGTGGTAAGGAGCTGGTTTAGGAGGTAATTGTGGGAACAGGTGGTAGTTCTCAGGGAAGAAGTAAGGTTGACAGTTGAGGGGCACAGAGAAACTACAGAATTTTGTTGAGTGGGGAAAAGGGAGGAGGGCTAGGGGCAAAGGCAGCAGAGCAGATACCTTGGTCTTGGAGATGAAGAAGTCCAAAAGCACGTGTGTCCATTCTGAATGTCATTGGCTGAAAACTGGGACTTTGGTCTTGGAAATGATCTGGCTATAATGATCTTTAAAATGTTTTCTGTTTTAATGGCTTGAATACAAATGGGTTCCCCTGATGACTCATTTGAGTAAATGGCCTGGCTGGAGTAGAACTGAATTGCACAGAATAGGAAGGTATTTGAATTGATGCTGAGCCTGTTGGTTTGTTGATCCCAGCCAAAGCAAAAGTAGGGATGCTGCAGATGTCCTCAACATCCCATGGCTATCAATGATTCTTCCTCTCGATAGATCCTTGCTAGAATTACATATATAAACATAAGGTGAAGATAGAATGGGGCTTAGATGAATCACAAATGGTCACTTGGGTAAGCTACTGGAAGGCTACCAATGATCACTGAACTGTGCAAAGAATCAGGCACCACTTTCAGGCGAGGAGGGGAGAAAAACATTCAAAATAAACTACATGGTAGAAGGTTAAAAGATTGTAAAGTGTTCAAAGGCTCTCTTTTTGCAAAATTACATGCTATATTCTTTACATAAATATCTCTGCTCTGGGGAGGAAAGCTTCTTTTATGCTCAGTAAATCAATTGCTAATCAAGACCAAGTACAAAGATCCCAGCCAACAATGGTTAATCTAAGACTCAGTGAGTGCTCTTTATTGCTGGCACTAACAGTGTTTTAAGGAGATGCTGGCAAAAAGCACTTCATTCTCCCCATCTGGAAGATGGAATAACTGTCCTCCCACAATTTTGATGTATCTTCCCATGAGAACCAATTATCTTTATGGGCAGTCTCTACCCTTTCTGCTATTTTGTCTTTTTCACCCACACAAACACTTTCTCTCTATGCTTGGTGTTAAATGAATATAGGCTTGAGGCTATACACTTTGGCAGGAGGATATTTATTGACTTCCATATTCACGTACAATATGTAATTTCTGTAACTAAGTAGCATGTTTTGTATTATATATAGAAAGAGAAGAACATACTTTAGCAATTCACCATGTACTTGTATCAATGAACTGCCATTAGTCCCTACACCTGAATCTGGTGCAGAAGTAAAAGTTTATGGTAAGCACAAGAGTAAAGTGCCCAACAGAGGCTTATCTTTTGCATGTCGGCAACTACCTCCTCTTTACATGGCTGTGCAACAGTGATTCGGAGCACAGAGAGAAGGAGCAATTTCAGAGCTGTAACAATAGGCTGGTAGCTGTTTATGTTGAATTACCATGATTAGATGTTTAATTAATCATTTATGTAAACCAACGGATCTCCTTGGTGTTGCTCACTGGTAATTTGGGGCCTGAAGAACAGTTGTGATAATTTAGCCTCCACAGAGATCAAGATCCACATTGCAAAACTGAAGCTCTCTTTCTTCAGGAAATCAATAGCAGCAGTCAGCAAAGCTTGAAACTCCCACAGACCATCATTTGCATGTTATTATCAAGGCCTTAAAAATTCAACTTCTGCAACTGCAGATCCTAAACAAAAGCTAAATTAATTCTTTAGACATTTGCAACAAACTTTCTAAAAAAATAGGAAACCTCATTTGATTTAGGAAAAACAATTGAGCAATTAATTTACTTGGGTCCTTGGAGAACTGAGGTTTAATTGCCTGAGGAATTAGCCAATAAGAATTAGTTTGTGTCCCACTCATGTACTAATAAATTAGTTATATGCTGCTGATATTTCTATTTAAATTAAATGTTTCCCAGTATTCAAGCTCTGATTTTAAAGGTTGAATTACCCTTTGCAGCAGGATATCTACCTAATTTTAAAATGAGCTGATGTCAAGCATGATGTGTACAGAAGTACAGTCAGGTTTAGCAGAAGTTCTACATGTGGCACTCCTTCTTCCATCCACCACCCCCGTCCTCCAGACTGGCTTGTGTTTACTGCTAATAATTCTGGAAACTCTCATCAATGTGTAAAATTAAATTGAACATGGAACAAACACAATTGAAAGGACAAAGGGAGTAAAGAGAAGAGCTACAAGGCCAATCCCTGCCATCAGACGATTGAGTTATTAGAAACCTTGGGCTTTTTAGCCTTGAAAGGAGGTGACCAAGAGGGACAGCATAAAGCAGTTGGAATCAATTTTTCAAACCTGAACAGCCAGACAAAGAAATTGCATTTGACAAAGAACCGCTGGCATCAACATCACAGCAGTTGTGTCATTTGTGTTCAGGAGTGCCAACATCAATGACACGAGTATTGCACATCTGCAGTTGATAACCTTCCATCAAGACAGCAGAGTCTCAAAGGTCTTGGCTTGTAATACAGTTTCCCAGGGTCTGGTGGCCCTCAGGCTTGTTTAATGCCACGCTCCCCGATGTTTACAACAGAGTCATTCCTGGATACTTCCCATAATTCATGTCACCAATGCTTTGAGCAGAGGAAGATTCTACTCGATGTTCTCCACTCCAGCACGAAAACTGAAGTTTTGCAAATATATATATATATTTATTTGTTTAAAAAGTTGTATAGCACAGGCTGGGCCTAGGTTTTGAACTCGTGCTTCAAAAAAAAAGTTTTCCTGTTATCAGTCTTCCTCTTTCATTGCCCATGAGGTTCAGTTTTATATTTTAATTAGTATTCAAGTTACTGTCAATAAAAAGTTCCTTTACCCACAAAATTACTTTTTACTGTGTATACCTGATTCATCAATTTCCTACCACTGGACCACACACACCATAGCTCTCTGCCGCTCATTCTGCACTGATTCGACTTCCTGCGACCACTCCTGAATCCAACGCACGCAGCTGGTGTGGCTGCCCAATTAACAACAGCCAGCAGCAGGTCATGCTCAGGCTGGCTTAACGAATCAGAAAGGGGGATCTGCACTGCTGTCCATTTGAATACAATAAACAGAGCCATACTGTAGCCATAGAAGAGCTGGATGTGGCTCAAAGCCATATTGTTGCCACTTCTTGTATATGAGATAGTAATCAGCGTAGAAAAGATACATTCAGAATACTACTTCAAATTAAACATGATAGTCTGACAAGGGGTCACAGGGTAAAACTAGTGAAAGGCAAATTTAGGACTGCTGTCAAAAATCCTAGAATCATTTAAGAAGCAATTGGGTGTTGTGATGGGTTTTATAGGTTTGTTCTGGATGGTTGAGCTGGGATGGATTGAATGACATTTCTCATCCTTATTTAACTTGTGATCTTGTGACAGGTGAACAACCCACTTCCAGGCATACATCAGTATCAATGAGAGTTGACTACTGGGAAGTTAATAAACGTGGTCCATGGAGGCACTGGTCTAGAAATTCATTCGCACCAGCTTGCTGGCATAAATTGGGCTCAAGAAACAATCCCTGCACCTGAACGGGTAGGCCCAAGGTGCACCCAATATTGGGTGATGGCTGCATTCAGAGCAACCCCATTTTGCACAGGGGTCTTCAAACAAGCAATAGGCACCTTATTTTCAGGCACCAGTCCTGGACGCCTATGTTTTTACCTACCCCAATATGGCGGGCGGCGCACTTCCGGCTCGTAATGAGTGTGCACTTTCTGCCCGCCATATTGGAGGCTTATGTGCATGTTTCATGTCCGAAAAACGGGCACAGTGCCATCAGATTTCTAGTCCACCATTTTTCTTCCATTTATCCGAGGAAGTACCTGGCCTCCATATAATGCTTCCTCACAGCAATTTTTTGTCTTTTTTTATTATTCATTCCTGGGATGTGAGCGTTGCTGGCAAGGCCAGCATTTATTGCCCATCCCTAATTGCCCTTGAGAAGGTGGTGGTGAGCTGCTTTCTTGAACTGCTGCAGTCCGTGTGGTGAAGGTACTCCCCTAGTACTGTTACGGAGGGAGTTCCAGGATTTTGACCCAGCGACGATGAAGGAACGGCGATATATTTCCAAGTCAGGATGGTGTGTAACTTGGAGGGGAACTTGGAGGTGATGGTGTTCCCATGTGCCTGCTGCCCTTGTCCTTCTAGGTGGTAGAGATCGCGAGTTTGGGAGGTGCTGCTGAAGAAGCCTTGGCGAGTTGCTGCAGTGCATCTTGTAGATGGTACACACTGCAGTCATGGTGCGCCGGTGGTGGAGGGAGTGAATATTTAAGGTGTTGGATGGGGTGCCAATCAAGTGGGCTGCTTTGTCCTGGATGCTGTCGAGCTTCTTGAGTGTTGTTGGAGCTGCACTCATCCAGGCAAGTGGAGAGTATTCCATCACACTCCTGACTTGTGCCTTGTAGATGGAGAAAAGGTTTGGGGAATCAGGAGGTGAGACCCTCACCGCAGAATACCCAGCCTCTGACCTGCTCTTGTAGCCACAATATTTATGTAGCTGGTCCAGTTAAATTTCTGGTCAATGGTGACCCCCAGGATGTTGAGGGTGGGGGATTCGGCGATGGTAATGCCGTTGAATGTCAAGGGGCGGTAATTAGACGCTGTCCAGAATGTTGTCCAGGCCTTGTTGCATGCGGCATAGACTACTTCACTATCTGCGGAGTTGCAAATGGAACTGAACACTCTGCAATCATCAGCGAACATCCCCACTTCTAACTTTATGATCAATGGAAGGTCATTGATGAAGCAGCTGAAGATGGTTGGGCCTAGGACACTGCTCTGAGGAACTCCTGCAGCAGTGTCCTGGGGCTGAGATGATAGATCTCCAACAACCACAACCACTTTCCTTTGTGCTAGGTATGCCTCCAGCCAGTGGAGAGTTTTCCCCCTGATTCCCATTGACTTCAGTTTTGCTCGGGCTCCTTGATGTCACACTCAGTCAAATGCTGCCTTGATGTCAAGGGCAGTCACTTTCACCTCCACCTCTGGAATTCAGCTCTTTTTTCCATGTTTGGACCAAGGCTGTAATGAGGTCTGGAGCTGAGTGGTCTTGGCGGAACCCAAACTGAGCATCGGTGAGCAGGTTATTGGTGAATAAGTGCCGCTTGATAGCACTGTCGACGACACCTTCCATCAATTTGCTGATGATTGTGAGTAGACTGATGGGGCGGTAATTGGCCGGATTGGATTTGTCCTGCTTTTTGTGGACAGGACATACCTGGGCAGTTTTTCACATTGTCGGATAGATGCCAGTGTTGTCGCTGTACTGGAACAGCTTGGCTAGAGGCACCACTAGTTCTGGAGCACAAGTCTTCAGCACAATAGCCGGGATATTGTCGGGGCCCATAGCCTTTGCTGTATCCAATGCGCTCAGCCGTTTCTTGATAGCACGTGGAGTGATTCGAATTGGCTGAAGACTGGCTTCTGTGATGGTGGGGACCTCAGGAGGAGGCCGAGATGGATCATCTGGCACTTCTGGCTGAAGATAGTTGCAAACGCTTCAGCCTTGTCTTTTGCACTCAAGTGCTGGGCTCCACCATCATTGAGGATGGGGATATTCTTGGAGCCTCCTCCTCCTGTTAGTTGTTTAATGGTCCACCACCATTTACGAGTGGATGTGGCAGGACTGCAGAGCTTTGATCTGATCCGTTGATTGTGGGAATGCTTAGCACTGTCTATAGCATGCTGCTTCTGCTGTTTAGCATGCATGTAGTCCTGTGTTGCAGCTTCCCCAGGTTGGCACCTCAGTTTTAGGTATGCCTGGTGCTGCTCCTGGCATGTTTTTCTACACTCCTCATTGAATCAGGGTTGGTTGCTTGGCTTGATGGTAATGGTAGAGTGAGGGATATGCTGGGCCATGAGGTTACAGATTGTGGTGGAATACAATTCTGCTGCTGATGATGGTCCACAGCGCCTCATGGACACCCAGTTTAATGGAAGGAAAGAAAATCTTACCCATGTAGGTCAGCACAGAAATTTGAAGACTTAACATAAGACTTCTCTCAACTAAAGGAATGGTGTACTGGGAACACAAAAGAAGTTGCACATTATTTTCTCGACTACAACTACTAAAGTCAACACCTAAAATGTGGAAACTGGAGTCTTATTTAGTTAAACCTATTGGTTCACATGGATTTCTTATTACACCCTACGTAGGCCTAGATTTTTTGTCTTATTTTGGAGCACATCTGACCTTAATCGTAGTAAATTAATCAGCTTACCGTTCTAATGCCAAGGTGTAATTTTCCTTGTTGAATGCTAGTGAGTGCTACTAACATCTAATTATAACCAAACTGCAGTTAAACAGTTGAGTGATCTTAATACAGTAATGAGCTGCTAACACCAGTGAAAAAGGCAGGAAGATTAATAGCAATCGGTTACATAATACATACCTCATTTCTGCGATTCAGAAGTTAGATTTTGGTGTTTATTTGACTTTGATTTCCTTTTGTTGCACTGTTTAAATGTACTGTGTTTTTTTGTCTTTCAGTTTAATTTAGCCTTTTACCTCTGTAAAAAAAAAAAATCAGTCTCAGGTTAGGGCTGCATACATATCTAACGTTGTGCATGTTTCTGGCATAGTTGAGACATAACTGAGCAGAAGTATGAAGGTAGATCTCTTGTGCTGATTCCCTCCTACACTGTGTATGATGCATATTTCTAAGGGAGAGCACCTACAAGAAGACCTACAACCAAAATCCAAGGTAAACACGGCACAGCCAATGGCTGTTCTGGTCACTTCAGCCCTGAATTTTTATGCCTCAGGCTCATTCCAAGCAGCCACAGGGGACATAGCAAAATCAGTCCATCTGCAGTCCACAGATGTATTAAGCAGCTGACTGACCCTTTGTTGGCCACAGTTAGCCCCTTCATCACCTGGACATCCAGCACCAGAATGAGAGTACATCAGAAAGCCAATTTTCCACAAGCTTGATTGAAGCTTTTGCGCCACATTACTGAAGTGAAACTAACCAGCAATGCAGTGAACTAGATGCCTCCAATTTTCTGTTTTAGCTCATTTGAATAATTAGGGAAGGTTGACAGTGGTGTAGCCCAGTAATCATAGCTGTTCTCGATATATAGATGGTTTGGACTTGGACATAGGGAGCAGAATATTGAAATTGCTAATGGCACAAAGTAGGGGCTTGGAAAACAGCGAGGGGCAATGAAAAATACCTCAAGATAAATTAGCAGAATGGACAGACATGTGGCAGATGCAATTTAATGTGGAGAAATGTGATGCAATATACTTTAGGAGGCCAAACAAAGAATGGGAGTATACACTCGATGGAAAGACACTGAAAAGTGTCGATGAACAGAGAGATGAGGGATTCAAATACATAATTCCCTGAAAGTACAAGTGTGGGTAGAAAAAACAGGGGAAAAAAAGGCCATAGCATTTTGGGTTTTACAAATAAGGTCATAGAGTACAAGAGTAAAGCGGTCATGTTAAGCTTGTACAAGGCAATTGTTAGGCCACAGATTACTTTGTGCAGTTTTGGTGCTCCATTGTAGAAATAACATTAAAACCATAAAGAGCATATAGCTAGATTGACTATAATAATACCCGCGATAAGAAACTATAATTATGAGGAGGAACGTGAGATTTTGGGATTATTTCCTATGGAGCAGAGAAGGCTAAGTGGAAATGTAATAGAGGTTTTTAAAACTATGAAGAGTTTTGATAGGATAAATAGGGAAAGATTATTTTTTTCTGCTTGGGGAGTCAGTATTAAGAGATATTGGGGTAACATTTCTTCATAACTTTGGCATGCAAATGTGGTCATGAAAGTCATCCTACCTTGCTTGATGCAATGGTTTTATAGCCTGTCACAGTCCAATTATCTGTTTGCTCATGGAAGCAGATGCTTGGAAGTCCTCCCACAAACACAGCAATGGCTGAAGATTTTAATTTGTTAACTTTTCAGATTCTCAGACTGTTAGCAATTCACCAGAGTGTAAAACAATACCAACATTTATGATAAAAATGAAAATCTGTAGGCATGAAATTGTGTATATTTCAGTTTCTGAATTGAACACTATGTGCCAATTTGTTTCTACTAACTCTCAGAATACAAATTGCACAGATAGCAATTTACAGTGATCTCCAGCAGCTTCTTTAAATCAAATACATTGCAATTCCTATAATAGAAACAAAAATGATATTCCTAAGTCAAAGCACAGGCTTAATTAGCTGGGAATGGGCATGGGGGGTCCATTCTGAACTGTTGGTAACATATTTTCAATCTGAATCTTAATCTACATTTTCTCGGACAGGATTTATATACATTGTAAATGTGCACTTATACAAATCTGTATCTCTGTAATAGAAGATCAGCAAAATACCATATTTCAGACTTCAGTCTATCCAGGCTGTTTGCCAAAGGTTCATGTTGCAATATAGCCTTAAAGAAATTTAATGAATGCTTCAAGTACATCTGATGAAAATTTCTAAGCACCATTTATTTTCTAGGCAATGAACGCAGCCAGAATATCCCTGCAGCTTTAATAGTATTCAAATGTATCTCTGCTATTTATCACAGTAGGTCAGAGGAAATGGTATTGCCCCAAATTTCCGCTCACCCAGTGTTGTAATCCTGGCATTAGGTCAGCCAGGAATGCAACAGCTGGGTTAATAAATCAGTCGGGTCCTGGATATATTGGATTCTGTCCTACACTGTCAGTTTCCATCAGGGTTCGCTTGGCGCTGAATCTCTGTCTGACCCAAACATGACCCATGACATCAGATATAAGACTTTATTATATAGAGAGCGGATCTCCCATGATGCTCCTCGGGTTTACATGGATAGGTGCATTATAAAGAAAGAAAAAAATAGAGCTTGCATTTATATAGCGCTTTTCACGACCTCAGGACGTCCCAAAGCACTTTACAGCCAATTAAGTACTTTTTGAAGTGTAGTCACTATTGTAATGCCAGAAATGCCACAGCCAATGTGTGCACAGTAAGGTCCCACAAACAGCAATGTGACAACCAGATAATCTGTTTTTAGTAATGTTGGTTGAGGGATAAATATTGGCTAGGACACCGAGGAGAACTCCCCTGCTCCCAGATGGCCATCGTACCATTATAAATTGGATGGTTGGGAGCGGAAAATGATTCGGCGTTCTGCTCCTCCAGAACTCTGCCCACTTTAGTATCGCTCCCATTTCTGCCATCATATCCAATGGGAAGCCAATGGAAAAGAAAATGAAGTGTGGTGTAAAACGGGCTGCCGATTCACTATTAGCCTGTTTCACAGCACTGACTAAAACCAATTCCACCCCCATAGTCTCTGCCTGGAGGTGCCTTCAGTCACGACTACGCAGCAAGATCAAGTAATGCGTGGAGTAAAATGCAGCAAAGGAAAACACCAAATGAAAAGAATTTTTTTCTAAAACCTACCTTTCCCCTTTAAGAAGCCTACTTTGGCAGGCCCATGTTCCAGGTTTTTATGGATGAGGTTAGTGCAATGGCTGGTATTCAGCATAGCTTGAAGAGTTAGAACTTCATTGTAAAGCACTATGGTGGAAAAATTGGGTTGATTTGTGTCTCTCGTTGGCGCCCCCGGGGGCGCTAATGGGGCGCAAATCCCCTAACACCCGAGCACGGCACCACTGATGCCTCCTGTAATATTCAGTGGGAGGTTAGCAGCGGTGGTAGCAGGTGGCGCTGTGCCGCCAGCGATGACGTCATGCCTGCAATGAGGCGGCGCTATTGCACGTAGAGCCGCGATATTCAGTTGTAGCGCCCCAAGAAGGAGGTAGTGTGCCTCCAGTAGTGCCTCGCCTCCTGCTTGGGGTGCTACAACTGAATTTCAGGCGGAGGGGCGCTAATTTTTTCGGGGTGTTAAATTTAGCGCCCTGGCGACGTTGGTGCCCCAAAAGGGGTGAAACCAACTTTTTCCCCCTATCTTTTTCCAGTTGTATAATCTGAATTTATATTGAGCATAATCTCAGTGGTAGTAGACTATTTTTTGCAATATCATGCTTCGTGGGCACACAGTGAACACAAAAGATCAGTGTCTTTCTGAAAAACACTGAATTTATAAAACTTCAAAGTTTCCTGAATAGAGGCTATAGTGAAAAATTGGAGCACTCCAGGCCATTAACAATCGTTTGGTACCCCTAGTGTCACCGCTGTGAACCAGTTATAATGAGTGTGGGCTGTAATCACTATTTCTGTTTATGTGTGTAAACTAGAAAAATTAGATTACTGACGGGTAGAAGTGTAAAAGTGCATGAGATCACTCGTATTTAATAACCTCTGTTATGGACTAATTTAACATATTTTATATTCCACCTGCAGTTATCATTCCCTCTATTGCTGCTGCTAATCCCTCTCAGATTTGCTGTTATGGCAGGGAGTGCTATATGAATATGCATACTCCAGCATCCCATTACTGATATAGGGAACAGCCCCGAGTACTCCCTCCCTGAAAAATGTAACATTCACATTAAACATACAGAAAGGCAATTAAAACTAACAGAATAACCAATAGGAGAGAAATGAAAGCATAAGCCATCAAGCAGGTAGGACAGTGATCCAAATGGAGATTTGCTGGTAGGGGGCTGAAAGAGGAAGGAAGAGAGGAGATATCAAAAGATTGGGAGAGGGATTTGGCAGACTTGGCTTGAATGTGGTGGGGGAATACATAACAAGCAAGAGGGAGGCATCTTGGAAGCATGTGTGGGGAATGTGAATGGGCTGTCCTATCAAGTCCACATTACTTTTATATGTTTCTGCCGCACACTCCCCTGACTGTCCTTGCAGAGATGGTAACGTGCTGTGAAAAAGATTGCTTAATATCTGTAATCTTCAAATGGACATTTTTATTTCTGCAATCTGTACATGCAGGTGTGAGAGATCGAGTTTGAGAGTATATAGATGTGTGAGTGAGGATTCTGTGAGGGGGATATAGATACTGTAGTCTGGATTAGTTCAGGTCAGTGGTTACTTTCTAATTCCATTAAATGCAGCTCATTTTACAAAACCAAAAGTTGGTATGAAAAAATTAAACTGTAAATGACTTTAAAATTAAAATTGTTCAATTATTAAAAAGTAATACTTATAACTCAAAAGTCATTCCTTTATCCTTTAACAAGAGGTAATATGTAGTTTATTCAACAATAAATATTTTTCTCTGAATCATATAAACTAGTGTAAGCCTTTTTGTGCACTAATCAGATTAATTTTTAATTTAAACGTATCTATAGGATTAAGGAACTAACATTGATTGAAAACACTTCCAGTCAATCTAGTTGAGTTCATTTGAAAAGAATTGATCCAGGTAGAATAGAGAGCTTGCAGATATATAGTCTGTGCTCATGTGTTAGAGAGATAAAACCCTACAGTATTAGATAATGGAACAGTTCCTTGGGTTTTTTAATCTGACGTCCTTTCTTCCCGCTTGAATCAAATCTCATTCCTATTGTATGGTGTTTCTGCCGGTGTAAATTGACACTTAGGTGTGGATATTGCCTTTTCCTTTGAGGCCCAGAAGAATGTACTCAGGAGAGAACTTTTATTTTAAATCTTAAAAGGTTTGCAGGAAGGTTTGTGCGAAAGTCTTCATTGATCTTTTGGTCTGAATGCATCATTCCCTGTCTATCTTTTATTTTTTTTCTCATCAAAAATGTGTTGGATGTCTTGTTTTCTCTGACTTGGGCTGACAGCAAGAGTGAGTGCCAAATTAAATGTTGCACCTGAAATAAAAGAAAGACTTGCATTTATATAGCAGCTTTCACGACCACCAGACTTCCCAAAGCACTTTACAGCCAATGAAGTACTTTTGAAGTGTAGTCACTGTTGTAATGTAGGAAACATTAAATGACCAGCATCAAAATGTTTTGGGCCTGTTCAAGGGAAAACAAAGTTCTAATTAGTTATTTTACCTTCATCTTGTTCCAATTGAAAATAAATTACTGAGAAAATCGGTTGAATTGGCAAGTCCCATAATGAAGAGCACCCCCAAGATTGAAAAAAGGAGAAACAAAATAGACTATCCTGAGAACAAAGTGCCCCCTTTACGTCCAACACTGACTCAAAACAAAAGCAAACTACTGCGGATGCTGGAAATCTGAAATAAAAACAGAAAACGCTTGTAACACTCAGCAGGTCAGGCAGCATCTGTGGAGAGAGAATCAGAATTAACGTTTCAGGTCGATGACCCTTCGTCAGAACTGGAAAAAGCTGGAGATGGAACAGGTTTTTAAGCAAGTGTAGGGACAGGGAAAGCGGGGGAGAGGAGGAAAGAACAAAAGGGAAGGTCTGTGATAGGATGGAAGGCAGGAGAGATTAAGAGACAAAAGGGATGAAGGTGCAAGGCAAAAGGAGATGGTAATGGGACAAGTTAAGAAACAAAAGATGGCTCTAGATGAAGTGTAAATGGCGATGGCAGAATGAAAGACAGCTGCCACGTGAGAGAGAAAAAAAAATGGATAAAAATGATAGGGGCAGAGGTTATGGTCTGAAATTGTTGAACTCGATGTTGAGTCCAGAAGGCTGTAAAGTGCCTAATTGAAAGATGAGGTGCTGTTCCTCGAGCTTACATTGAGCTTCATTGGAACAGTGTAAGAGGCCGAGGACGGTGAGGTCTGAGTGGGAGTGGAGCAGAGAATTAAAGTGACAGGCGACCGGAAGCTCGGGTTTTTGGTTGCTCATCACAAATTTCTTGCAATCACAGCAGCTGTGCAGCAAAGTTAGGGTCGTTCCCTTAACTTTTGATGGATTTGTCAATCCTTTGTAATCTATTAGGGGAGTTATGTTTTCAGTCCCTCTGCCTCCATGTCTACCACTCTCTCTCTCTCTTACGTTTCTCACCCCCCCCTCCATGTTTCCCTCTTGTGTCAGTTTCCATCATTTCTATCTGACCACATTTGTCCATTTGTCTCTCTGTCTTTCACCCTTCCATCTGTCCCGTCTCTCTTGCCCAGATAGGCTGAGGTTGGCACTAAAAGTGAGGAGTCGGGAAGGCAGCAGGTTCAGGATGACCAGTGGGTCCGAGGCTAGCAGCAAAGAATGCCATTGGCGAAAAGAAACAGAGCTAGGAAGGGAGATTGCCAAGAAAAGATGGAATCCGGAAAGAGAGCGGAATTAAAGGAGCAGGGCCAGGAAGGCAGAAGGGTTGGGAAGCCACAGGTAGTGAGGATCGCCGATGGCAAAAGGAGTCAGGAAGCCTAGTCGGGTCAGGAAAGGTGTGGAGTTGGAAAGGCCAGCAGGGCTGAGGCTTTGGGTGGGGAACACCAACAGTGAAAAGGTTTGAAACTAAGAAGATCAAAGACCAGGATTTCCAAATGCAAGTGGCCTAATGCCTGTTTCAGGTGGGTGCTAGGGATACCTGGAAAGACGCCGTTACCAATATGGTGGCGCCCCTAACACAGGCACAGATCGGGTGCGGGATGTTGCACCCTTAAATTGGGCCTTTTTGCTGCCATTTTCTGCCCTGAAAACGGCACAATGACGACCAATTTCTCGCCGCATTGACTCGTTGAATATCCTGCCATCATGCCAGCATTCTCATTGTGCAGGATGTGCCAATCTGTGCAGGCAATGTGTGCTAATTATTACAATACGATGCTCTCCTGAAATTATACTACTTCTGTGTCATGTGTTGTAGTCTTGCCGGCATTGAGATGGGACAGTATAATTGGCCCCATAGTTTTGTCTAAAGTGTTTTCACAATAAGAAGCTCTGTAACACAACTTTGATAATGATACCTTCAAATTTGGATTTTGAAACACACATTGGGTAACAAAGAGGTTCATGTTGAAAAGAAACACTTTTCATATCGAAAGGACATCTTTTACTTTGGTGCTTGTAACATACTTTGTCACAAACTTGCTTATAGACTCCTTTGCATATATCACTCACTCAACTGAACTACCGGTTGCAGATGGGATAGGCTGGTTATCTCTGTTGGTGTGGTGAGAGAATAGTTGGACATTTATCACACTTGCTATTGTACTCCTTACAATTGGAATGGGAATCCATTGATTCTGAAAGATTTCTTGCAAATTTTAATTTTAAATGTTGAGAGTTCTTCATTCAACCATACCTACTTTCAACCATTTTCTGGGCTTAACAGAAACTGAAAATATTGGCCCAGAAATTAGGCTCCCTGGCTTCCCGCGGGTGCAAGGATCCCGCGCGCACCTACCTACCGCGCCTGCCGTTGACCTCTGGGCCCACGGGGACTTCAGCTCCTGGGCCTCCCACAGCTGCCGGCGCGCAGTGCTTGTGTATCCCGGGGGCGTAGTTAGTGCGATGCGTCCCCTGGGATCACGTGGGCCATGGAGAGCCAATGGCAGCAGACCATCTTTCATTCATAGATTTGACAGGAACTGTCAAATCTATGAATTGAAATCGGCCCCAAAACAACACCTAAACTTCAAATACAGTTTTTAAAAAACCATCACATTTTTAAAATAACTATAAGTTAAATAAATTAACTACTTTAAACAAAAATGTACATTTTTGAAAAAATTAAAATACTTTTTAACAGTGCTAAAAATAAACTTACCTTTCTTTAAAGTATCTAAAAAAGATAAACCTGTTGAAAAATTTTTAAATTGTAATTAATTAACCACTTACCTTGTTAAAAACGAGTCTTGCGCCTCCTTTTTAAAAGCGCAGCTTCTTCAATACTTACCTTCCCGGAGAAACCTGAAAAAAAACCTAAGTTCGCTGCGTGCGCGCAGCCTCTCCCGCGCACGCGGTTCACCTCTGAACCCCTCCCTTCATGAGACCGGAAGTTCCGTTTTCCCGCGCATGCACAGTGCATGCAGGAAACCGGCACTTCAGGAGGCCTTACGGGTGAGTACACAGTGCATACTCACCCGACAAGTGCCGAATTTTTGGCCCGTTATCTGCAGTGGCAATTGTGAGTTGAATAGCAGATTGGCTGTTTGTATTGAGTAGACCATTATGTATATTGCAGTGTTGGGATTAGATTATCATTCTCTGTAGTGTGCACGTTACTATAACTTAATAAGGTGCACACTACACCTGGCTTTCAAGACCAGTGCTAGGAAGAGGATAAATTATCTCTGTTTGAAAGTCAGCATCATCATAGTTAAATTGAGATAAATTGAAAAGTTGCTTAACTTTTTTAGTTATTTTTACTTTATACACTGAACATTATCAATACTTTTGTTTCAAACCTTAGGAACTACACAGAGACCCAGGATCTTAACTCCGGGCGGGTGGGTAGCAGGGTGCGTTTGAAACTCCCACCTGCTGCCCCAGAAAACAGGTCCGGGGTATTTTAACTCATGAGCCTCATTAAAATCTCTCAGGTGGGTTCTGTCCCGATTCAGTGACCCACCAGGAAACCCAACACTTCCAGAGTGCAATTGCCAGCAGGTCAGTCAGAGGTCTATTTAAAGCAGGAATGCACTTCTTAAAGCAAGGTTGCATTCCCTTCTGGCTGATTTCACTGTTAAAGAAAGACTTGCATTTATTTAGCACCTTTCACGACCACCGGATGTCCCAAAGTGCTTTACAGCCAATGAAGTACTTTTTGAAGTGTAGTCACTGTTGCAATGTAGGAATGGTGGAGAAGAATGAGTTGCAGGCAAGCCTCCAAGTTCTCTAAGGCTTCCGTGGAGGTCATGCTGGAAGAGGTCAAGGTGAAGAGATCCCAAAACACCAAGTCCACCAGGTATGGAGATATTGCAGAGATTGTTAACTCCAGGAGCATCACCCCCAGGACCTAGATCCAGTGCAGGAAGTGCTTCAATGACCTCTCAAGAGTAGCAAGTGTGAGTACAGTTCTTCATTTCTCCATTTCTCTCAACAGCACATGGAAACGGTCCTATCCCCCCACCTCACAACTCTCAATAATTCCCCCTCTTCCATCACATCCTTCACCACCCAGCACAAGGCCACACTATATTACTTCTCATTCTCATTACAAACAGACACTCACCTCTTTGTTGCTCCCTTCACAGCAGCTACCAGCACCATTCTCTTCTCACTTGCTGGCTTTTGTACAATTATCAACTTCTCTCATGGCTCTTTCCTCACTTCACACTCTACACGCTTACTTTCCATTCATCATCTCCCCATCCTAATTGCCTCTTGCTTCTTTTCCCTCTCAACATCTGCAGAAGCAGAAGCCCCAACATCTGCACTCTCCTTTGTAGGAGACACTCACTCGCCTTCTCTTCTGATGCGCCCAGTTAAAATCGCGTTGAGGTCTAAATGTTGTAATTTATTCATGAGGTACCCGCCTCTTTCTGGAGGATGCGTTTGGGACCTGAGTCTGCTCCACAGTAAAAATAACAATCAGCAGGTTTCCAGTGGGACTAGTGTGGTAAGTCAATTTTCATGATTTTATCCGCTCACCTGCCCCGTTCTTGCTCGGCGGGTTGTGGTAAAATTGGGGCTAAAGTCCTGGCAGATGATTGCTTGAACCTATACAGCTCAAACTGCAAATGAAAAGAAAAATAACCCTGAAAATGCTAGAAATCTGAAACAATACATAAAATTCACAAAACACACAACAGGTCAGTCAGCATCTGTAGAGTAAAAAGACAGGTTAAAGTTTTGGACACTACATTAAACATTTACCATCTTTTTCTCTCTGCAGATGCTGATTGACCTATTACAAGTTTCCTGGACTATCTCAAAATCTGAAATAAATTTTGTACCCTTTTTGAACAACTGTTAATATTTCCCTATTGTACATTTTCCTTTAAAATGATAACCATAGAGTTCTAATTGCAGAGAAGGAGAAAGGGCATTCATCAATATAGTTAGAATCACCAGCTCATGTCTGCAAACTAGGCTGAACATATTACACTATTTTTCTTAACATGCTTTGCCCTCGGGAGGTTCCATAGTTATCATAATCTACAACATCTTAGCTGTAAAAATTTTTAAACACATCATCATTTTCAGACAGATCCCATTAAGCTTGGAATGAGCACAGAATTGAATCTGTGTGAACCTGATTGCATCAGATAGGATTGGTTCAATCCAGACCTTTGTTGGTTCCAATTTCTGACCTGATTTTGTACTTTTAAATTTTGTGCTGAGAGTAATTGGATGCCTTGTAGATGGGGGTTTAATTCATTCAGTTCTGGACACTGAACCACTTCCCTTTTCTTAAAATATACTAAAAGATCAGAATTAAAAAAGTTCAATGCAATTTCAGATCCTGCAGTATTTCCCATATCAATAACTAGGAAATTATTGGACGTAAGCTGATTTTGGATACTTTTCTGTCTAAAATACTGGGAAATTGAAGTAAACGATTAATAATTTTAATAGGTGGACTGTGTGGATATTTAAGCTGAGAAATTTACTGTTGCTACTTTTTGCGCTGAACACGTTCTTATGACATTGCTCTGTCTGTTAATTTAATGGTGATGCTTGCTCTGCCCAGCGGAAGCGGGATGGTGGCAGAGTTAATGATGTGGTGAACATACCAGCCCGTTCCCGCTCTGCTCCGCTGCCATATTTACGAGGGCTTTCAGCTAGGCATCCCAGGCGCCTGCCTGATTCAGGTGGAGCCTCATTGCTGTATACAAATCGGGTTCCTATGATGTACATAGGACCCCCATGCACTTCCGAGGGAACCA
Source organism: Squalus acanthias (assembly GCA_030390025.1). Classification (NCBI taxonomy): domain Eukaryota; kingdom Metazoa; phylum Chordata; class Chondrichthyes; order Squaliformes; family Squalidae; genus Squalus; species Squalus acanthias. The sequence goes on from CM059436.1 coordinate 54,254,765, forward strand.
CACTCTGGCCAGTTGCACCAGGCCCTAAAAGGTAAGTAAAAAAATATTCTTGTGGGCCAGGAAGAGCAGGAGTGCTCCTCCCGGCTCCACAAGAAAAATGTGTGCCACTGCCCCTACAGACTCCTTCCCATCCGTGTTTGGTTCGTTCCCCCCACCCCCCCCACCCCCATACCCCCGGCCCCCTACCAAAAATTTGACTTCCTGCTGGCCATATCTGCCTCCAGGCCACCCGATATTGCACCAGGCTGGAGCTGGTCAGCTGCATTGGGATCCCTGTTGGGGCCAGGACCTCCTGCCAGTGGGATCAGTCTGCTAGCCCGGGCACTTTGGTCAACCGCCCAAGAGTTAAAATCTACCGTTATGCCATTTAAAATCATCAGGTCAATACCTCAGTTAAAATAGGAGTCATGGGAATGCCAAGAACATGTTAAGCAATAATCTGCTAATTGACTTTAATCACTTCCTCTTTAGATCCTCACTTTCAGTGCTTTTTAAAATGTCGAATAGTAGCATAATGGTTATGTTACTGGACTAGTAATCCAGAAGCCTGAACAAATATGAGTTCATAATCCCACCATGGCAGCTGGGGAATTTAAAATCAGTTAATTAATTAACTCTGGAATAAAAAGCTAGTATCAGTAATGGTGACCATGGAACTACCGGATTGTCGTAAAAACCCATCTGGTTCACTAATAATGTTCTTTAGGGAAGGAAATCTGCCATTCTTACCTGGTCTGGCCTATATATGACTCCAGACCCACAGCAATGTAGTTGACTCTTAAATGCTCTCTGAAATGGCCTAGCAAGCCACTCTGTTGTACCAAACCATGACAACACGGATTGCAGCAGTTCAAGAAGGTGGCTCACCACCACCTTCTCAAGGGCAAGTAGGGATGGGCAGTAAATGATGGCCTTGCCACCGACACCCACATCCCGTGAACGAATAAAAAAAAAATCCAGTTCTGTTGAAGCCTTTAGCAGGAAAGTTTTGGAAAAGTATGAGCTTTCTCTATTCAAACCAGACATGGAAACTGATTACTGCTGGCTCATCCTTAGGCCAGATATTAATGATCCTTAGTTTAAGAATTTTTCTTGTTATTAAAAATAGTGCAAAAGAAACACAATGGGGGAAAATTTCGGTAGCTTAGCGCCTCCTGTTAGCACCTGCAGAAGGTGGTAACGGGGCGCTGATGCAGTAGCACCTGGGCGAGGCGAATCCAGCACTGCACGGCAAATCTGGACCCCCTTTTGCGCCGCTGGTATGAGGTACCTGCCAGGGACTTTAACACCAGGCAGATCGTGACGTTAGTGAGCCCGATCTGGAAAATTCATTGTCGTCACTTACCTTAGCGCCTCGACCAGACAGCGATGGGGAGAGCTGGCGTGCAGTTGCAGGAAGCCGGCTCCAGCGACGTTATTTAAAGGCATCAGCATTAATCACTCACAGCTGTCAGGCAGGTTAGTTTCAGTGGTTTCTTGTCAGTTTCACCCAGTGGAACAGTTTTTATGAGTAATTTCAAGCTTCTTTTGTATCAGCAGTCCTCTGGCAAGTGCAAAGCAGCTACATTTATTGCTCAAAGATTTAAACTGCTGCACTTGGCAACATTAATGGGGGCTGTACTGGCAGCCACCTCGCCCTCCAGGATCTACGGCAGTGGGAGCGCAGACAGCCAGAAATACCGGAACATGTGCGTAGAGGGATGAGGAGGAAATCAGGGCTCTCACCAGGAGGCCTTACCCTCCGGGGGTATCCCGGCAGCACTTCTCCTACCTTCAATTAAGCGAGGAGCAGTGTATTAGACGGCTCCGCTTCACCAAGGTGGTGATCACAGAACTCTGCCACCTCCTCCAAACAGACCTCCAGCCTCACACCAGATCCCTTTTGCTCACCACATGCCCATCATACCATCCCTGTGTCATGCCATATCACAGCGCAAAGGTGAAATGAGAGAGACCACAAAATATTGCAAACTCCATTAATAAATTTATGCATAAATATATCACACATATCACATTCATTCTAGTAACTAATGACCCTTGTGCCTGCCATAGTTGAATAGCTGTCATTGTGTGCACGGTGTGAGATGTGGGTGTGGGTGTTGGTAGGTAGGGATTGTTGGTGTATGAGTGCTGGGGGTGTGGTGCTTTGGGCAGTGTGTGAAGCTTGTGGTACAGATGGTGGTATGTAGCATTTGTTGAAGCGTTCAATCACCCTGACCACCTGACTGAGGTGGATCTGCCATGAGCACACCTGCTTCAGTCCTCTGGCTCCTTCTCCTTGTCCTGCTTCTCCTTGCTGAGGCAGATGCATAGCCAGCAATGCTGAGAATGAGGTGCTGCAGTATCAATGAACCTCCCCTTTAAGTACTGGGAAAAGCCTGTGGCAATGATGAGTTGCGATTAGACTGCACCTGATATTGGTCCTCCCTTTGAGTGTAACGCCACTGAGCTAGACCTTTAAGTCTTGATTTAGCGCTCCAATCATTTCTTTGAGTAGTGCAGTCTAAACTTTTTCTCAAACTTTTCTAAAGATACCGCCCATTTCTGGGCTATAATGAATTTCTAGTCCAATAAGTTGTACGGTCACAACTCTAAGAACCTGTTATAAGTATACTTTTTAGATTTAATTGTGCAGGTTGCTTCTAAAAATTTGCTCCTGCCATCCAGTGCCTTGGCCAATAAATGTACCGACCAATGTAATACTGAGATATAAAGACCAGGAAGGCCCAGGTTCAATCCTTGTTCGATGTTTAATTGGGTGACCTCAGTTGGAGTGGCAGTGGGGGTGCTCCACTTGGCCTAATTGCTCTTTCTTGCTATCTCGCGACTCCTGCTGGAAATAGCTTCGATGTTATTGTTGATCAGCCTACTTGCACTCAATGTCAAGCCAATGGACTCTTTCATGAGGTACCAGAGGGTTGTCAACATCCTTATCCCAGCACAAGGTTAGCTCCTTCAAGAGAGGAGGGGAGAAAACTGGGGAAAAAGCTAGTCTTGGTATTTTTAATTGAAACTAGCGGATCTCCTGTGGCAAAAGCAAAATACTGTGGATGCTGGAAACCTGAAATAAAAAGAGAAAATGCTGGAATTACTCAGCAGGTCAGGCAGCATCTGTAGAGAGAGAAACAATAGATGGAATTTTCCGGGAGTTCAGTGGGCGCGATCGGCGGTGGGTCGGATGGGAAATTTGATTTTTTTTGACAGCGGGTCGGGAACCCCCTGTCAACCCGCCACCACATGCCTTTCCCAATGTCAGGTCTGTCAACGCTGAGCAGACCTGACCGGTAGCGGCGGGGGACCTAATTAAAATGATTAGCATCAAGTTGCCAGATGCTTAAAAGCCATTTTTCACTTACCTTTTGTCTTTAACTTCATGACCATGGGATCCCCGCTGTGCGCAGACCACAGCTGTCAAGCTGAGGCGGGAGTTCAGTGGCCATTGCTCCAGCTGATTACTTGACAGCTTCATAGGTACAGTAAAAGCTCCCACCTGACAGATCATCACTTTCCTCAGGCCTTTTCTTACTCCATTTCCAGCACACATTCTGCAGGCTTTCCACTTTCCACTCTCCAACCACTCTCACCTCATTGGAAGAACTCTCTCACCATTGGCAGAATGCTTCTGTCATCTCTACTTCACCTGCCATCTATTCCATCAACATGGGTGGCCTTTATACTGTCCCACCTTGGTTCTCAGAATCCCACCACGATCAGTCCCAACACCAGCAGCACCAGGCACACCAGCAGCACCAACAACAACACCAACCTTCTCTGCAATCAACTGATGCTGCACAGGACACATGGCATCAGCACCTGACCACATTGCTGCCCGGGACGCCAGGGGTGGCCTCACCATGGCCAGAGTTACTTCACTTGATGCTGTACACCCTAGCTGTCACATGATGTGCCAGGTTGGCACCACCCCACACCAACACCATAAAGCATCCCTACAATGTCCAAGCCATTCCTTTCAAACTCATCACCATTGTGGGGTACCGTTATGTCTCACCATTCACTGCAACTCACTAAGCCACTTCCAAAGGTGCACACAAATTTGTCCAAGAATGCAAATTGTTGAAAATAAAGGTTTCAATGTTTGACCCCACATTAACAGAAACTTTACATGAACATTGCATAAAACACCAAAGTGCCTACCCTTGTGTGTTAGTTGGTATGATTGCACTAGGATGAGGGTGAGTGTGAGGTGTGGCTAGTGAGATTGGGATGTGATAATATAGATAGAGAGAGAGGGGTGGAGATGCAAGGTATGTTGCTGTGAGTAAGGATGTGCAGGAGTAGGGTAGGGAAGGCAGAGTGATGGGGATGTGATGAGGCACAGCAGGATAAGGTTGAGTGTGGCTTTGGACTAACGTTTCGTGATCTACTGATTGCTGGTCTCCCCTACATTGGGAAGACTAAATGGAAATTGGGTGCTCACTTTGCAGAACATCTCCATTCAGTCTGCAAGTGTGATTCTGAGCTTCTGGTCACCTGTCATTTTAATTCTCCGCCCCACTCCCACTCTGATCTCTCTGTCTTTGGCCTTCTACACATTTCTAATGAAGCTCAACAGAAGCTCGAGGAACAGCACCTCATCTTTCTATTAGGCACTTTACAGCCTTCCAGACTCAACATTGAGTTCAACAATTTCAAATCATGACCACTGCTCCCATTTTTTCGGACAGCAGGTGCTGGTAATGATTCTGCTATTCCAATTTACGCCTCTTTTGTTTCTTTACTTGTTCCATTATCACACCCTTTTGCCTTGCACCATCAGCCCTTTTGTCATTTAATATCAGAAAATGCTGGAAATACTCAGCAGGTCAGGCAGCATCTGTAGAGAGAGAAAGAAAGTTAATGTTTCAGGTCGATGACCCTTCGTCAGAAGGGCCAGTCCTGACGAAGGGTCATCGACCTGAAACTTTAACTCTGTTTCTCTCTCTACAGATGCTGCCTGACCTGCTGAGTATTTCCAGCATTTTCTGTTTTTATTTCAGATTTCCAGCATCCGCAGTATTTTGCTTTTGTGTCATTTAATATCTCCTGCTTTCCACCCTATCTCAGACCTTCCCTTTTGGTCTTTCCTCCCCTCCCCCTTTCACTGCCTGTGTATTTGCTTAAAACCTGTTACATCTCTAACTTTTTCCAGTTCTGATGAAGGGTCATCGACCTAGAAACATAAAAGATAGGAGCAGGAGTAGGCCATTTGGCCTCTCGAGCCTGTTCCGCCATTTAATGAGATCATGGCTGATCATCCAAATTCAGTACCCTGTCCCTGCTTTCTCCCCATATCCCTTGATCCCTTTAGCCTTAAGAAATATATCTCACTCCTTCTTGAATATATTTAATGAATTGGCCTCAACTGCCTTGTGTGGTAGAGAATTCCACAGGTTCAGCACTATCTGGGTGAAGAAATTCCTCCTCATCTCAGTCCTAAATGGCTTACCCCTTATCCTTAGACTGTGACCCCTGGTTCTGGACTCCCCCGCCATTGGGAACATTCTTCCTGCATCTAGTCTGTCTAGTCCTGTTAGAATTTTATAAGTTTCAATGAGATCCCCTCTCATTCTTCTAAACTCTAGCGAATATAAGCCTAATCGACCCAATCTCTCCTCATACGTCATTCCTGCCATCCCAGGTATCAGTCTGGTGAATCTTTGCTGCACTCTCTCCATGGCAAGAACATCCTTCCTCAGATAAGGTGACTAAAACTGCACACAATACTCAAGGTGTGGTCTCACCAACGCCCTGTACAACTGCAGCAAGACATCCTTGCTCCTGTACTCGAATCCTCTCGCTATGAAGGCCAACATACCATTTACCTTCTTAACCGCCTGCAGCACTTGCGTGCTAACCTTCAGCGACTGGTGCACAAGGACACCCAGGTCTCGTTGCACTTCCCCTTTTCCCAATCTATTGCCGTTCAGATAATAATCTGTCTTCCTGTTTTTGCCACCGAAGTGGATAACCTCGCATTTATCCACATTATACTGCATTTGCCATGCATCTGCCCAATCACCCAACCTGTCCAAATCATACTGGAGTTTCTCTGCATCCTCCTCACAGCACACATGCCCACCCAGCTTTGTGTCGTCTGCAAACTTGGAGATATTACATCTAGTTCCCTCGTCTAGATCATTTATATATATTGTGAATAGCTGGGGTCCTAGCACTGATCCCTGTGGTACCCCACTAGTCACTGCCTGCCACTCGGAAAAAGACCCGTTTATTCCAACTCTTTGCTTCCTGTCTGCCAACCAGTTCTCTATCCAAGACAGTACCTTACCCCCAATCCCGTGTGCTTTAACTTTGCACGCTAATCTCTTATGCGGGACCTTATCGAAAGCCTTCTGAAAGTCCAAATACACCACATCCACTGGTTCTCCCTTATCTATTCTACCAGTTACATCCTCAAAAAATTCCAGTAGATTAGTCAAGCACGATTTACCTTTTGTAAATCCATGTTGACTTTGTCCGATCCTGTCACTGTTTTCCAAGTGCTCTGCTATTACATCTTTTATAATGGACTCTAGCATTTTCCCCACTACTGATGTCAGACTTACTGGTCTATAATTCCCCGTTTTCCCTCTACCACCTTTTTTAAATAGTGGACCTGAAACATTAACTTTGTTTCACTCTCCACAGATGCTGCCTGACCTGCCAAGTTTTTCCAGCATTTTCTGTTTTTATTTCAGCATTATATATAACCTGTATTGAAGGCAGAAGATCTGCATTTTTTAGGAATGTACCTCTGTTTTTGCAGTATTTGCAACATTTCGGTTTTTATTTCAGATTTCCAGCTTCTGCAGTATTTTGCTTTGGTTTTGCCCTTCTAGTGGTGTTTTAGGTACTGACTTAATTCTAAACTTTAACAGAGTACTGCAGTATCACTTTAGACAAACCATGTCTTCAGTGGATTAACCTTTAGTTGATTCATAACATAATTCAGTAGCTGATAGATAGTCGTAATTCTTGAAAAGTTTCATCTGAGTTAATATGAAAATAATTCTTCTTGGGGAATTGAGTCCAATAGGAATTTGAATTATTACTTCTGTTAAAAGTATCTTCAGTTCAGTTTTTTTTATTTTAAGGGCTCATTCGTCTTTCCTTGAGACCGATTTACATACGGCACCTTTATGGAAAAAATGCCAATGGCTATTTTTGGTAGCTGAGGTTCCAGTGAGATATTAATATAATTTATTTTCTCAACTCTGTTGAAAACCTTTACAGGGACATTTGAACTGGGATGAGGAGAGGGAAGGTTATAATAACAGCTTAGAAGTCTCAGTGTGAATCATTACCTAAGTGACAGTAGTATCCAAGATGGTGGCAATTACAAGTTAGCTCAAATTTTTCAATATGCTATTTTCTAAATAGATTCAACAATGCAACTTTCATAGGGAATATTTTATTAAAAAAACTCACTTTGAATGTCCACAACAATACGGACGGTACGGTAGCATAGTGGTTATGTTACTGGACTAGTAATCCAGTAGGCCTGGACTAATGATATGGAGATGTGAGTTCCAATCCCACTGTGGCAGCTGGGGAATTTAAATTTAATTAATTAAATCTGGAATAAAAAGCTAGGTGACCATGAAAGTACCGGATTGCCGTAAAAACCCATCTGGTTCACTAACGTCCTTTAGGGAAGGAAATCTGCCGTCCTTACCCGGTCTGGCCTATATGTGACTCCAGACCCACAGCAATGTGGTTGCCTCTTAACTGCCCTCTGAAATGGCCTACCAAGCCACTCTGTTGTACCAAACCAGTACAAAGAAGTATCATGGAGTGCAGCGGTTCAAGAAGGCAGCTCACCACCACCTTCTCAAGGGCAATTAGGGATGGGCAATAAATGCTGGCCTTGCCAGTGATGCTCACATCACATGAACGAATAAAAAAATCCAGTATTATTAAAATGGTTACAGTCACCAGTGCCTTAGATAGTACAGAATAAGAGGCTAATTAGTTTTCTGTATCTTAAAGTCAACACAAGAAAGGATGAGGCAGTCCTTGTATCAACAATTATTTCTATGACATTTATATTGTTTTTTTTCATAATTTGCTAGCTTCAAGAATGTCATTAGAGCACAAAAGTTGACAACATTTGCATAAAAAACAAATAATATGAAAGACTAAAGTTGTCCATCTCTTAATACTGACCTTTTTCTTTTGTAAAAATGACTGTGCACCTTTTGTACATGGACAGACACATGAAAAACATTTATATAATATCCACTATACAGTTTCAGCCATGGCTCAGTTGGTAGCACTCTCACCTCTGAGTCAGAAGGTTGTGGGTTCATAGTCCCACTCCAGAGACTTGACAAAATAAAGCTAGGTTGACACTCCAGTGCAGTGCTGAGGGAGTGCTGCACTGTCGGAGGTGCCGTCTTTCGGATGAGATGTTAAACCGAGGCCTCGTCTGCTCTTTCAGGTGGATGTAAACGATCCCATGGCACTATTTCGAAGAGGAGCAGGGGAGTTATCCCTGGTGTCTTGGCCAATATTTATTCCTCAATCATCATAAGAAAAACAGATTATCTGGTCATTATTACATTGCTGTTTGTGGGAGCTTGCTGTGTGCAATTTGGCTGCCACGTTTCCTACATTACAACAGTGACTACACTCCAAAAGTACTTCATTGGCTGTAAAGCGCTTTGGGACGTCCAGTGGTCGTGAAAGGCGCTATAAAAATGCAAATCTTCCTTTTTCTTTCTATTATTTTCCACAGCATTCAGGCAAAGACTATGGTGGAATAATGTGTAGTCCTGAAAAATAATTGAATTTCCTTAGGTAAGCCTACCACAAATAAGGGATGTCAGGTTAAAAGTAAGCGCACCATATCATTCATTTTCAGTTGAAGCAAAGTATACCTTAATGGCAACTTCAATAGCCTCGGAGCATTTGGGACTTGTTTTCAAATACACTGTAGCTTGCAGTGATATGTAACTTGCATACTACTGTATCGGCGACGCATTACTCTTCAATTGTGTCACTTCTGAGAAAGGGCCAGAGGAGCATAAGTTGGGAGGAATTCCTTACATCCATTTTATCAACCATTTTTCACTTTTATGGTTCTTAAAAGAAATAGAAAATGGAAATAAATGATTGTATTATGCAGTCTAAACGAGATAGCTGGTAGAAAGCTCTTGGTTTATTTATTATTTTTCATCAAAGAAAAATGGAAAGAAAAAAATCCTCGGCTCTTGGCAAAATAGGTTTCTACAAGACTGACCACTGCTGTGAAATTAATTGTGCTGGGCGAAGGAAATAGCACTTTTTTGCTTTCAAATTGTTGTATGTGCTGTTCAGTCAATGGATGTTATAGTAATTGGGTTTATGTTTCAATTTATACCTGTGGTCAATCATGGGAGGTTACAGAATAGGTTCATAACTGCTCTGGATTATCTTTTAGTTGGACACCAGGAAGACAATTTTTCTCATTACATCCTAAATAGCCGCTCATCTCAAAACGCGAGAGGAGTGATATTCTGAACAAATGTAGTGGTCAATCAAAAGGAAGGCAGTTAACCTTAACCTGCAAATTGCTGCTTACCTCCCACACACATAGATACAGATACAAAAGGCATAAATTGCACCTGAGGAGATGGTTAGTAAATCTATGGTTGCATTTGAATTGTGAGTCACAGGGTAATAGGATGTGGCAACAAGAAGAAGAAGTTGTTAACAGGAAAACCTTGTACTGCAGCAGTTTTCCATCACCTTAGTTAGATTGTGGTTAAAAGAGGAAGGAAAATTGGATACTACCATTATCGTACTTCAGTGGAAACCTGATGAAATCACATCTTCAGAAGTGTGTTAAGTGTAAGGTATTCCCCTCCCTTACACCTTGTGATAAAATTGCTGTTAGTTCTCCTATCTGTGAAAAGACTCTTTGGAGTAGAGTTTCCGCTTTGGGCGCAATCGGCAATCCGGGCACAAATTGCACTCAAAATTGCACTAGTTTTGAGAAGTGTTTTATTACCTCGAATTTCCACTCAAACTCATTCGCATATCGCCAAATGTAAAATTTGGCATGAACCAGTGCAAGCGGGCAGCCTTTTAGAAGGTAATTTGTTTTTAAAAAATTTGCTTTAAAAAAAATTCCTTGGTATATTTAAGATAAGTGTGGTAAGTGTTAATCCACCATCCTCTGTGAGTAACCCGATTTTTTGATCACTGAAAATTACTTAAAAAAAATATACAGAGCCATTTGTTAGTTATATTGGGGTACAGTAGTCAGTTCCTTAGTAATAAAATTACATTCAAAAGTTTTTAAAACTTGCCTAGTAATGTCCATGCACCCAAAAGAGCCAGCTTAGGTTTTCGAGTCTCCTCAAAGGCCCACAAATGAGCGCAATTAGCGGAACTCCCAATGGTGATTAATTCACCATGGGGGTGTGGCTAGTTTTGTGGGTGGAGCCGGCAGCTGGCGCAATATTTTTTAAACTAGCGCAAAAGATCGCGGAAATTCGATTTGCGCTAAACGTAATTTGCACTTAAAATTCCACCTACTGCGCCAAAAAAACCAGCACAATCAAGCAGAAACTCTAGTTTTTGTCATCTCATCAGAAGCATGCTGGAGTCCCACGTATTAAGGCTGGAACTTTCTCGAGGGAGGTGGGTGTTAGGGCAGGGTGCCTCCGAGCGGGCGGGAGGCCGGGTTTCCCGCAGGCCCTGCCGACTTTAACGGCAGGGCCTGATTTGAATGTGAGACTGCGGATTCCCGCCCGCAGCCAGCCAGATTGAGAGGTAGGCCTCAGATGCGAGGGGTCAGACCGGGGGAAGGATCGTGGGGTCAGCATTATCGGGGATCGTTGTGGGGGGGCGGGGCGGCATGGTCGGGGAATGGGGGAATCGGTAATCGGCGGTGGGGGAGGGTCCGCCGGGGGTCAGGGATCGGGAGGGGGTTGGAGGATCAGCCAGGGATCGGGAGGGGGCGGTGGCCAGGGATCCGAGGGATTGGCGATCGGTGGGGGCGGTTGGGGATCGGGAGGGGTGTCGGGGATCGCGGGGGCTCGACGGTGGGGATTCTGCCGGAGCATCGGCAGGAGGGGAGAGAGGATCAGGGCCGGCCACCGGAGGATTGTGGCCAGCCTCAGCATCATAGGTAAGGGTTGGGGGAAGGCATCATGGTGGGGATTGGAGGCCTGGTGGGGGAGGGTCTCTGATTGAGGGGGGCAGGTGAGGTAGGAACCTTGGACCCTGGAGGTAGGTATAAAGCCACTTACCTCCTGGATGCAGCAGTCCCCGCCTCTGTTTAACTGCCGGGTTTCACGAATTGTGTGAAACCCGTCCACAAGCAGTTAAATTGGAAATGGAGGTGAAAAAAGGGCCAGCCTTATTACAATATTTAAATTAAGGTATCGCTCCACTGGGAGCAGGTTGGCTGCCCGCCGCCCCCCCCCGCCGGCCAATTTAAAAATTCAGTGTTTTCTGAATTTCAAGATTGGAATTGATACTGACACGAGGATTATTTGCCGACAGATTCATCATGTATGTCAGCTGAGCAGTGTCTTTCTGATGGGTCCCAGCCAGGCTGCTGAGATGAGCTATCTTGGGCAGTCTCTGTTATCTTTAAAAAATCATGTTGCAAGAAATTCAAACCAGACTGATTAAAGCTGAACCTGGCCAAGTACAGATGGGGTTAGCCTTTTTGTTATTCTTATCTCCGTGCCATGCAGCCATAAACTTGCGAAGAACAAACGTAGGAGGTGCTCAGATATTTCCACTTTCCTCACTTTAAGTAAGATAACCTCAAAAATTACACCATTATTAGCTCACTTTCCAAAACAGCTCTAACTAGTTTTTGAATTTTTTAAAGGAGCTATTAATATAGACTAGAAGTTACAAAGTGTATTACCCTTCTCTCTAGCAGATGTAACTAGATGAGGGGCAAGCTGGTCTTACCTATAATGATTAAACAGAACCATAACTGGAGCTCGACAATATGTCATTCTGGTTTCTAACTTATACTGACACTTTATAGCAAATCAATTTACTGCTTGGATGCAGCATGTGATTGGTCACTGCTTGGATGCTGCATGTGATTGGTCACTGCTTTGATGCTGCATGTGATTGGTCACTGCTTTGATGCTGCATGTGATTGGTCACTGCTTGGATGCTGCATGTGATTGGTCACTGCTTGGATGCTGCATGTGATTGGTCACTGCTTTGATGCTGCATGTGATTGGTCACTGCTTTGATGCTGCATGTGATTGGTCACTGCTTGGATGCTGCATGTGATTGGTCACTCAGACAAACATGGCACTGATGTCACTTCTGGTCTTCCTCAAGAGGAGGAGGAACACAAACTTGTTGAATTGTTTTTGTCTCTGAAATTAAGATGAGCTGAGCCAAAGGGCTCTTACATTACAAAGGGACCCATAGGTGCTGACATGAGTCTGCAGACAAGTGGCAGTGCAGCCCAGTGTCAGCACCTATGGGTCCTCTTTCATGGCTGCTGAAGGCAAAGTGGTGCCGCATGAGGTGTTTGCAAGGAGGGTTTTCCTCTGTGTCACTCCATAGCACCATCCCATAGGCCAGCACTGCAGTGCTTCTGCAAGAAGGTGCAGCTAAGTTTCAGGCCACAGCTGACTGTTACTGTCCCTGCACACGTGCAAGCTCGATGCTACATGGTAGCTGCTGGTGTCCTTTCAGCAGATGGCAGAACTTGGCAGCTTTCCCTGTGTTGATCCAGACTGTGAGAAGGCAGGGTACCACAGTCATTCCTAGGTGGGTTTGCCAGGGCCTGCAGAAATATTTGAAGGCATCTTGGCAGCTGCAACGAAACAGGCAAGACTGGCTCCTGATCATCCTGGCATGCTTTTTCTCAAGTAATACCATGAACAGCATGACATGGTGTGAACAAGATGCTTCTGAAGAATCCATAAGGGTTATATATCTTATTGCGATGCCACCGGTGATCTGCTGGTGCAGGCATTATTGGGAAGTGGAGCCTCCACCAACAATGTTTGCCAAAGTGAGGTATGCTACCGTTCTCTGCAGATGTTGGGTGAAGGTGGAAAGGCACAGAGCCTCTCTCAGGCAGCCCGACCTGCCTAGCATCCTTCTGCACGTCCCCTATTCCTTTGAACATGTCAGCTCAAAATATTCCTGCTAGCAAACCATCTGGTGCCGATAAAAGGAGTAAAATAAATAAATAAACAAAGGCTCATAAAATTACAAGAAGCGCCTTTTAAAGTCCTACTGCACTTACCTTACTGCCCTGCTGCCTGCAGGTCTGCCCGAGGCCTCATTCCCGGCAGGCTTTATTGAGTGTGCGGGAGATTCGAAGTCCTGCCTGGAGGGCACCAACACCAGCCTGCAGCTTCTTCAGCAGCAATTTGCTGAACAATCTCCAGCCCCTGCATGGTCTATCCTGTCCAACATCAGTTCCAGTCCATCCACCCTTCAATAAACTACTTCTGCCCAAAGACCAACATTGATATACATGTCACCTGATATTGCAGGGTGACCAGCTACTATAGGAACACACTGCAAATGATGATTTCAAAATGGATTCTAATTTTATTGACTTACACAAATGCCTACAAACTAATCATCACCCAGGTGTGAGTCTGCAGTGTCTTAAGTGATCTCTTACCAACCATTCATACAAGATGCTCCCCCAGTGGCTTCAGCATGGGAGGTGGAAGCCTGCTGTGCTTTAGATGAATACTCTTGAGACGCTCATGGTTGGTGACCTCAGGCTTGGGTAGAGAGGGCCCGGATACAGATGGCAGCACCTCGGCAGCTGATGGGACAGTCTGGTTTTCTTGCACGAGGGCAGGCATTGGTTGAGGAGGTGCCAAGGGTCTCGACGCCCTGTCATCCTGAAAGAGGACAACATGTAACACTCCCATTGCCCGACTGCCTGCTTTGGGGCTATGGACCAGTGCTCCCAATACATTTCCTTCTTCTTCCACTCATACATCCCACTCCTTCCCTGGAGCCTTCAGTTGTAACCAGCTCTTCTGAGCAGGCGGCAAGAAATTGGCAGAGTCCTTGCAGATTGGGCTCCGATGACATCATCAGGGCCGGACTGTTATTTTAATTGCTGGCCTGAGCAGGGAAGCTATTGTGGCTTTTCCATCCAGTGAAGCTTGCAGGAAGAAGAGTTGGGGCCAGAAGAGGCCCAAAGAGGTTATATTTAAAACTTTTTTTTACTTTCCTTGTAGGGCCAGGAGCCGCAGGAATGTTCCTCCGGGGTGAAAAGGAAAAGCAAAGTTTAGGCTTCCTCACCCCAGGTTCTCCCCTCTTCTCCATCACGAGATCTTCCCAGCTCTTATAAAACTGTAAACTGGAGAATCCCATGCCATTCGGCAGGATCATTTGGAATTTAATGATGGGGGTTTCTTTCAAAATGTGCCAATCTAAGTGTTACATGGCTGAGTAACACAAGATGAAAGAAAGCATACGGGGAACGGCAGCATAGTGGTAATGTAACTAGACTAGTAATCCAGAGGTCTGGACTAATGATCCAGAGATGTGAGTTCACTAGCAGCTGGGGAATTTAAATTCAGTCTGGAATAAAAAAGCTATCGGATTGTCGTAAAAACCCATCTGGTTCACTAATCTCCTTTAGGGAAGGAAAAGCCGTCCTTACCTGGTCCTTACCTATATGTGACCCCAGACCCACAGCAATGTAGTTGACTCTTAACTGCATTCTGAAATGGCCTAGCAAGCCACTCAGTTGTAACAAACCGCTACGAAACACAATAATAATGAAACCGGACGGACTACCCGGCATTGACCTCGGCACCGGCTACGGACACGGCAACGGCACACCCAGCCAGTCGACCCTGCAAAGTCCTCCTCACCAACATCTGGGGACTTGTGCCAAAATTGGGAGAGCTGTCCCACAGACTAGTCGAGCAACAGCCTGACATAGTCATACTCACAGAATCATACCTTTCAGCCAATGTCCCAAACTCCTCCATCACCATCCCTGGGTATGTCCTGTCCCACCGACAGGACAGACCCACCAGGGGTGGTGGCACAGTGGTATACAGTCGGGAAGGAGTGGCCCTGGGAGTCCTCAACATTGACTCCGGATCCCATGAAGTCTCATGGCTTCAGGTCAAGCATGGGCAATAAACCTCTTGCTGATTAGCACCTACCGCCCTCCCTCAGCTGATGAATCAGTACTCCTCCATGTTGAACACCACTTGGAAGAAGCACTGAGAGTAGCAAGGGCACAGAATGTACTCTGGGTGGGGGACTTCAATGTCCATCACCAAGAGTGGCTCGGTAGCACCACTACTGACCGAGCTGGCCGAGTTCTGAAGGACATAACTTCCAGTCTGGGCCTTCGACAGGTGAAGAGAGAACCAACACGAGGGGAAAAACCTACTTGACCTTGGCCTCACCAATCTACCTGTCGCAGATGCATCTGTCCATGACAGTATTGGTAGCAGTGACCATCGCACAGTCATTGTGGAGACGAAGTCCCGTCTTCACACTGAGGACACCCTCCATCGTGTTGTGTGGTACTACCACCGTGCTAAATGGGATAGATTCAGAACAGATCTAGCAGCTCAAAACCAGGCATCCATGTTGGAGCCATCAGCAGCAGCAGAATTGTATTCCACCACAATCTGTAACCTCATGGCCTGGCATATCCCTCACTCTACCATTACCATCAAGCCAGGGGACCAACCCTGGGTCAATGAGGAGTGTAGAAGAGCATGCCAGGAGCAGCACCCAGCGTACCTAAAAATGAGGTGCCAACCTGGGGAAGCTGCAACACAGGACTACATGCATGCTAAAAAGTGGAAGCAGCATACTATAGACAGTGCTAAGCAATCCCACAATCAACGGATCAGATCAAAGCTCTGCAGTCCTGCCACATCCAGTCGTGAATGGTGGTGGACCATTAAACAACTAACGGGAGGAGGAGGCGCCATGAATATCCCCATCCTCAATGATGGTGGAGCCCAGCACGTGAGTGCAAAAGACAAGGCTGAAGCGTTTGCAACCATCTTCAGCCAGAAGTGCCGAGTGGATGATCCATATAGGCCACCTCCTGGGGTCCCCACCATTACAGAAGCCAGTCTTCAGCCAATTTGATTCACTCCACGTGATATCAAGAAATGGCTGAGCGCACTGGACACAGCAAAGGCTACGGGCCCCGACAACATCCCAGCTGTCGTGCTGAAGACTTGCGCCTCTAGCCAAGCTGTTCCAGTACAGCTACAACATTGGCATCTATCCGACAATGTGAAAAACTGCCCAGGTATGTCCTGTCCACAAAAAGCAGGACAAATCCAATCCGGCCCCATCAGTCTACTCTCAATCATCAGCAAAGTGATGGAAGGTGTCATCGACAGTGCTATCAAGTGGCACATACTCACCAATAACCTGATCACTGATGCCCAGTTTGGGTTCCGCCAAGACCACTCAGCTCCCGACCTCATTACAGCCTTGGACCAAACATGGACAAAGGAGCTGAATTCCAGAGGTGAGGTGAGAGTGACTGCACTTGTCATCAAGGCAGCATTTGACCGAGTGTCGCATCAAGGAGCCCTAGTAAAACTGAAGTCAATGGTAATCGGGGGGAAAACGCTCCACTGGCTAGAGTCATACCTAGCACAAAGGAAGATGGTTGTGGTGGTTGAAGGTCAATCATCACAGCCCCAGGACATCGCTGCAGGAGTTCCTCAGGGCGTGTCCTAGGCCCAACCATCTTCATCAATGACCTTCCCTTCAACATAAGGTCAGAAATGGGGATGTTTGCTGATGACTGCACAGTTTTCAGCGCCATTCACAACTCCTCAGATAATGAAGCAGTCCATGCCCACATGCAACAAGACCTGGACGACGTTCAAGCTTGGGCTGATAAGTGGCAGGTAACATTCGCGCCACACAAGTGCCAGGCAATGACTATCTCCAACAAGAGAGAGTCTAACCACTGCCCCATGACATTCAACGGCACTACCATCGCCGAATCCCCCATCATCAACATCTTGGGGGTACCATTGACCAGAAACTTAACTGGACCAGCCACATAAATACTGTGGCAACAAGAGCAGGTCAGAGGCTAGGTATTCTGCGGCGAGTGTCTCACCTCCTGACTCCCCAAAGCCTTTCCACCATCTACAAGGCACAAGTAAGGAGTGTGATGGAATACTCTCCACTCACCTGGATGAGTGCAGCTCCAACAACACTCAAGAAGCTCGACACCATCCAGGACAAAGCAGCCCGCTTGATTGGCAATCCATCCACCACCTTAAACATCCACTCCCTCCACCACCGGCGTACCGTGGCTGCAGTGTGTACCATCGACAAGATGCACTGCAGCAACTCGCCAAGGCTTCTTCGACAGCACCTCCCAAACCCGCGACCTCTGCCACCTAGAAGGACAAGGGCAGCAGGCGCATGGGAACACCACCACCTCCAAGTTCCCCTCCAAGTCACACACCATCATGACTTAGAAGTATATCGCCGATCCTTCATCGTCGCTGGGTCAAAATCCTGGAACTCCCTCCCTAACATCACTGTGGGAGTACCTTCATCACACAGACTGCAGCGGTTCAAGAAGGCGGCTCACCACCACCTTCTCAAAGGCAATTAGGGATGGGCAATAAATGCTGTCCTTGCCAGTGACACCCACATCCCATAAACAATTTTTTTTTTTTAATGCCAGGGAGATCAGCAGGCACCAGAGTTCGATTGGCTGCATCTGCCATTATGCCATGCATCATATCTGCAGGATGGCCATCTTGCAGTGACTGAGGACATTTCTCTCACAGGTTCCAGGTCAGCGTGGAGCCAAATGCACAGTTGTGCCATCTACTGCAGCCAACCTGCAACATAGGCATAGCATTGCCAGTGGCAATCAAAGTCTGCCTTGATGCTGCACCATTTAAATTCTATAGACTGCACCAAGTAACTCAATATTCTTTCCACAATTTGGTTGCAAAGATGACAATTGCACTTGATATCCCACCCTGAATGTACATTCTCCATGTAATTGGCAAATTACACATCAGGAGTTAACAGGAAATAAAACATTCACCCCAACTCTGGAAGATTCATCAGAGTCGGGCATGTACTTCTCACATGGGTACAAATCTTACAATCTGCATAAATCATGGAAAATCAACATCTTTTCAAAGAGTAAAATGCTTTGAGTTGTATTTTCTTCTCTAAGCCACTGTATTTTTTAATAGCATTGCATTTAAATTGGGTCAGAGCTCTTGCATAATTGACACAAGAATACTTGATACAGATCATTTTTCAGTTGAGCTGCGATATTGAAATTTCTTCTAATGTTGGAACAATTTGCATTTTTATTAAATATTTATGACACTTTTTGTAAATTACATACCTATAATATGATATGTGCACTTTGATTCTTATGCGGTGTTTTAATCTCTCTACCTCCCAGAATTATTATGGACAGTATAATAGTTAGCTTGCCTTTTACAGTTTTGTACATGGCGTTGTTTGCCCAAGGTTCCAGAACTGTGGAACTCTATCTCCCTAAGGCTTCCCTTACTCCTACCATCTTCAGGCCTTTAAACCCATCTCTGGAGTTAATGCTCATTACATTCCCACTGAGGATCATAGGAAAGCATCTATATGTTAATAAGCATGTTCTTGCAATACATTATAATATTAAAATGAAGGCCAGGAAGGGAAGTTGGGTGGTCAGCGATTTGGTGGGAATAGGGTCGAGGGAGCAGAAGGTGGGTCTCATGGACAAGATGAGCTTGGAGAGGGTATGAGGGGAGATAGGAGAGAAACTAGAGAAAATGCAAGTTCAAGGCTAGGGTAGGAAGGAACCTTAGGGGAGGTTTGGCCCGGTGGGCTAGGGGAAGGGAGTGAAGCGACAGAGGCAGCTGAACGGATGGTCTCAATCTTAGTGACAAAGAAGTCCATGAGCTCCTCACATGTGTTGTTGGAGGCGAGGGTGGAGGAGGCAGGGG
Source organism: Squalus acanthias (assembly GCA_030390025.1). NCBI lineage: Eukaryota > Metazoa > Chordata > Chondrichthyes > Squaliformes > Squalidae > Squalus > Squalus acanthias. The sequence continues at coordinate 54,273,700 of CM059436.1, forward strand.
AGAGGGGTTTAAGAAGACGGTTTGGGGTGGAGAAGAGAAGCCAGGGGTTATCTTTGAATTCCAGGATGATCCTGGAATAGTGAGCAGTTTTGGCAGAGGAGAGCAGCACCCGCTTTATGTCGTCCAGCCAGATCTGGTGTTGAATGGCTAAACCAGTTGTCCACCATAAACGTTCAACTCGACTTAAGAGAGTGGAAATGAGGGCCGTACTCGAGGGGACGACCAGGGTGAGAGAGAGTAATGTTTTTAATGGCGACAAGGGCATCAAAAGGTGGAGGTGAGGATGTGATTGAGCAGATCGATAGCTGCAGACATGTTGTGGTGAATGGAGGGCCAAAGGCTAGACGGTTAGGAATTTGAAAGTGCAGTTGTAAGTGAATTGGGGCAGAGTTTTTTTCCAGGGGTGTACACAGAAGGAAATGGGGTTGGAGAAACACAGCAGCCAATTTGTGCGCAGCAAGGTCCCACAAAGAGCAATGAGATAAATGATCTGCTGTTAGTGATGATGAGGTATATATGTTGCTAGGACAGCAGAAGAACTCCCCTGCTCTTCTTTGAATAGTGCAGTGGGATCTTCAATGTCCACCTGAGAGGGCAGATGGGGCCTTGGTTTAATGTCTCACCCAAAAGACCTTTTTTTCCAACAATGCAGCACTTCCTCAGTACTGCACTAGAGTACAGCCTAGATTATGTGCTCAAGTCCTGAAATGGGGCTTGAACCACAACCTTCTGACTCAGAGGCAAGCGTGCTACCACTGAGCTAAGGCTAACGAGTTCATACTTGTATTTTATGAACAAATCTTACCACACAGATGAGATTACAACTGTCTGAATCCGTAAGGAACTAATAAATATAACAAAGGTAGCTGTTCTTTATAATGTTCAAAGCCCTATACAGATGAAATTGTTTATTAGGATTGAATTAAAATGAGGGCATGCAGTCACTTTCTATTTTAAAGAAAGAACTTGCATTTATACAGCACCTTTCATAACCTCTGAATGCCCAAAAGTGCTTTACATCCAATGAAGTACTTTTGAAGTATAATCACTGTTGTAATGTAGGGAAATGCAGCGGTTGATTTCTGCACAATACGTCCCATAAACAGCAATGAGATAATGAACAGATAATCTGTTTTAGTGATGTTGGTTGAGAGGTACATACTGGGCAGGAGACTGGGAGCACTCCCCTGCTCTTTAAAATAGCGCCATGGGAGTTTTTACGTCCGCCTGAGAGGGGAGCCGGGGCCTCGGTTTAATCAAGTTTATATTGCACATTATATTCTACTCGTACTGTTACATCGTAGCACAGTGACTGATGGAGGCAGGTGGCTTCTGATTATACAGCTTTGTGGTTTTCACGTTGAATGTTTTGTGGGAAAGGTTTTTTTCATGCATGGTGGGTAATAGGCAAAATGGGAGATTTGTGGTGACAGAATATCATTCAACAATTTTGCAACAAATCAGCTTTTAGATAATCTTGTTGGTTTCATTATTTCTATTTTCTCCCAAAACTGTTGATTTTAAAGATTGAAAACCTTTACCCTTTCCATTGAACAGTCACATTTTAGCAAAACAAATTATACTAGAAGAACAATTAATAAATACATTTTCTTGTAGAAATTATTTTCTGTGGCCGAAGATACTCAGTTAAATGTAGGTAAATAAACATCAAATTGGATATTTCTGTTATTTACACGTTCCCTTTTCTGTGCACTTGCATCTTTGCGCTGAATATTCATTCTGCTGTTGCTTTTTCAGCATTTTGACAGTCTGTTGGTAAAATAAGAACAGCACAGCAGGTGAGCACAATACACCCTGGTCATATGCATACCAACCAATGGAAAACAGCACAAGTTTCTACTGGCAGGCAGCCAACAAGAGTTTAATTGGACTTAACAGGAAATAGCAGGAAATTCTAGGAAATGTCATTGATTATTTCACTTGATTCTTTCTTTAATGGGACTGGTGCTGAAATTGGCAAAACTGTATTCCACCAATTTTAATAGAGGGTCATTGCCATTAACCACCAGAGGAAAACAGCCCATATTAACCCAGCAACTCCATGCCACAAATTAGAACTAATTCAAAATGTGAAAACTCTGATGGGGAAAGTTTGCATTTGACTATTTACTATAGAAAATATATGTATTTTTGATCGTCACATAGCAAAAGGTTGATGACAAAGTCATGCTTCACTATTTAGTATAAAGAAAGATTCTGCATTTATATAGCTGCTTGTTACATCACTGGGACATTCCAAAGTGTTTTACAACCAATGGATTACTTTTGAAGTGCAGTCACTCTTCTTATGCCAGCAGGCATGGCAGCCAGTCTGCACACAGCAAGGTCCCACAAACAGCAAAGAAGCAGTAGCAAGCTGGGCTTTTATGTTATAATGTGGGTTACAAACAATTTTAGCAGGCTGACGAATTTGATAAGAAGGCACATCATCTGATAGAAACGTAGGAATTGCTAGACAAAAAAAGACCAAAGTTCATTTATTTTGCCCTCTACCATCCTGGTAGTTGCATGATACAGTGATAATGGAGTTGTTGACTAATGATGGAAATCAATCTCTGTCAATTAACCTACAACAGACCCAGACATGAGGTGAGCAAAACCCCCAGGTGGTGGAAGCTTTAGGAACCCTGGCCGTGAAATTCGGAGGTCTAGCACCGGCCGTTAAGGCCGGTTTTGCTAAAAAAAAAATGGCGGCCACCTCGCTTCCACCGGCTTCCGGTGCAGAACACGGCAACACCATTTTGGGGAGGTTGTTGGTGCTGCCATTGCCTGCGCTCGCCACCCACATGTAAATATCCAGATCGTAACGTCAATCGGTGTGCAACGCCTGAATTGATGCACGACTATGATTTTGGACGTCGCCGCTCTGGATACCGCCCTCTCTAAACCACGCACGGAAGAACGTGTGTGCAGCAGTACGACAGAGATGCTGCCAGCGCTTCTTAAAGGGTCATACATTTTTAAGGTATGTTTAGATTTTAGCTTTTGGACTGTTTTGTTTACATTTTACTGAAGTAGTGGCTTGGTGCAATACATTTAAAAAGTTGTTAAAGTGTGCAGGGAGTGCTGCTGGACACTTGCAAGGCTTTGGATGAAGGAAGGCGTTTGAGAAGACCACTTGCTCCCAGTCCTGGGGCTCTAGTTGGAGTCCCCCTTGGGCTACAACATCACATGGAGATGAAGCTGAGGCAGCAAAGGGGACAAGCTACTCGCAGAGGAAAGAGGAGGAAGCAGAAGAGGAGGAAGCAGAAGAGGAGGAAGCAGAAGAGGAGGAAGGAGGAAACCCAAACAGTCCCTTTCTGGCCGGGATATCCAGGATTGAATCATCCATCTGCGGTACCAGTGAACACAACCCCAATTCCCCTTTCAACATTTGTCCCACACCTTTCCTGCCCTCTGTTACTAACCATCACAGCGTCCTCTTGGCCACAATGCTGAAATAAAAGCCACCACAAAGCAAACTTTCCAATCCAACTTTATCCATATATGCATCCAATAATACATCAAGAAATCAACTAATCACCCCTGTGCATTCCTTAGTGAGTGTCTTGTGTCTGCCTTTGCTTATCCTAGTGATGTCATGCAGTGCTGCCCCAGTGGCTACAACATGGCTGGTGGAAGGCTGCTGACTTTTAGTGGGGGAGAGTGCAGCTGGCCTTGCAGGACGACCTCAAGGAGCTGGTGGCTGGGAGTGTGAAATTGAGTGGCGGTGTTTCTTCTTCTTCTTCTTCTTTACTCTCCTCTCCCTTATCTGGGTCAACCACTGGCTGGGCAGGCTGGATTTCCTGGGTGTGTGAAATGAGGCAGACACAAGGGTAGGGTTGCAATGAGGGGAGGGTGGGAAAGTAAGAGGTGCATGCTTACACCATGTGCAGCTTGTACATCAGAAGAGATTGTGGGATGAGGGGGAAGTGGGATGTGAGAAGGAGGATAACATATGAGGATAAAGGCATCTTGTATTCTTTCAGCCTCGCCGCTGGCCAAGAGCTCAGCCATGCCCCTGCCAAGAATGGCCAGCACTGTCTCCTCCAAGGGGGCGAGGTGAAGCTAGGAATGTGAGATGTGCCTCGTGTTTGGTACAGATTATTGGTAGGTGTGTGATTGGCGGGGCGGGGGGAATCGTGCATTGAAGAGTGTGTGAGGCTAGTGGTGCAGTTGGTAGGAGACAGCTTTTGAAGATGCATTCACTGACCTTGGTCACTCGTCTGAGGTCATGAAACTGCTTTGGACACTGGAGCCAGGTCCCGAGGGGGGCGACACTGCTGGCAGTGACCGCCTCGGTGATGTGGTCCCACATCCTTCTTTCTGGAGGGCCTCCTGGCCCTCTGTGGGTAGAGGACCTCTCTTCCAGTGTTGACCCCCTGCACAAATCTCGAGTGCTACGTCCAAGACCCTGGGTGCCCCCTCCCTGGCCTGTTGAGCCATTTGTGCTAGTGCTGAAGCACTTTTAGCATTTTTTATGTGCAGAAGGCAATTCAGCTTTAAGAGCTGCAAAATGCCTAGTTTTGAATGATTTTTAGTTTTTTTTTCCAGAGGGCACTTCAGCTTTAAGGGCTAGAGACTGCCTTGAAAACTAACAGCCTAGCTTTAAGGAAAGGTAGCATCACTCCAGCAATGTGAACTTGGGCCCCCTGCTGAGCTCACAGCCTGTTAGCAGCGCAATACTCACTGGGCCCTGCGCTTAAATCATTTAACTTAGCAGGCAGCACCAAATTGACAAGCTGCCTGCTCTTTTTGAACTGGTGCGGGCATATCTCGCATCGTGGTGCCCACAGCCGTCTTCTTCCGTTATCAAATTTCCCGGCTCATAGGTCCAAAGTCATCTGTTCCTTCCAAGTATACTCGACTTACCACATGTCATGTCTCAAATGTGACATTGCCTCTTCAGCCTCTCAGCTGTGGCCTGGCTACATTTTCCACCTCTTTACTCTCTCTTCTGATTTATTTAACCTCTCTGTTGCAGCCCCTCTCTCATGGGGGACCATGCATTTATTTTTCAACCGTGCCCAAGTGAAAGGGATAAGAATTTAGGTTAATTCCAGCTTCTAAACTTACAGAACCTGAATTTTTCAAAAAAGATAAGGCACGTTTATAATGTCACACAAGGACTGAATTGGCACCATAATCTACTCGTTGACTGCCAACGTATGTGTTGCATTTCCCTCACTAGATCACCAGGGATTAAATACATAGCAATTTACTCTGACCAGTAACCCCACCTCCAACCAGTTAGACATATGTTCTGTCAGTAGACCACCAGAGAATGAGCTCCCTGAGCAGAACTAAATGGCTAAGTAGAATGCAGGTTTGAATACCACCTAAATTTGATAGTCACAAATGGTTTTGTTCAGCATGATGGTCAAATATGAAAGCATGAACCCACAGACATTGTACCTCTCTGCTCTCCTAAAACCTGTTCTGAACCCACAAAATTAGGACAATTTAGGAATTCACAAATAATTCTGTAGTTGTCCAATTCAGGTTACAATTCATTTCATTGTTCCATCCTATTAATTGCTTAAATTGTAGTCACTACAATTTCATAGATTGACAATAATACTGACTTTGGGCAATGAAGTCACAAATTTCTATTGTTTGCAATTGAGGTTGTGTGACACAAGGAAGAAATAAGCTGAGAGAAGCAGAACTGCCAAAGACATTGAGGCCATGTAGGAAACATGCTACCAAATATTGACAGGGAGACTAGAGAATAAAACGTTTTGATTTCTCAATTGATTAAAGGATACAGGATAATTCTGCTGTATTTTCAGCAAATACTGTTTCAATCAGTAATTATGGAATAGTTACTTCCCTCGACTCTGTTTAAAAGGCTGCAAGAGACATAGAACAGGTAAAGGAGGACCCTGAAGGGATTTGGAGATGAAGCAGAGAGATTTGCAAGAGCAACAGAAGTCTGATCAGAAGCCTAGTAAAGCCATTGAAGAGGTTATAAAGAACACTGCAGGAGCTGTCTCCACAGCAGAGCATCGTAACAAAAGCAGGGTTACGGCTTAATAGCTAAAAGAGATCATTTGAAGAGGTTATGATGCTGAGAGGCTATGTATCAGAGTGGAGGTACTGTAAAAGAAACAGAGCGGACCACACTGCAATTGGTGACCGAGAATGAAGATGTTGCAATAGGATTTTCAGATAGAATGAATAGGATTGTCGGAGAAATGTGATGAGAATTGGCCTGGAGGCCAAAAGAGGGATGAGTATTGGTGAAACCCTTGAGGGTACTACACAGTCTGTCAGCCTCATAGCTCTTCATCGAGCTCTTTAGCTATTAAGCCATAGTGTAAAGGTTTTTGTCTCTCAGCCTGTGAGATTCGTGTGGCTCTGTGCAGCCCGGGTGCTAGTGCGGGTTTAGGCCTTGTTGCCTGTTCTGGTCTCCAGCCAGTCTGGGAGCACTATACACACCTGTGAGTGGTTCGACCCACTCGCCCTTACGGTTCTAGACACTGGACTTAGATGCGAGAGCAATAATGGAGATGAAACTCAGGTAGACTCGGTTGAATGGTACGAAATGGAAAAATCTTTATTGCATATTATTTAAGATTACGAAATACATGTCATGAGCACAGATTAATGACAGTACAATCTTACACGCAGTTATGTAATTAATTTCAGGGAAACGAGGAACGAACGACACATCGTAAATGGGGGCACACATTACAATTATCCTTAATACTTAAAACCCTCCCCTATCAATATCTGTCCTAAGCTAGATTCGTAGGATTCGAGACTCATGCTCACCACTCGTGATAACTCGGAGAATTCCGAAAACTCTGATCGGATGTTTTTCACCGCAGCGCCCACGTGTCGATCAGGGGGTCTCCTGGCCCCACTTGTTTACTTGTTTCTGCTCCGGCTAGCAGGCTGGAACGTCTGCTGTCATGAAGATCTGTGTTGTCCTCGGAGTTCCGACTATACTCAAAGAAGAGTCTTCCTGTGCCCTCACACCGGTTCGATAAAATTCGAAAAATAGTCTTCCTGTGTCAGTTCTGTAGAACTCAAAAGAAGTCTTCCTGGCAAGGAAAATGTCTATTCGACCTACAGGCGCGGTCGGAGCTTACTGACCGTGGCGATAAGTATGGTCTTCTTCTCTTCTCATCTCATCTCATCTCATCTCATCTCATCTCGGGCCTTCGGTTCCAACACCGTTTACCGACTTATCGGGATGGTGCGCCCGCTTCAAGGCTTCAGAGCCCAGTTCTACACAGGTCTTCGCGACACGACACGAGGTAGATTCGAGCGGATCGTAAAGTTCAACAGTCTTTTGAAAAGAGACACGAGGCAAGCAGGAACAAGACGGCGAGTCAAGAGCAGCCACGAGGATAAACACCAGCAAGATAAGAGTCAACCGAATAAGAGTCAAGAGTCAAGAGAAAGATGGACGGTTTGGAGCCTGTAGTTATAGTGCAAAATCTTCCGTTTCCCGCCCAACCTTAATGTCTTTTCTTTTGTTAGGGTTTGGCGCTCAAATTTCTTGTATAGGGTGATCTTCGTTTTAATGGGTTTCGGGGCTACTCGTAAATGTCTGAGTACCTGTTAATATTTCTCCCATTGTTTAATCGGTCGGTGTTCTCCCTGGAGGGGTTTTGGGGCTTCCAAGTGTTTTCTGTAACTACCCGCTAACGGCTCTCTCATCGTAGAGTCGTTGGGATTTTACATATTAATGTCTTTGGATGGGTTCTTGATTACTTGGTACAATAGCTTTATTCGTACCTGGGAGACCGATTTCAGTATTTATGTGTATACTGTAAACCCATGATGTCTCGTGTATTATCTTAGATGTGCTGAGTCTTAATCGATCTTGCACAAATGTTTATTGGAACGCCATCTTGTCTGCCTGTCGAAAAGTCTAGAATGTTCTGTCACGAGGCGCGGCGGCCATTTTACAAGCTGCTTGTGTCCACTTTAAAACCTGACAGCATTCTGCTGAAATAAAAGCTGTTTGAACGAAACTCTGTGTTCTTCTCCTTATTAATAAAATCGCGATATATTGCGAATTCTACAATAGCCCTGCTTTTCTTGCTATGCTGTGCTGTGGAGACAATTCCAGCAGTGTTCTTTATAACCTGTTCATTGTCTTTACAAGAAACCTGATCAGAGTTCTGCTGCTCTTGCAACTCTCCTTGCTTCAGCTCCAAATCCCTTCAGGGCCCTCCTCTGCCTGTTCCATGTCCTTTCAAATGGAGTCACATGGACACAGTTGAAAAAAAATGCATGGTCCCCCATGGGAGAGGGGCTGCAGCAGAGAGGTTAAAGAAATCAGAAATGCAGCCAAGGCCAAAGCTGAGAGGCTGAAGAAGCAATTGAAGTTAATAATAACTAACAATGTTATTTAAAGAAGGAAAAGTTACATTTATATAGTGCCCTTCACGACCCCAGGACGTCATAAAGCGCTTTACAGCCAATGAAGCTATCTTAAAGTAGTCATTGTTGTAATGTAGGAAACACGGCAACCAATTCGCATGCAGCAAGGTCCCACAAACAGCAATGAGATATTGACTAGATCATTTGTTTTAGTGATTTTGGTTGAGGTTGGCCAGGACATCCCCTGCTCTTCTTCAAATAGTGCCATGGCATCTTTTTATGTTCACCAGAGAAGGCAGACAAGACCTCGGTTTAACTTCTCATCCAAAAGATGGCACTTCCAACAGTGCAACACTCCCTCAGTTACACTTGGTGGGTTCAGTAAAAGTAAGACTTCAATTTCAACCATAATTTATATCAATGAATGTATGAGGCATAAACTTTTGTACATCACAGGTTGAGTTGTAGAATTTGCAGTACAGAAATTATTTATTATTGAAAAACAGAATGTATTACTTTTATATTATATAATAAAATAATGCTTTAAACATTCCAAAGGTGGGCATCCTTTATTACAATATAATGTATAAAAATGGTTACAAGATGGTTACAAGATATAACCCATTCAACGGCCGCGATTTCGCCGACCTGGACGGTTCAAGGCGGGAGAGGTCGGTGGCGGGGGGGGCGACCCCACTACTGCGTGGATCCCGGCGATAAATCGAATCTTGCCCTAATGGGCCTTGTTAGGCCCGTCCTGCGCGTTTCCTGGCCCTATTAAAGGGTGCGGGTCTGGTGACATCACCGGATGACGCGATTATTGCCGGTTTATTTAAAAGGGCCATAGCCCCAGTTACTGTCAATTGCAAATTGATAGCATTCAGTGCTGTCAGTGTTGGAGTCTCTGCACTATGAGCTTGCAGCACCTCGCTTCACAGATGAGTTCCTCCATCATCTTGTGGAGGGAGTGAGAGCACGTAGGGAGGTTCTCTTCCCTGTGGACCGTAGGAACAGGCCTCCCCAGCAGACAAAGGCAGCGTGGCTGCAGATATCGCAGGAGGTTACGGGGCTGTCAGTGGTGGTTTGCACCTGGGTGCAGTGCCGCAAGAGGTTCAATGATCTCGTAAGATCAGGAAAAGTGAGTATTAAGCCACAATTACCTTGATGCTGCTGTGTGTCTCACCATATTCGCACCACTTTACATTGCCACCCCTACTCCTGCACAACGCTACACAGCCCAATATCCCTTGTACCTCCATCCATTCCTCTAACTCTATCTACATTATCAGGTCACCATCTTACTAGGCAGCCCTCACACTGAGCCTCATCATTATGCAATGACAGCAACTAACAACACAAAAGGAGGCAACTTGATATTGCCAACCCACTCCATCAAATAGTCAGTGTAAAGCTCTATGCCATTCCATTCCTTACACTCATACCATCACTCTCACTGAACCTGCTCTTCTTTCCCTCCTTGCAGGAAAAGGTAGCCCACAATAAGAGGGAGAGGGAGAGAACGGGAGGAGAGCTTCCACAAACCATGTGGTATCTGACGAGTGCAGAGGAGGCAGCCCTGGAGATTGCTGGAGTGGTAGACGTTCCAGAAGTGGGGAACGGAGAGAAGGGCTCAGTAGAAGAAGCTGGTGACAGAATGAATTTCCATACAATTGCATGCCTTTCATCATTGCCTCATATGGGGTGTGATGTCAAGACAAGATGAATGCTCATCATGTGGATAATGGTATGTGTCTGCAGTGGATATCCTGTATATCTAACTGATGTCTTCACTCTCCCACAGGTCCATCAAGAGCCCTCCCCTCCCCCACCCCCCCACTCTCCAGGAGGAACAGCAAGAAGACTCCTCAGAGGAGCCTTCTGCCTCTGAGGGTGCAGCGTCACCTCAGACAACGCAACCCAGCACCAGCGCAGAGTCGCACACCTCGGTGGGTATGTTGCGAGATAGAGTAGTGTTGTCACCTGGTGTCTCACAAGTCACAACTGAGCAGCAGCAGATGATGGAGACAGGGACAGCAGTGGAGACTCCTCGTCGGAGGGCGCAGGAGTTTCCTAGCTCTGCTCAGCTGCATGCAGATGCTGAGCCTCGGGGGCCATCCAGGAAGAGGGCGATTCTGGAGCTGCAGGAACAAGTGCAGGAGGCTCTGACTGGTTTTGCGACCACAGTGACTGCAAGTGTGCAGAGAATGGAGGAGACAATCTCCAGCACGAGCAATACCGTGGCACACTCACTGGCAACTATAGCTTCCTCCATGGATAGGATGGCCGCCTGCATGGAGGAGACATGGCGCCAGTCGCATGAGAACATGGTTTCTCTTCAAAATAGATGCTCATCTATGGAGGAGAGATGGGCATCTATGGAGGAGAGAACCAGAAGCTCATAGATGTCCTTTGTAGGAGAGATGTCAGTATAGAGGTGGGCCCTCATGACCCCACTGAAGTGCAGCAAGGTGCTCTCCAGCTACTTGCTAGCAGGGAAGTGCGGGTGACCCATGAAAGGGATGATGGTGGGAGGGGACATGTAAGTGGGGGCTCCACTCCAAGCGCACTGACTTCCACCCCTTTGCCAACCCCTCGGTCAGAGCTCCAGATGCCTCCCTGGACAGTGATGGCTGAGTCTGCGCATGCACAGGCTCAGGAGGAGCAGACTTTGGCGGAGTCATCAGTGGCTCCAAAACCCAGAGGACAACCGACAAAGGCATCTAAGCAGGCACAGTACGGAGATGAGGAGGCTGCCTCTACTGAACGTAGAAGCACCCTGAAAAGAAAGATCCCACACAAATAGTCACAAGGGTAGTCACTCGGGTGTGTCTTTATTTATCAATGTCATGTTAGTATCCTATGAAGTGCTGTTAATAAGTCATCTAATTGTCACATTTGGAGGTCGTTGGCAAATTTGTGTGATGAAATGGCAGTGGCAGAGTGAAGGGTCAGGGCTCATTTCACACCCAGCAATGGTGATGAGAGTCAAAACAAGGGACGAATCATTGTGTGACTGGTGCATGGTGTTGGTGTTGGGTGATGCAAACCTGCGTACGTGGGTGGCAGCCACATGTATGAACTGCATGAAGTTATTGAAATCTGCCATTGATAAGGGTATCCCTGGCGTGACGGTCAGCAACGTGCTCGCGTACTGGTCACAATAGGACCGCTGGCTCGTCCAAGTGTTCCTCATCCTTGTAACCAACCTCATGGTGAGCCTCGTCCTCCTCGTCCTCTGATGAGGCTCTGCACTCAGCGGCGTCTTCCTCATCCAGTACTAATCCTCACTGCTGCGCTATGTTGTGCAGGGCGCAGCAAACGACGACTATTCGCGAGACCCTAGCTGGTGCGTACTGAAGGGTCCCTTCAGATCTGTCGAGGCATCTGAAGCGCATTTTGAGCAAGCCTATTGCCTGCTCGATGACACTTCTCATGGAGATGTGGCTTTGATTATAACGTCCCTCAGGCTCATTTGTTGGCCTCCTCAAAGGTGTCATGAGCCACGTCTTTAGGGGATAGCCCTTGTCTCCAAGCAGCCAGCCGGCAACACTGTTTGGCGGTGCGGAGAGCTGAGGGACAGTGGAGTGGCGCAGGATGTACGAGTCATGGCAGCTGCCAGAGAACTTGGCGCACACATGGATGCTAATCTTCCTATGGTTGCAGACCAGCTGAACGTTGAGGGAGTGGAAGACCCTGTGGTTAACAAATGCTACTGGGTTGTGAAGGGGTGCCCTGGTGGCCACATGTGTGCAGTCAATGACTCTCTGCACCCGTGGGAAGCCAGCTAGAGCGGCAAAGCCAAGCGCACATTCATTGACAGTGGCTTCATTAGTGGCAAAATGAATATAATTTTTGGACTTGTTAAACAGGGCATCGGTTACCTGTGCGATGCATCTGTGGGCAGCCGACTGTGAGCTGCCACAAAGGTCTGCTGCAGATGCCTGGAACGAGCCTGAGGCAAAGAAGTTGAGGGCAAGGATGAGTTTGACAGCCACTGGTAAGGAGTGTGGGCTGCAGGTCTTGCTCCCATAAAGTGCAAATGTCGGCGATGACCTGGCGTGATAGCCTGAGCCTCCTTTGGCACTGCTGCTCCGTCATGTTGAGGAAGCTCATCTTTTGCCAGTATACCCTGTTTTGGGGGTATGGCCTCTGACGCGGTGTAGCCCTGCGCTGAAGCCCAATGCATTGTGCAGCATCAGATGGTTGGCGCTCTAGTTGTTGCTGGTGTGGCTGGTTCTGCTGCTGCTGCGGCTGATCGTCATCAGATTCGGAGGACCAAGGTAACAGAGCATAAATCATGCCCATTCTGATGATTTATATGGCAGATGAAGTTCAGATGACAGAACCAATCTATCAAGGGTTAGCTATGATGTTGCAAGGAAGTGACAGTGAATAGAGAGTTTATTGCAAACACTTCCCAAATGCATAAAGCTTAAAAATCTGTTCCAAACACTCAAGCCTGAAGCTTCTGAGAGTGGAAAGTGACCAGCTGTAAAATGGCAGGTTTTAAACCACTTTTGCAGCTGTCACCCATTGAAAGAAATGAAGAGTTGTTCAGAACCCGACATACTGACCTGGCGTGATCCCCGAGTGACGGGAACCTCGTGGAAAACTTGGGAAAATACTTTGTGCCTGCGAAAATGGTTTAAACACTCTCTCAACAAGTGCAATTGAATGACCCGCCGCTTAGTGCCGTGTCTGCAAAGCGCAGGCAGAACCGGCACTCGGGAAACTCACAAGGAGGCGGGTTTAGAGGCGGATACCACCCCGCTGTCAATCATTTGGATTTTGCCAGCGGACTACGCCTCCGAACCCGCCCTCTGAGCGCCGGCAAAATTCAGCCCAACAAATTCTCTTCCACCCACTCCAATCCAAACACAAACAATCCAACTAGAACAACTTTCCTATAAGACTGTTGCAGATTAAAACTAGAACAAATATACTTGTTAGCTCGTGCACGTGGCATATGGAATTTATTCCACTGCTTGAGGCAACAGCAACTTGTGAGGGCTAGCTGTCGTCACGACAACTTGTGGCACACACATAAGAACATAACATAAGAAATAGGAGCAGGAGTAGGCCAATCGGCCCTTCGAGCCTGCTCCGCCATTCAATAAGATCATGGCTGATCTGATCCTAACCTCAAATCTAAAGAACACAAGAAGTAGGAGCAGGACCCGGCTACTCAGCCCCTGGGCCCGCTCCGCCACCCACAGGGCCTTGACCGATCCGAACTCAGCCTCATGTCCAATTTCCTGCCCATTCCCCGTAACCCCTAATTCCCTTTACTTCTAGGAAACTGTCTATTTCTGTTTTAAATTTATTTAATGATGTAGCTTCCACAGCTTCCTGGGGCAGCAAATTCCACAGACCTACTACCCTCTGAGTGAAGAAGTTTCTCCTCATCTCAGTTTTGAAAGAGCAGCCCCTTATTCTAAGATTATGCCCCCTAGTTCTAGTTTCACCCATCCTTGGGAACATCCTTACCGCATCCACCCGATCAAGCCCCTTCACAATCTTATATGTTTCAATAAGATCGCCTCTCATTCTTCTGAACTCCAATGAGTAGAGTCCCAATCTACTCAACCTCTACTCATATGTACACCCCCTCATCCCCGGGATTAACCGAGTGAACCTTCTTTGTACTGCCTCGAGAGCAAGTATGTCTTTTCTTAAGTATGGACACCAAAACTGTATGCAGTATTCCAGGTGCGGTCTCACCAATACCTTATATAACTGCAGCAATACCTCCCTGTTTTTATAATCTATCCCCCTAGCAATAAAAGCCAACATTCCGTTGGCCTACTTGATCACCTGCTGCACCTGCATACTAACTTTTTGATTTTCTTGCACTAGGACCCCCAGATCCCTTTGTACTGCAGTACTTTCCAGTTTCTCGCCATTAAGATAATAACTTGCTCTCTGATTTTTCCTGCCAAAGTGCATAACCTCACATTTTCCAATATAGTATTGCATCTGCCAAATCTCCGCCCACTCACCCAGCCTGTCTATATCCCCTTGTAGGTTTTTTATGTCCTCCTCACTTTCTACTTTCCCTCCCATCTTTGTATCATCTGCAAACTTTGATATGTTACACTCAGTCCCCTCCTCCAAATCGTTAATATAGATTGTAAAGAGTTGGGGACCCAGCGGAACACCACTGGCTACTGGTTGCCAGTCTGAGAATGAACCATTTATCCCAACTCTCTGCTTCCTGTTAGATAACCAATCCTCCACCCATGCCAGAATATTACCCCCAATCCAGTGATTTTTTATCTTGAGCAATAATCTTTTATGTGGCACCTTGTCGAATGCCTTCTGGAAGTCTAAATACACTACGTCCACTGGTTCCCCTTTATCCACCCTGTACGTTATGTCCTCAAAGAACTCAAGCAAATTTGTCAGACATGACTTCCCCTTCATAAAGCCATGCTGACTTTGTCCTATTAAATTATGTTTATCTAAATGTTCCGTTACTGTCTCCTTAATAATAGACTCCAAAATTTTACCCACCACAGATGTTAGGCTAACTGGTCTATAATTTCCAGCCTTCTGCCTACTACCCTTTTTAAATAAGGGTGTTACATTAGCAGTTTTCCAATCTGCCGGGACCTTTGCTGAGTCCAGGTAATTTTGGAAAATTATTACCAAAGCATCCACAATCCCAACTGCCACTTCCCTCAAGACCCTAGGATGTAAGCCATCAGGTCCAGGGGATTTATCCGCCTTGAGTCCCATTATTTTACTGAGTACCAATTCCTTAGTGATTTTAAATTGTATTTAGCTCCTCCCCCCCAGAGCCCCCTGTTTGTCCAGTGTTGGGATATTCTTAGTGTCCTCTACCGTAAAGACTGAAATAAAATATTTGTTCAGCATTTTTGCCATCTCCATGTTTCCCACCATTAATTTCCCGGTCTCATCCTCTAAGGGACCTACGTTTGCTTTAGCCACCCTTTTTCTTTTTATATAACTATAGAAACTCTTGCTATCTGTTTTTATATTTTTTGCTAATTTATTTTCATAATCTATCTTCCCTTTCTTAATCAATCCTTTAGTTACTTTTTGCTGTCTTTTGAAGACTTCCCCATCTTCTATCCTCCCACTAAGTTTGGCTACCTTATATGTCCTTGTTTTTAGTCGGATACTATCCTTAATTTCTTTACTTAGCCATGGATGGCTGTCATTTCTTTTACACCCTTTTTTCCTCAGTGGAATATATTTCTTTTGAAAGTTGTAAAATAACTGCTTAAATGAACACCACTGCTCATGTACCGTCTTACCCTTTAATCTATTTTCCCAGTCCACTTTAATCAATTCCGCTCTCATACCATCATAGTCTCCTTTATTCAAGCTCAGTACGCTTGTTTGAGAACCAACCTTCTCACCCTCTAATTGGATATGGAATTCAACCATGTTATGGTCACTCATTCCAAGGGGATCCTTAACTAAGACATTATTAATTAATCCTGACTCATTACACAGGACCAGGTCCAAGGTTGCTTGCCCCCTTGTAGGATCAGTTACATACTGCTCAAGAAATCCATCCCTAATACACTCAATAAACTCTTCCTCAAGGCTGCCCTGCCCAATTTGATTTGTCCAGTTAATATGATAGTTAAAATCCCCCATAATTATAGCTGTTCCCTTATTACATGCCCCAACTATTTCCTGATTAATACTTCTTCCAGCAGAGTTGCAACTATTAGGAAACCTATATACTACTCCCACTAGTGTTTTTTCCCCTTATTATTCCTTATCTCCATCCAAACTGTTTCATTATCCTAATCCTTTGACCCAATATCATTTCTCTGTATTACAGTGATTCCTTCCTTTATTAACATAGCCACCCCACCTCCCCTTCCTTCCTGCCTGTCCTTCCTGATTGTTAAATACCCTGGCATATTTAATTCCCAGTCGTTGTCACCCTGCAGCCATGATTCTGTAATGGCCTCAAGATCATACCCATACGTAGTTATTTGTGCCGTTAACTCGTCCATTTTGTTACGAATGCTACGTGCATTCAGATAAAGAACTTTCAAATATGTTTTGTGACACTTAGTTCCTGCTTTTTCCTTTTTAAATGCACACCTGTCTTAAGGCGCAAAGGCCAAGGAGTGAGGCGCTAACTCAGAGCGCTGGCGAAGCTCATGTAATGTCAGTCAGCAATGGAACACACACACAATGGCACGGGCCAGTTCTTAAAGGGAATGGTTAATCTTGCTTTCCATCCACATCCTGTTCATTGCAGCCTTGAATCTCGGCCTGGAGAGACTTGCACATCAAATGTGCTGGAAAGAACAATGGAGAGCACCAGGCAAAGAGCTCAGAGTGCAGCTCCCACAGTCTCTGCTAAATCGATACAAGGAATGGCAAATCAAAATGAACCTGCAAAGTGCTGCTCAGTACCCAAAACTCCTTCCCACAACGTTGAATCTCTCCAGAAGTCTCTCCCTCTCTCTCTCAGAATGCGTAGTTCAAAAATGCCACCAACAATAAAAGACAGGAAGAGGCCCCCTTTAAATAGCGCCCCCCCCAGCCCCACAGCGATTGATAGCGTTCCAGTCTTCTGGTCGTTGGATGCGCCAGGCGGTAAGGCAGGGGGCGCCACTCAATTTCCGCTCCGGGGCGCCACAAGGGCGTTGCACCATGGAATGACGTCACAATCTGCGCGCGCAGGTGGTCGCAGTGGTAAGTTTTAGCGCCGCCGCACAATTTACCTTTTACTCCATACCTTCTGTCCCTTCCTGACACGCTTTCCTCTATCTCCCTGCTCAGGTGCCCAACCCCCTGCCACTTTAGTTTAAACCCTCCCCAACAGCACTAGCAAACACTCCCCCTAGGACAGCGGTCCCAGCCCTGCCCAGGTGCAGACCGTCCGGTTTGTACTGGTCCCACCTCCCCCAGAACCGGTTCCAATATCCCAGGAATTTGAATCCCTCCCCCTTGCACCATTCCTCTAGCCATGTATTCATTTGAAATATCCTCCTATTTCTACTCTGACTAGCACGTGGCACTGGTAGCAATCCTGAGATTACTACCTTTGAAGTCCTATTTTTTAATTCACCTCCTAACTCCCTATATTCTGCTTTTAGGACCTCATCCCCTTTTTTACCTATATCGTTGGTGCCTATGTGCACCACGACAGCTGGATGTTTGCCCTCCCCCTCCAAAATGTTCTGTAGCCGCTCCGAGACGTCCTTGACCCTTGCACCAGGGAGGCAACACACCAGCCTGGAGTCTCGGTTGCGGCCGCAGAAACGCCTATCTATTCCCCTTACAATTGAGTCCCCTATCACTCTTGCTCTACCACTCTTTTTCCTCCCAGCCTGTGCAGTAGAGCCACCCATGGTGCCAGGAAGTTGGCTGCTGCTGCCTTCCGCTGATAAGTCATCCCCCCCAACCGTATTCAAAGTGGTATATCTGTTTGAGAGGGGGATGTCCACAGGGGACCCCTGCACTACCTGCCTGCACCTCTTACTCTGCCTGGTGGTCACCCATTTACTTCCTGCCTGTGCACCCTTTGCCTGCGGTGTGACCAACTCTCTAAACGTGCTATCCACGAGGTTCTCAGCATCGCGAATGCTCCAATACGCCTCCATCCGCAGCTCCAGCACCGCATTGCGGTCTGTCAGTAGCTGCAGCTGGATACACTTCCCACACACATGGTTGTCAGGGACACCGGAAGGGTCCCTGATTTCCCACGTCGAGCAGGAGGAGCATAACACGGGGCTGGGCTGTCCTGTCATGACTTACCCTTTAATTAATTGAACTTAAATTAAATCAAATCAATACCACCAATTACACTCAATTAAATGATATACTCAAGGGCCCTTGGTTACTAGCACTAGAAACTATATCCACAAAATTAAGACCTTCTAAACTTTATAAACTATGAACCTTAACTGTCAAACTATAGAGTAGTATAAATACTTACCTAGCCGTACTCACCTAATCAGCTGCTCCCTCCTGCCCGCGTCACGTTTTGAATCGTGACGTGGCTCTGGAACACCGCCGCCGGTCTGAGATTGGTATGCCTGTAAATGAAAAGCCCGCGAAAGTGAGTTCAAATACTCACTGGACCTCCGGTCTCGTCGCTCCCGACACCAGCCTGTAAATGAAAAGCTCGCGAAAGTGAGTTCAAATACTCACTGGACCTCCGGTCTCATTGCTCCCGACACACATCAGAATTCAATTTGAATTTCAAGAATACAAACAAACAATTACCTTTCTGGTGGTATACAACGGACCACAAAATGTTATACAATCCAAAGAAAACTTCTATAAATGTCACTTAACTAAAATACAACCAAACACATCTTTACACTAAATTAAAGCTCTAATAACCAGCTGGCAAGTGGAGCCCATGATAGAATTCACTTCAACAACCAAATGGCAAATGTTAATCTAATTAGCACCACAATGGCAACTGCCTTTAATGCATTTGGGGCACTATTATATACTGCAAAGACTGCCATGCTGTGCCAAAGCTTTATTCATAGCAGGTACATTTATTTTTAATTTTTAACCATACAACAAAAAAATCATACATGTATAATAGGCCAGAGTTTGCTGAAAAAATAACGGTGTCTGAACAATGTACGCTGTTATTAATGTGCAAATTGGCCAGCAACTTGTGGCGGGGAAGAGATACCCCATGAATTGTGAATCGCCACAAGCTGCTGGTCAATTTGTGCCACTTCGCCGTTAGCTTCGCGAAAATGGCATCTCGTACTTAACCGCCCCGTGATTTTCATGAAGTTGCTGCATTTGCACATTAATTGCCCATTAAACTCATCACAGAAAGTTAAACCTAGTAATTAACAGAGCAAGTACACTTTTAACGATGTGATAATTGTTAATGACTGCCAATCAACCTCTCTGACCCAAAAAGTGAACAATTTTAAGTGTGGAGTCTCATTCTTTCAAGTTGTGCATTGTTTGAGAAGATTTTAAAAATGTCAAATTTTATATTTTACATTTTTTTCTTACTTTTCCTTTCTGTCTCTTTTTTTCTTCTCTCTTTATCCAGTCTTATTTTATTTCTCTTTCTGTACCTGATTTGACATTGAATTCACCCACTCTAATTTACCCTCCTTCTCAGTCCTTCCTCTGTTTATTTCTCAATCTTTAAATCTCATTGGTTAAGGAGATGCTCAGTTTGTCCTGTTGTTGATCAAGGTCCCAGATGCCCTGTTTCACTCGCTGAGCTGTTATCTGCTCACAACTTCGTAGGCAAAAATTTCTCAAACCTAAAACATGCACAAACAAGTCTAACTAATGAGGCATGCCACGAGATGCCCCGCTGCAACAAAATCTGGCCCATATCTGCGTATGTGAAGGAGTGTAATGTTAGCTGCTTCACAGGCAGTGTCTTGTATATTTTCATAGCAAAAAGTGGTGCAATCATAGTAATGTCTGAAATTTCAAATAAACTAACTTTTAATTTGCTTTCAGCAGAAAAAATAATTATAGGTGAGATCATTTTGGAAATATAGAAAGACATCATGGATATTTAGTTTGTTGATTATTTTTTAAGTTTTATCAAAGATCATTAAAAAGTAATGGAGAAAAATGCTAAATGCAGAAAAGATTTTGGCCCAGATTTTATGGTGCTTCCGACAGCGTACGCACAGCATTTGATAAAAGAAGGCCTTACACCTGGTAAAAGCAGGCATAAGGCCTTCTTTTACCAGCGTAAGAATTAAAATAAATGTTAAAATAATTTTTTTAAATGATTTAAACATTCTCTTACATTTAAAAATAGTTTAGGTAAATTTTGTCCCGTTTTAAAATGTTTCAATTTATTTTTCAAAAAATTACATTTTTATTTTAAATATTTAATTAAAGGGTCTTTTAATTAATTTTGAACATGTGATCATTTATTTTTATTTAAGTGTTGTGAAGTTTTATTTATTCGGTGATTTCTAATATGCTTATGGAGATTCTGTACGTAAATGGAATTCCCATAAGCATCATAGGAATCCCCCTTTTTGATTGGTTGGCCTGGGGACGCTTGTGAACCGCATGTGCCCCTGGGATCCGTGGGCCTTTACACAGGCCCAGGACCGGAAGAGTTCAAAGCTCCAGAGACACCAGACAAGTTCGTACTTTTCTTTCGGTTCGGAGGCATACGCCGGCAGCAAGCCTCCGAGCACAATTTCCAGGCCATTAGTTGACAAAGTTTAGTGTCAGAATTCACTGATGTTTGTATGAGTTGGGTGCATTCTGTTTCTCTGTAATTACACTCATCTAATTATAGTTGCTACTGAAGTAAGATTTTTGCAAACTCATCAAAATGTTGAATCTGCAGTATAATTTAAATTTTATGAAGTTAATGTTTGAATACCAAGCAAAATATCAAAATTGGATTATGAAAGTTCCTCCCTTGAGCCTAGCATTATATTTCATTAGGTAGATGTTGGCATTCTGGTATGAGACTATAAAAATAATTGTCAAATATTTGTTCAAAAGTTATACTTTAAAAAAACACAACCATTCCAGTTTGTTGCAAATTTAGGTCTGCACTAGATATTCCCTCAGGTGAAATGTCACCAATCGCTCCTGTGAGTGTATTATTAATATGAATCTGCTTTCACTACCTAAATCTAGACGTACAATAGTGTGACCCAGGGGTGTAACAGTGAGGCCTCTTGCTACATGGATGGAATACTGTAAATTTTGATTGGTGTTTTCACATGCACTTCTCCAATCCTATGAAATATAGACTGATTAATATTTCAACAACAACTTACATTTATATAGCGCCTTTAATGTAGTAAAATGTCCCAAGGTGCTTCGCAGCAGTGTTATCTGACAAATTTGACACCGAGCCACATAAGGAGATATTAGGACAGGTGACCAAAAGCTTGGTCAAAGAGGTAAGTTTTAAGAACGTCTTAAAGGAGGAGAGATAGAGAGGTGGAGAGGTTTAGAAACATAGAAAAATAGGAGCAGGAGTAGGCCATTCGGCCCTTCGAGCTTTAGGGAGGCAATAAAGACCTAGGCAGCTGAATGGTAGGGCAATGGAAATCGGGGAAGTGAAAGAGGCCAGACTTGGAGGAGCGCAGTCAGTGAGACAAGGCCAGATATGTATCATGAAGCTACTTTATTTTGCAGTCAATAAGTGAATGTAAAATGTAGCAGTTACAGCAAATCTTGCCTTACTTTAACTTAGGATGGAAATTTGTTCTGAGCAGCCCTGCTCTGTTGCCATAACTTTGCCTCCATCATCTATTCTAATTCTGCTGTCACCTTCTCCAACTACCTGTCCAACATTAAAAGCCAGATAAGACATGGGATAAAAATTGGTATGCTTTGTGCCAATCTTTCTGGCAAAAAACAGGGGCAACAATGACAAATTTAGCACTAGAACGGCCTATGCCCAATCTACGCGTGTGTTTGGACCACTGCTAAATTCATCGGGCCCATTTTCTAGGTATCCCAGGCAGCCACCTAAAACAGGCGTTAGGCCCCTTGCATATGTTAAAGATGGACCTAACCACTGTTTAATTACCCCTCTGAGAAACTGGTTTCTGATAAGCAGAACAGGAGCCGGGCCTATTGCACTCAGGATTTTAATTGTTGCTGTGAAGGCAGGAGGAGCAGGAATACTCCACCAACTCCTTCAGTATGTCGAATCGCCCCCCTCCCCTGGGTACTATAGTCTGGGCACTCGTTGCCACCGCAACCCTACCTTCATGTCTGAAATCGGGCGGTTGTGAAAATCTACCCCATGAGCTCTTCGTATTTAAATCCAAACTATCCTCTTTCACTTACAATCACTTCCATACCTTTGGCCTGGATTCCATCAGCTGCTCATCTCTGAGCTCAGTTTCCATTTCCACTTTTAATCCATTACTAAGGTCACTTTTCTTCAACCCCAAACATTGCTTATTTCCACCCATACCTTTTCCCCACTGCTACTGAGACCCAAATCAATTTTTTTGTTATTTGAGGGGCAAACAATTCTCCAAACCTCCCCTTTCTGACCTCTTCCTCTCGCAAATTATAATTTATCCAGAACACCCTAGTCTGTGTCCTCTTCAATGTAACATATTGCAGTCCTATCACCTTTCTCTTTGCCAAGCTTCACTGGCAATCGTCTATTTTAGATCATTCCTGGATTTATCATAGAATTATAGAATGATACAGCATAGAAGGAGGCCATTCAGCCCATCATGCCTGTGTCGGCTCTTTGGTAGAGCTATCCAATTAGTCCCACTCCCCTGCTCTTTCCCCGTAGCTCTGTAATTTTTTCCCTTCAAGTATTTATCCAATTCCTTTTTAAAAGTTACCATTGAATCTGCTTCCACCACCCTTTCAGGCAGTGCATTCCAGATCACAACAACTTGCTGTGTTAAAAAAGGGGCAGATTTTGCGGTGGGTATGATGACGTACTCTAAGAGCTTGCGCATGTGCTCAATCCCGAACTTGCGATCTGTCAAGTTATGCCTAGACAGATGATCCGCACCGACAGGGAAACACTCATTGCTGGCGCAGAGTTGGGCTAATTGCCCACCAACTGTCCAGCAATTACGGACGAAAATATTACGGTTAGTGAAAGCAGGCGCAGGAGCCCATTTCACTGTGAAAGGAATCACCTTTCTGTTCTTTTGCAGGTTAAGCCATGTTAATGGTGAAAATAAATAAGAGTTTGCATCCAGCCAGGGCGGTTCAGCTAAAATGCTTTAAGGAGTGTATTTTTTTAATTTATCAAAAGTTTTTTTCATTTTGACAGGCATAATATTATTTGATATCTTGAATGAATACGGTACAATTACTGTAATACAGTTTAATTAAGGAAAAGAAAAAATCTAATATCAATTTGCACACCCCCCACCCATTATATGTAAAAGCACCCTCCTTTCTCCTCTGTCGCCTTTTTCTGTAACTTTATTCCTCTGTGTACCAGTATCCCATTGAACAATTAACTGTAAAAGCCTGATGCTGGTTCCCACATATCTGTCAAGAGGAAACTCGGCGCTTCCACTGATTGGAGCACCAGGCCCACGTGATCCCAGGTACACTTCTGCATACGCTTCGCCCCCGGGATCCGTGGGCCATTACGCTGCCCTTGAGTATGCAGCATCAGAGAGCAAGTTCACGAAGGAGAGTGCCCATCACGTACGTTCGTATTCCATTCGGATGCCGACGGCGTACTCTGTAGGTACACCGCCAACCGCAACATCTGCCCAATCTTTCCTCATGTCGCCTCTGGTTCTACTGCTAATCATCTTAAATCTGTGTCCTTTGGTTACCAACCCTTCTGCCACTGGAAAGAGTTTCTCCTTATTTACTCTATCAAAACCGTTCATGATTTTGAACGCCTGTATAAAATCTCCTCTTAACCTTCTCTGCTCTAATAAGAACAATCCCATCTTCTCCAGACTTCCCATAACTGAAGTCCCTCATCCCTAGTACCATTTTAGTAATCTCTTCTGCACCCTCTTAAGGCCTTGAGTCCTTCCTAAAGTGTGGTGCCTAGAATTGAACAAAATACTTCAACTGAGGCCGAACCAGTGTTTTATAAAGGTTTAGCATAACTTCCTTGCTTTTGTACTTTATGCCCCAAGTAATAAAGCCAATGATGCCGTATGCTTTAACAGCTTTCTCAATTTGTCCTGCCACCTTCAAAGATTTGTGTACATACACCCCCCGGTCTCTCTGTTCCTGCACCCCCTTTAAAATTGTACCGTTTAGTTTATATTGCCTCTCCTCATTCTTCCTACCAAAATTTATCACTTCACACTTCTCCGTGTTAAATTTCATCTGTCATGTGTCTGCCCATTTCACCAGTCTGTCTATGTCTGCCTGAAGTCTGTTACTACCCTCCTCATTGTTTACTAAATTTCTGAGTTTCTTGTCAACAGCAAACTTTCAAATTATGCCCTTTATACCCAAGTCCAGGTCATTAATATACATAAAAAAGAGCAGTGGTCCTAATACCGACCCCTGGGGAACACCACTGTATACTTCCCTCTACTCTGAAAAACAACCATTCACCGCTGCTACTCTGCTTTCTGTCCCTTAGGAACATAGGAACAAACTGCCACTGTCCATTTAATCCCATGGACTTTAGTTTTGCTAACAAGTCTATTATGTGGTGCCTTGTCAAACGCCTTTTGCAAGTCCATATACACATCAACATTATTAGCCGAGGCACAGAATATAAGAGCAGGGAGGTTATGCTTGAACTGTATAAAACACTAGTTAAGCCGCAGCTAGAATACTGTGTGCAGTTCTGGTCACCACATTACAGGAAGGATGTGATTGCACTCGAGGGGGTGCAGAGGAGATTTACGAGGATGTTGCCTGGGCTGGGGAATTTTAGCTATGAGGAAAGATTGGATAGGCTGGGGTTGTTTTCTCTGGAACAGTGGAGGCTGAGGGGAGACCTAACTGAGCTGTATAAAATTATGAGGGGCCTAGAGTGGATAGGAAGGACCTATTTCCCTTCGCAGAAGGGTCAATTACCAGGGGGCATAGATTTAAAGTAATTGGTCGGAGGTTTAGAGGGGATTTGAGGAGAATTTTTTTCACCCAGAGGGTGGTGGGGGTCTGGAACTCACTGCCTGAAAAGGTGGTAGAGGCAGAAACCCTCATCACATTTAAAAAGTACTTGGATATGCACTTGAAGTGCCATAACCTACAGGGCTACGGACCAAGTGCTGGAAAGTGGGATTAGGCTGGATAGCTCTTTGTTGGACGGCGCGGACAAGATGGGCCAAATGGCCTCCTTCTGTGCTGTAACTTTCTATGATTCTATGAATGGCACTACCCTTATCAAACCTCTCTGTTACTTCATCAAAGAATGCAATCAAGTTAGTCAAACATGAAATACTTTTGCAATCTTCTGTAACCATACACTTTGCATTCACCCTTCGCTTCTCTGACACCAGATTTCTCCTTACTCCCCACATCTTCTATTCCATCAGCAGCTTTTCTTTCAGCCTCCACATTCCTGTCCTCTGGAACACCTTCTCTAAATCCGTCCATCTTGCCACATCCCTCCGTGCTTTCAAAGCCTCCTTTAACTCTTAGCCTGGACAAAGGGGGCAATTTTCATCCCGTTTTCAAACAGGAATGGGGTAGCAGTGGACCAAATTTAATGGAGCTCTACTTGCTGCTCCATTCCCGCCAATGTCCAAGCTGCCATGATTTTGGAGCTGGTCAGGAATGAGGCAAGCAGCACTCCAGCCCAAAGCAGTCTTCTTACATATGCAAATCAGGGTCCTACGCCATCTGTCGGATCCTGATACAATTTTGATGTTCCGCTGGATGGAGCTCTCCGTCAAGTGGAACTGAGTGTTGAATGGACAAAGCAAAGGACCGCTACTGGCTGCTCCAATGACTGGAAAAAAAATCACAGAACAAGAAGGCACAATCTTAAAACTTCAGGTAGGTAACGTAGGAGTGAAATTTACTTGAAACCTCCTCAACCTTTCTAATATACCTTCCCTTGTGATTCTAAGGCTTTCCAGTGTGCTTTTCCCCTGATACTCCTCTATCAACTCCAGCTTCTCTCTTCCTACCACACACACTTTTGGTGATTGACAACAATCACAAAATAGTGATAATTTCCCTGTCCTCGAACACCATCTCAGGAATCCACCATTAAATGGTCCAATATCGCTCTGTGTCCTTCTCCTAAAGAACATTTTTTTATTGTCCTTTATATTTTCTGCTCTGTTCCTCTCATGTTCTCTCTTTGTGTCTTTTATTAATTTCTTGTATTCCTCTACTTGATTTTATATTTCTTCCAATCCCATCTTCCCAGTACATTTCAGAATTGTGTAGGTCCTTTCTTTCTCCCTATTCCCTTTTCATCCATGTAGGTTTAACTCTTGTTTTGTCCTTGACTTTTTTCTGGGATAAACTACCTCTGTAATGTAAAACAGTAATTGTTAAAGCACTCTCATTTTCCATCCACATCCTTCTCTTTAAATAGTTCTTCCCATTTTATTCCTTTCATATGGCATTTAAACCCTTTAAATTCTGCTTTTCTGAATCCAATTTTTTTATAGTTTTAATTATCTGTTCTTTCCTCATTTAAACCTTAAAAGTAGCAATATTATGATTAACAGATGCTAATGATTACCTTATTTCAACTTGGCTTATTAATCCCTCCTCATTAGTTGGCAGCAAATCCAGTATTACCTTTCCACTTGAGGGTTTCCTTGCATGCTGTTTAAAAAAAGATTTTGAAGTACTTGAATAAGCTCCTTTGTGCTTACAGATTGTCCCTGCTGTCAGTCCCAGTGTTAATCAGCAAAATTAAAATACTCCATGGTTAGAACTGAGGCCTTAGTATTGATTTTTTTTTAATGGCCTTCCACAGCAGGAGATCTATCTTTTTATTTTCCAGTGGCCTGTAACATATTCCGAACAAACGTTTTCCCCTTTCTATTTTACAGGTTCCCTCTGTTTCTGCTTGCTCTTTTTTACATGTCCAAGGGGCTGCCACCTGTATCTTACTGTTTGCTGCACCATCGGTGGCAACAACTACATGGAAATTCTCTTCCAGCTACTCTTCCTCCTTGTGTGCAGTCCACAGTGTAACTAGTTGGTCCTCCAGGCTAGCAAGGGAGCTCAATTAGTCAGTATTTCCTGCAACACACTCCCCCTGGATAATTTAAAGATCCAGGATGGCCCACAAACCTGCATGTCAAATATTCAGTGAATTTAGCATCCGCAACAGCACCTTCAATTCAGGTGTGGTAAAGGATGTGTGGTTGTAAATTGTTTAGAATGTACCTTTTATAGACTAACTTCTCAGCTCTAACTCCTGTGAGTAAAAGAAATATACACTTCACACAACTGCTTTCTTCCTTTTATACTCTTTCCTGAATAGTCCTCATAAATACATAGACATACACTCTTATGCACACACAGCACACACGCAGATTACTAATTCTGGTCAGCAACGTTCAAGTCCCTCATTTCCAAACAGCTATAACACTGTTATACTACTTAATTGCAAAGACATTAGTATCAATCTCACTCAACCATTCAAATTTTTCAGTTCCAACCACAGTCCATCAGTTCCCACTCCTGTAAATAAAAAAATAATACTACATGCTCTGCCAAAATCTCACTTTGGTGTAAATGTTTTTGCATTCTTTCACCTGAGAGAAATTTGCACCTACATAAATGTAAAAGTCCAAATGCATCTGCTATTTTCCTCTTTTTATTGTATATTTGGTTCCAACAAAGTGCTGCTCGAGGCAATTGTATGAGGATAAATGTCTCATGAATTTGACCCGAGTGGTTACAGAGGGCAGAAAAAGAGAAGCTGGAGAAATTGGACTGGAGTGCCAGCAGTCAAACCATCATCTCGTGCATGCTCCAACAACCCTGGTTCAATAAGTGATGGTTAATTGAGTTTGAACTCCTATGCAGAAGGCACAAGTTTCCAGGCCTTGATATTGCCTGGGATTGACTTCCAGAAGGAAGAAAGATAGTGTGTGAAGCTTTCCTACTTGTATTATGTCTGGTTACTCGGCATGCAAGTGAATTGAGCTGGTATTTTTTGTATTATTTTTTCCATCAGTCAGTTTTCTGTGTTAAGGTATATGTGATATTCAGCAAATAAACTGTTAAAAGGGTCTTGCAGAAAAAAATATTGCAAATTATAGTAACTGATCGCTAACAGGAGCCCACTCCATACATACATCTACCAATGATGGAAAGCACTGTATGTATCTCATTATTTCTTCATTGTACACCATCTGAAATAACCTAATATAAAGTGATTAGACTAAAATTCAGAATACATACATTGTTCTTTATAGGCTCCATTGAGGCGGATGTCAGGGGCTGATGGGACTTTGCCATCTCCAAGCCCTCAAGCTGGAAAATGTGGATATAGTTCACCGCCCCAGAAACCGGAGGCTGTGGTTCATGCTATCAAGGTACTGATCACACTCACTCTTTCAGTTCAAACAGTTAAGAAATTGCAGAGTATAATTTAAGTCATAAATGCACCCACCCAGATAAAAAGTAGAGTTAATTCTATCAACTTTTTCAGAAATGAGAAGTCGCACAACACCAGGTTATAGTCCAACAGTTTTATTTAAAATTACGAGCTTTCGGAGCTGCTGCCCCTTCGTCAGGTAGAGGTACAGTGAGGGAATCTAATACACAGTATATATACACAGAGAGCGATTTGTCTGCAGAGATACAATCTGTTAGGAAGGCATTACATCAAAGACACATCAGAGTACAGCTAAGACAATGAGGTGGGTCACAGGGGGTCCAACGTGTCAAATGCTGCCGTCTGCAGTTGAGCTTTTAACTTTTTTTTTTGTTTGTTTTTTTTTGTGTTTTTTTTTTAAACTGGAAAGACAGACAACGATGTCGGAAGTATTGCAAATTGCACTTTACAATGGTCCCAATAGCAGCTAAGTAACTTCGACCACTTCTTTTCCAGAAGATACCACTGATGAAAAAGTGTTCTGTGATCTCATACATTTATCTTAATTTCTACTTTTTAACATTAAACATTTGGACTGGTGGGTAAATAGCTGCATAATGTGATACAGTGCTTACACAGACTAGGGAGCCCCTACGTTTGCTTTTTAGTCTGTATGGATTTAGCAAATCTCAGACAGGGTGATAAAGGAGGCACTGCAATTGGCCTCATTGTCCAAGTCTGGAAAAGGAGGAGGAAATCAACTGGAGTCCAAACACCTGATCATTATCGAATGACTCTTACTAGAAGTGCATATGTATGGATGTTAATGAAGTCAAGATCAGGCTCAACTGTGATGCACCCCCATTATTGAACAGTCCCATCACTTGCCAGCTAGTTAAAGATCCTACGGCACTATAGCTCACTATAGAGCAAAGAATTCTCTGCGTGTACTCCCTCAACCATCAAAACAATAAACACAGATTAACTAGTCATTCATCTCATTTACTAATTGTGAGGCCTTGTCACCTCCCTCTCACCACTGTGGTTTCTAGAACTAATGAAACATCACATGATTGTTAATTTACAGTGTCAGTCTGCACTAGCACTCAAGTCTTAAGGTGGCTCAAGTCTCCCATATCTTGTCAAATCCCTTTAATCTCTTGGAATGTTGGCTTCATTCAGTATATGCAGTATCTGGATTAGGAATAATGGAAGTCACACTGTCATATCAAGCTATTGTGTTGCAATCAGCCAATGATGAAAAACACATTGATGAACTGAGCAATGATGTAGTAGCCCGTACTTCACACTTGGCTCTTGGAAATGGATAGCTAGAGCATGTGACTTAAAATAATTTATGAATCAAATCTTTATCACCTTGACATTCAACTAATCAACTGCAAAACTAAAACATACTTGTCATCTACTTGTCTCTGTCCCGGTGCATTTTGTTTTCAAATATACACAACACATCTTATAGACTTTCAACTGTGGTGTTGTCGTTTGATGACCGCTGTGCTCTACATTTTTTAACTGTGTGCTACTGCTAATCAAATATTTTTTTTTTTTAAACTTAGGTTGTGGGAGTGCATGAAAACGTGGACAAAGAAGAAGACTATGAGAATGACCTGAGTGAAACAGAGAAAGCTATAGTCAGAGAAATGTGTAATGTGAGTAAATTGTGCCACAGCATTCAGCTACTGCTGTGCCTCCCGCCCAACTCTCATTTAGTGGATCCTTAGTCTTTGAAAACAAACATAGCAAGTAAGAATAAGAATTCAACAAAACACTTGTTATACTTTTATTAAATAACTTTTTTTGTAAAAAAAAAAGCCCAGTTAGAAAACAAAAGTACTTGTTTCTTGTCTCATTGCAGGTATATTAGTACTCTTAGGTGTGGCTCTTAGTATTCTCCATACTAATCCAAGAATACAAACCGAATCTTAACTTCAATTACAGTTTAATGTTTCCATTTTTAATTGGTTTTATTACTGGTTTCTAGTTGAGTTGAGTTATGTACCAACCATGTGGATTTAAAGTTCATAGGGAAGGGGTTTGTCCTGAGTTGACCATAACTCAACTCCTTTGTGATAGAAAGCTAATCCAACATTTTTAATAGTCTAGTCATTCCTAAGTATTGGGAAAACATCAGGTGCCTCAATCCTTGGTCCTAAAAGGCAGCATATTAGTGAAATAGCCTCAACATTTTTGTTAAATTGACCAGTGTATGAATGAATAGTGAAATCTTTAGATGATTTGGTTAAATCTGGATCAGAAGAGGTAATGAATGAGCAACAACTCGGACCAGTGCCATTAGCACCATTTTGCTGAAACACTAGCAGTATGGTATTGCACTGATTTGTAGTGAACTATACAAAACTGTAAGAACCTGTCACTTTTCAAGGGAGTGTTTTAATCTATGGAATGAAGAATGCTATTATGACAGAGCAGGCAAGTGTTAATTCATTCCAGCAAATACCAAAACAAAGAACAACACAATACTCCACTGCAATAAATTATCATTAATGGGCACCCGTAGCTTGCAACATGTATAAATGAATTTAAACAGCCAGCAAGGATTTCAGAACGCTGGAAAACAATTGAAAGTGATGGAATAAACTAAATGTTTCCTGGGCGATGATGCATTCCAGGTATTTTTTCACTTGTGAGAAAGACTTTCAGGGGTCTTTCACTGTCATGGAAGACAGCTCTAACTCACGGTCAGTATTGATACATCATCAGTATAAACAGGCCTCATCCTTCAATGAATTAGTAGGGGCCAAACGGTTTTTAATCTGCTTCATGCGTAATTTATTTAGAGGAAGATATTGACCACTAAAAGATTGTTAGATTCCTCACACTTTCTGCACTCTCTGAGGGAGGTCTGGTGTGGTTCCATTCAACATAATAGTAAATTAGATGAAGCTACCACTGTTTCCTTTTGGGCCCATTTGCAGGTTATGTGGCGGAAGTTGGGAGATGCAGCAGGTTCAAGCCCAGCAATCAGACAACATCTGTCAGGAAATCAGTACAGAGGACCAATGTAGCTGGGCTTATTTCCCATTGTGCTAAGCAGAAGAAATAAAATAAAATGAGGGGGAAAACACTAAGTTTCATTAAAAGCTAATTGACATTTTGACTTGACTGGTTTTGCATGTCTGTTAACTTGAAGTAGTTGCCTCCCCCTCCCCCCACCCCACTCCCCACCCCACTGCAAAAGATGTGTAGTTCTCATAGATCGTTTATGTTCAACTGCACACCAGCAATGGATGGATTATTTCAGAACAGACTTTAGTATTTTCACTGATGCTACAAACCTGTGTAATGAATTAACTGTCCACACTTTGCTGAAATCCATTAACAGTAACAAATACAATTCACTCTCTCTGTGTGAATATCCAAAGGGGGGAGGCTTTAATGCTGACGAGGACTCAGTGTTAGACTGTAAGTACGTATGTTAGACAAAATTCTCCTTGCATTTGGAGTTCAATTCAAATTCTGAGTTTACTAACTTTTGTCATGGTTAAAAGCATCAATTGTAGCTATACAAATGGTGAAGTGTGGGATATAGGAAAATTATGGATCCACTTAACAGAATTGACAGCTAACTGTGTACTGAACAAGATCAAACGTATTAAGTGTCGTACAGGCTCAGCCGATTGAAGACCATTGTCATATGTAATCCCTGAGTAGAACAATAAAAGATTTGGGAATTATCTAACAGAAATGTAATTCATGGGGCAGCTTTTGGGTGGCACACTCTAGATCTTCTTGTACAGTATATGGAAGATATCAGTGCGGGTTTTCAGTAACATCCTTTTATCCAACAAAATATCTTGGTTTTGTGAGCAAGTTAAAACTAGAAGCCCCACTCCAAATTTAAGCTTTCCTGAGTTATGCTGAAAGAGATGCAGTTATTTAGGATAATTGCCATGATGCATTCCATAGAGAGCAATACAGTGTTATGACACCTGCAGTCATTGAACATGATTTCCAGAGCTTCCCAAATAATTCAATTTGCATGAGAAATGTAATTATAAACAACAAAATTCTATCAAGTGACAAGTATACTGTTCCTAAACAGAGTTCAGTCACTGAAATCCAATAAAATCCTATTTGGAAGAGCTTATTGAAAGTGAAAGTTCACATTTTTATTAATGTTTCCTTAAAATAATATTTTATTAAGTATATGGCTGTCTAATATTGTTTATATTTAAACTGTATATAAAAAATACCCTGTATTTTTCCCCAGTGGTTGCATTGACTGTCTTGAAACTATCACAAATCAAATTTACACAATAACTACACAGTCCTCAATATTACATTAAACGTTTTCACATTTTCACTATTACTGTTTCCACTTTTGCTAAATTCTTCAAAGCAGTGAATAATTGGCCTGAGATAAGCAAATTGTAGTTGCCGAAAGTAGTCTGATATTAAGACAATATAGGCTGCTGCAGGAACATTGGGCCATATATTCCGATCCCTACGGGTGTGTACGAGCTGTGTACCCACCCGTAGAGACATCGGAAATGCTGGTTTCAGGCATGCACAGCGCATGCGCTGAAAACCGGCATTTCCGATCTGTCAAGAATGCTCTTGACAGATCGGACGCCTGCCCTGGAGAAAGGCCTCTGCGGGCGGATAGTTCCGCTTTCTGGAGAACCTCCGCCCGCAGAAAACCCTTAGAAACCTTACGCCTGGTAAAAGCAGGCGTAAGGCCTGCTTTTACCAGCATAAGATTTGAAAAAAAGTTTAAAAAAATTTTTTTTTCACTCATTTATCATTTAAAAATACTTTTTTAAAAAAGCTAAGTTTATTTTTAGCCCCGTAAAAAACGAATTATTTTTTTCAAAAAATTAAATTTTTGTTTAAAATATTTAATTTATTGTAATTTCAACTAATTTTAAAAATGTGATTTTTAAAAAAATTTATGTAATGTTTTAAAGTGTTTTTGGGGTGATCTCCATTCATATATTTGACAGGTCTATCTGTCAAGTGTATGAAGGGAGATTCCCTTCTTTGATTGGCTCTCCATGGCCCACGTGATCCCAGGGATGCTTGCGAACCGCATGCGCCCCTGGGATACATAGGCCCTGTGCACTTGGAGTTGGAGAGGCCCAGCATCGGAACTATATGCACCTCTGGAGCCCTCAGGTAAGTGCGTAAATTTTTTCCAGATCGGAGGTCTCCGCACGCGGGAAGCCTCCGATCGGAAAATACGGCCCATTATGTTATCCATTTTATAGCAGTAGAGTTATTTCTGGAAAGTAGGCTTAACTGTCCTCAACATGAACCTAATGCTGCATTGTACATCAGTTCACGTTCTTGGACCTCTGCTTACCTGATTTGTACCTTTAGGTGTTTCTCCAGATTTCTACCTTTTCCCAATCAGATTGTACTATAACAGGCTTCAAGATGAAAGTTATTACTATATCCCTTTGCCAAATCAAAAAGATTGTCCTTGCAATGATCATTCAACTGGTACATTCCACTGATGGCTCAGTAAATTTATCCAGTGTGAATAGCTGAGTCATACCAACTAGGAAGTCCCAAGGATTCATCCCTCTGTGTTGAGTTAGCTAATCTGCACTGGGGTGGTGGTAGGGGTGCTACATTTAGTCTCAGTAGCCTCGGTTGTCATCCATGGTTCCTGCTCCAAATAATTATCCAGAAATCCCGCTGGAAGTTTACATGTTTAGACATCTAATAATGGCAGATTTAGGCTCAAATATAATGCTCCCTATGATGGAATAGCCTGTCAACAATCACCATCAATTACCACACATGAATAATGACCACTTGGGTGAAGCACTGAAGGTGCTGAGAGCATGTGAAACTGAGCTGTTGGTAGCAATCAAATAGCATCAAACCTGACCCATTTCCAGCTCAATTTGTAATTTGCTCCATTTTTTTTATTGCATAGAATTTACAGCACAGAAACAGGCCATTCGACCCAACTGGTCTATGCCAGTGTTTATGCTCCACACAAGCCTATTAAATTTGTAATCCAGTAAAAATCACTCCAATGCATGGAGTGGCGCAAGTTAGCTTTTCACTCTGAGTTACATAGAAACATAGAAACATAGAATCTAGGAGCAGGAGTAGGCCATTCGGCCCGTCGAGCCTGCTCCACCATTCAATACGATCATGGCTGATCATCCAAATCCAGTACCCTGTCCCTGCTTTAATCCCCACAGTACACATATCCCACCCTACCCCCGTAACCCCACGTATTTAATTCCCCCTAACATATCCCATCCTATCCCCATAACCCCACATATTTAATCCCCTCCTAACACTAAGGGTCAATTTATCATAGCCAAATCAACCTAACCCGCACATTTTTGGATCTGAAGTCGACTTACACTAATGGGAAAAAATGTTCTCTCTAAGTGGTTGCCAATCTCAAACCAGTAAAAAGCAGAAGCAGGTGATACTATAATGGATAATAAGGAAATGGCAGACTTGTTAAATGAATATCTTGTATCCGTTTTCATCATCGAGGAAGAGGACAAAATACCAGCAGTACAAAGGAACCTAGAAATAAGTCAAGGCGAGGAACATATTGGATATTTAATATAAGTAAGAAAATGGGAATGGAGAAAATAATGGGACTTACAGACAAATCTTGAGGACCTGATGGTTTCCACCCAGGGTATTAAAAGAAACAGGTGAGGAAATTGCAGATGCCATAATCAGATTTTTCCAAACCTCTCTTGATTTGGGAATTGTGCCTTTGGATTGGAAAATTGCAAAAGTTACTGAATTATTTAAGAAAGGAGGGAGGGAGAAATCAGGAAACTATAGACCTGTCAGTTTAATGTCGGTTTTAGGGAAGTTACTGGAATGTATCATCAGGGACAGAGTGACTGAGCGCTTAAACAAGTATGAGCTGATCAGAGAGTCAGCATGGATTTGTAAAGGTTAGGTCTTGTCTAACTAAGCTAGTTGAATTTTTTGAGGATGTCACATACATGGTGGATTAGGGAGTGTCTATGGATGTTATCTATATAAGAACATAAGAAATAGGAGCTGGAGTAGGCCATATGGCCCTTCGAGCCTGCTCCGCCATTCATGGCTGATCTTCCACCTCAACTCCACCTTCCCGCACTATCCCCATATCTCTTAATTCCCTTACTTCCCAAAGATTTATCGACCTCTGTCTTGAATATACTCAACGACTGAGTATCCACAGCTCTCTGGGGTAGAGAATTCCAAAGATTCACAACTCTTTGAGTGAAGAAATTTCTCCTCATCTCAGTCCTAAATGGCTGACCCCTTATTCTGAGACTGTGACCCCGTGTTCTGGACTCCCCAGCCAGGGGAAACATTTTCTCAGCATTAACCCTGTCAAGCCCCTTAAGAATTTTATATGTTTCAATTAGATCACCTCTCATTCTTCTAAACTCTAGGGAATATAGGCCTAGTCTACTCAATCTCTCCTCATAGGGCAATCCCCTCATCCCAGGAACCAGTCTAGTGAACCCTCGCTGCACTCCCTCTGAGGCAAGTATGTCTTTCCTTAGGTAAGGAGACCAGAACTGTGCACAGTACTCCAGGTGTGGCCTCACCAATGCCCTGTGTAATTGTAGTAAGACTTCCTTACTCTTATACTCTAATCCCTTTGTATCAAAAGCTAACATACCATTTGCTTTCCTAATTGCTTGCTGTACCTACATGTTAACTTTCTGTGATTCATGTCCAAGGACACCCAGGTCCTTCTGAATGCAAACATTTCCCAGTCTCTCACCATTCAAAAACTATTTTGCTTTTTTGCTTTTCCTACCAAAGTGGATAACGTCACACTTCCCCACATTATATTCCATTTGCCATGTTCTTGCCCACTCAGTCAACCTGTCTATATCTCTCGGCAGCCTCTTTGCGTCCTCCTCACAGCTTACTTTCCCACCTAATTTTGAATAATCAGCAAACTTGGATACGTTACACTCAGTCCCTTCATCTAAGTCATTAATATAGATTGTAAATAGCTGAAGCCCAAGCACTGATCCTTGTGGTACTCCGCTAGTTACAGCCTGCCAACTCGAAAAAGTCCTGTTGACTCTGTCTAATCATATTATGATTTTCTAAGTGCCCTGTTACCATGTCCCTAATAATAGATTCTAGCATTTTGCCTACTACTGATGTCAGGCTAACTGGCCTATAGTTCCCCATTTTTTCTCTT
The DNA here is from genome assembly GCA_030390025.1 of Squalus acanthias. NCBI lineage: Eukaryota > Metazoa > Chordata > Chondrichthyes > Squaliformes > Squalidae > Squalus > Squalus acanthias. Next base: position 54,310,137 of record CM059436.1, read on the forward strand.
CCTCCTTTTTTAAATAGCGGGGTTATGTTTGCTACCTTCCAATCCTTGGGGACTGTTCTAGAGAATCTATGGAATTCTGGAAGATTAATACCACTGTCTCTGCAGCTACCTCTTTTAAAACCCTAGGATGCAGGTCATCAGGTCCAGGGGATTTGTCGCCACTTAATCCCATTAATTTCTCCAGTACTATGTCTTTACTTATACTGATTTCTTGAAGTTCCTCATTCTCTCTAGACCCTTGGTTCCCCATCATTTCCAGAATTTTTTGTGCCTTCTAATGTGAAGACAGATACAAAGTATTTGTTTAATGCCTCTGCCATTTCCTTATTGCCCATTATAATTTCTCCTGAATAACAACAGAAAACGCTGGAAAAACTCAGCAGGCCAGGCAGCATCCGTGGAGAGAGAAAGAGAGTTAACGTTTCAGGTCGATGACCTTTCATCAGAACTGGGAAGAGCCGGAAATCAAATAGATTTAAGGCCAGGGTAAAGCTGGGAAAAGGGGGAGGGGATAAAGGAACAAAGGGGGAGATGAAGAGACAGTAAGAGACATTAAGAGATATGCAAGGCTAGAGATAATTTCTCCTGCCTCTGCCTCTAATGGGCCCACATTTACTTTCACTAATCTCTTCCTATTTACATACCTATAGAAACGTTTACAATCTGTTTTTATGTCTCTTGCTAATTTAACTCTCATATTCTTTTTTCTCTTTCCTTATATGGGCTTGCAGAAGGCATTTGATAAGGTTTCACATGAGAGATTGTTACCAAAAATAAAAGCGCACGGAATTGGAGGTAACCTTGTGACATGGGTTGGTAACTGGTTAGGAGGTAGGAGACAGAGAGTAGGGATAAAGTGAATATACTTTGATTTGCAAATGTGGCAAGTGGTGTTTCCCAGGGATCTGTACTGGGGCCTCAAATTTGCACCATATATATCAGAGACTTGGTTGAAGGAATAGAAAGATTTATATCCAAATTTGCAGATGACACTAAGTTTGCAGGCACAGCAAGCTGTGTAGATGGGAGCAAAAAGTTACAAAGAGACATAGACAGATTAACTGAGAGTGAAAACAATGGCAAATGGAGTTTAATGTGGGGAAATGTGAAATCATCCACTTTGGATCCAAGAAAGACAAATCAGAATATTTTCTTAATGGTGAGCGACTAGGAACTGTGGAGGAGGAAAGGGATTTGAGTGTCCATGTACACAACTCACCAAAGCTAATGCACAGGTACAAAAAGTAATCAAAAATGCTCTGCTGGGCTGGAATACAAAGGGGAAGAAGTTATGTTTCAGTTGTGCCTTGGAGGGGGTATAGTGCAGATTCACTAGAATGATACAGGGGCTATAGCGCTAAATTAAGAGCACAGGTTGCAAAAACTTGGGCTGTATTCCCTTGAGTTTAGAAGATTGAGGGATGATCTAATTGAAATGTTTAAAATTATAAAAAAGGATTTGATAGTGTAGATACCAAGAATCTATTTCTTCTGGAGGTGGAATCCAGAACACGGGGAAACAATCTTAAAATTAAAGTTAGAACATTCAGGAGTAAAATCAGAAAGCACTTTTTCGCATAAAATTGTGAAAATATGGAATTCTCACTCCCAAAAGGCTATGGGTGTTAGGCCAATTAAAATTTTCAAGATTGAGATAGACACATTTTTATTAGATAAGGGTATCAAGATTTTTAATTAAAACTGTAATTGATAGATTTTTGTTGGATAGGGGATCAAGGGATTTGGATCAAAGGCAGGTAAATGGAGTTAAGGTACAGATCAGCTATGATCTAATTGAATGGCAGTATAGGCTCGAAGGTTGAAGGGCCTACTCCTGCTCCTATGTTCCCTCGTGGGTGTGAGCGAACAGAAAAAACCTCGTCCCGCCCCCACTGCTGGCTCCATCCCGTTGTCTGAAATGAATTTCCCCTGATTGGGCTTGTTTAGCCCGACCAGCGCATTTCCCGGCCAATTAGAGGAAACGGGTCTGGTGATGTCATTTGACGCGTCATCAGCTGGTTTCCTTAAAGGGACCAAGTCCAAATTTATTTTGACATTTGTGCTGTCGGTGTTCTACAACATTGAGGTGCTGCAAACACTGACAATCACTGCACAGAGGTGCAGGGCTGCACCCAGGCTCTCCCATGACTCCCTCCATATTCTTATGGAGAGAGTCACAGCACGCAGGGAGGTCCTCTTCCCTTCCCATGGGCGGAAGACACCTCCCCAGGAGATCAACACAGCCTGGTTGCACATTGCAGAGGAGGGCACAAGCAGGGAGGTGGTCAGGAGGACCTGGGTGCAGTGCCGCAAATGTTTCAATGATCTCAGTACATTACGAAACGTTAGTACAAAGCCACACTCAACCTCATCCTGCTGTGCCTCTCATCACATCCCCATCACTCTGCCTTCCCTACCCTACTCCTGCACATCATTACTCACACCAACATACCTTGCATCTCCACCCCTCCCTCTCTATCTATATTATCACGTTCCCCATCTCACTAGCCACCCCTCACATTCACCCTCATCCTAGTGCAGTCATACCAACTAACACACAAGGGTAGGCACTTGAGTGTTTTATGTAATGTTCATGTAAAGTTTCTGTTAATGTGGGGTCAAACATTGAAACCTTTATTTTTAACATTTTGCATTCTTGGACAGATTTGTGTGCATCTTTGGAAGTGGCTTAGTGAGTTGCAGTGAATGGTGAGACATAACGGTACCCCCCGCAATGGTGATGAGTATGAAAGGAATGGCTTGGGCATGGTAGGGATGCTTTATGGTGTTGGTGTGGAGTGGTGCCAACCTGGCGCATCATGTGGCAGCCAGGGTGTACAGCATCAAGTGAAGTAAATCTGGCCATGGCCAGGCCATTCCTGGCCTCCTGGGCAGCAATATGGTCGGGTGCTAATGCCCTCTGTCCTGTGCAGCATCAGTTGATTGCGGAGAATGTTGGTGTTGTTGTTGGTGCTACTGGTGTGCCTGGTGTTGGGGCTGATCATGGTGGGATTCTGAGGACCAAGGTGAGAGAGTATAAAGGGCACCCATGCTGATGGAATAGATGGCAAGTGAAGTAGAGATGACAGAAGCGATCTGTCAATGGTGAGAGAGGTAATGAGGTCAGACTGGATGGAGACTTGTGTAAAGACTTGCAGCATCGTGAATCTGTTGTAGAAATTCAATGAGGAAGAGCTTGTGGCTGAGGAAAGATAGCTCTGTAAGGTGGGAGCTTTTACTTTACATTTGAAGCTGTCAACTCAACAGCTGATTCAATGGCTACTGAACTCCCGCCTCAGCTTAACAGACGTGATCCCCAAACTGGGAGGACCCCGTGGGCGAGCACGTAAAATCAAAAGGTGAGCTCAAATGTATCCTTAATTATCTCTAAACAAGGTCATTATTGCCTGAGTTGGTTCCCCAGCTGCTGCCGGTTGGGTCTGCCCAGCGCTGACAGACCCGACATCGGGGAAAGGCGCGTGGCAGCGGGTTCACAGCGGGGTCCTGACCTGCTGTGGAAAAATACACTTTCCCATCCGACCCGCTGCTGATCTCGCCCGCTGACCACCCCATCCCAACCCCCCTGGAAAATCTCGGCCTAAGAATTTGTCAAAAGTTGGCAATCCCTTCTTAAGGATGTCTGCAGTGAAAAGTGAGAAAATGCACAAGGTGCAGTAGGATTGCTCTTCTGAGGTTTTCTCACTGCATTTTATTGGGGCACGGTAGAGGGAGTTTGGATCTTCATCTAACCTGTGGTCGTGTATGCTTAGGTACCTTTAAAATACTTTAGCCAGTAATTGATTGATTTCTTTGCAAAATCACATGAAAAGGCAAAACCTAGATGGCTACAAAATAGTTTAATGGTTCCAGGTCAAAACTTTAAAAAGCCATTTTTGGATACTTAGAAAAATGTTCACACCAGTTCACACAGCCCTAATTGTTGCCATTGAAACATAAACAAACTGTGCACACATGACAGATTATTAAATAACCTGAAATTCAGGACTTCCATGTCCATGATTCCATTCTGTTGTTTAACTATTTTGCCCTTATTATTTTAGCCTACATTTTTGTATACATTTTAAATACCACAAGAATTGTCTGAATAAATTTCTTTAAGTAGTAATTTGTACCAATGGAGAATTTAAAATAAATATTAATCCATTTCTAGTTTTTCACCTTTCTGGTTTTACACATTCCAACTTTAGAACAATTAAATTTTAAGATATGCAAAATATCGTCTCGGCTTTGCTCCACTTTATTATGGGAATTATATAGTTGTTTCAAGCGTTTCGTTTTAAGAATGAGGTATATTAAAGAAGACATTGTGTTGAATTAATTTTTGTTAGGTTTGCCTATACAGGCCAATGAAAGGGAACCCTCCGACTTGAAATTCTATGTGGGCTTCTGAATGCATGGTTAAAGGCATCTATGACATGCTCGTGTGAAATAAAACACAAATTGTGGTGCGCGATATTCTGAACTCACTGGAGCTGTACACTCTGGAATCATTTTAAGATTATCTTGATTTCAGCTGATTATCTTTCTTGTTATGATGGAATGCCTTCTTCTTCTTTACCAGTCAGTATTAATCAAAATGTGTTCATCTCTTGTGCACTTTGACCAGGTTTGGTATAAATAGATGCTTCAAGCCCCGCAGGCACTTGTAACCTGCTGTTTTAGTCATACAGTACGTTTGAATGTATTAACATTTTGAAACAACCCCAAACTGAGTGTTTATGCCTTTATATTTTGAGTAATACGGTGGTTTAACATGTTCACTACCAAACTGGTGTGTTACCCTGTGCTCCTGAATTACTAGACAATGACTAATCATAAACATTTTGTAAACTACCATATTTTATTTAATTAGAGTATGGATATGAAAGTGGGATTGCAAAAATTTAAGTACTGAAACAACATGGTGATAATAATAGTTTAGAAACTAGGATACTAATTCTGACATACTGGTCCACTTCTGGCCACATTGCGGGGCTACTGGAGAAGTTTGGGTTAATATGACCACTTTCTTTCCAGTTGACAAAAAATTTGCTGTACCAGTAACCAGTATGTATGGAGGAAATTTAGATCCATTTTAAATAGCATGCTTTGATAAGCAGACCACAGAATTTGTATTTTGAATAAATGTGCTTGATGTTGCTAATTACCTTCATCATCATCATTATTCAGCAGTGTCCTGCCACTGGCTCAATCTTTGCTTTCATATTTAAATTGTCCTTTTTACGAGACATTTATGTTTTAATGCTGCCTCCCAATGGTATTGGATGGCACAGTGGGTTACATATGACTTTTCACCTCTGGGACCTGGATTCAAATACAGTCTTGATTCATGGAATGGGAGTTCTTTCCTGTCTGACATCCACGTAAAATCAACTTGAAATCCAAGTGAGGCTATCGTCAAGGAAAAGCCAAAATGGTGCTTGGAACAACGTTCCGTATTGGCAAGTCTTGTCCAGGCTGCCCCAGCGCTGCCCATTGGTGCACTCCTGGATCACAAGATAAAGGTAGCTGTTCGAGCCAAAGAGTAAAATCTACAGTTTTCAACTGGCACTTTAATCCTAAATTTTCAATCAAAAATTTATTCCAGCAGTTGAATAATAAGCATAGCAGTGCTTTAACAGAGGCAACTGATAACCCTTCTCATTGACACATTTCACAAATTTTAATTAAAAGCAAAATTTTAGCTGTTTTAGTGCTCTGAAGGTTCTGTCAACAGACCCGGACTACAAGAAGCATGATCGAGCAGATTAAGGTATTCTGAAGTCTCGTTGTAGGTGCCTAGATAAATCTGGTATCAGAGTCATTGTAGCTTGCTGCATCCTACATAATATCAAACATAAGAAAGGCTTGCTGTTTCTGGAAGCTGAAACAGGATGATGATGCAGAAAGTGGAGAAGGACCTCCATCACATCACCATGAGGAGGGTTAACAGTAAGGAGAGACTGTAGAACAAGAGAGCCATCGGCCAGAGAAAGGAAGAGACAAATTATAGAGCAAGGCTTTCAATGAATAAAGACTGACACACAAATAAAGTAATTTCACATCTGTTGGTTCATCCCCTCCACTCTCACAAAGTTCACTATCAAAGACTTCTACTTATTTCCATCATAAGAAAGAAGCCCAAACTTTCCCTGCCATCGTCCAACTCCAAGAAATTGCAAGCATTCGCAGAAATTAACTTTGAAGTCTATGTGGTCATGTCATATTTACATTCCAGTACAATATTCCATAAACCCTATCTTCTTAACATCGTGTCTTCCCTTTGTGCCAGCTAACTTACTTGGTTAAACTCCTAATTTATTACTCCTATGAGGCACGCTTTGAGTGCGATGAGGTTGAGCTGGGAAGGTTGTCCTGCAGTTTTAGTGTCATGAGGTGACCCTTGTCTCAGAAACATAGCCTTCCCAGAGGGACCAGCTTTTGGCAGCCTTTCTCTTGCAGTGTCTAGGTTCCCTCACATGCATTCATTGGAGGAGGCCTTTAGGATGAAGATACATTGCCACTCTCCAGAGAGACCGCGACTTCCATGACCATTCATTGCAGCCCACTAATGCAGGGCCCAGGCTTTGTGATGCTACTTCATTACAGACCAAATAGTCTGAATCCGGTCTTGTAAGCCCTATGAAAGTGTTGTGTCCAATCTGACCCTCAAAGGATCTACTGGAGCAGTATTAACTGCTATTCTGGAAACCATCAATGTCCTTAGAAGGAGCCTGGAGCCTTGTTGCTGCAGAAATCTTCTGGACTGCCACTGTCTCCACTGCAGGTCATAAGAAACTTCCTGCAATGTGTTGCTGACACATGTAGTTGGCTCCTCCGACTACTCCATCATCTCAATCAGATGCATAGAAACCATCTACACTGCCTGTATGAGATTGAGGCTTTTAAATCATTGTTTTTTTGAAGACTGAACCCTTGATATCTGGGTCCCTTGGCTTCTCAGCCAAGGGTGATCTTTTTCTATCCTCCATGGAGGAATGGCACACTCCTCCTCTTCTAGTCCCAGGTCCCTCATTGTCTCCTGAGCTTTACCCATTAAAAACTCTCATGATCCACACATTACTTTCTCCCAAGTAGATGTCTCTGGCCTGGTGCTGGATTAGGCAAGTTGCCATAAAGGAATTGGTGAGGATGTAGCAGTACTTGTGGTCCAGGGAGTGCCTAGGTGGTTATTGGCGTGGCTGGCCTAGACACCCACTATGATATAAAAAACAGAAGAACTTGTTTAGCTGTGCAGACAATGACATTTCCCTCATAAAGAAATAGCAGCTAGGTGGAAGTGCATTACAATGTTATCGGAAAGCACATAAAGCTGAGGCTACATATGGTGAGCTTCGCCCAGCACTCTCTTGGCACCTTCCCTCCAACATTGTTAACTCCTGCAGCTTCTCCTAGCTGTCTGCCTAATATCTGCAGTGATTCCTCTTCTTGTGAATTCTGGGTTTTCAGTACTGGTGTTCCTCCCCCAGTTGCAGTTCTTTGTCAGTAGTTGTATAACCTTTTCCTTTGCAAGGAGAGAACATAATGTTAGAGGAATGTGAGTAGCATGGATACTTATTTTCCCCAATATAATCACATGCATCCCATGATGCTCAGACATGTAAGTGCATTGTCCCTTTAAATCAACTGTCCTTCAAAATGCTTAGAACCCCTTATGGTAGGCAATGTGAATGCTTATGAGTTAACACAGTGCTTCATGGTTTCCCGAGGTTCTTCATTGCATTAGACAGTTTCCCTGAAACCCAGCTGATTACATAGAAAGAGCATGAGGTAAGGGGGTGAGTGAAGCCTCAATCATTCACAGGAGGTGCCTTGGGAACAGTGCCTTTACCTACCTGGTCTCTCTTGCAAGATCTTTGAACCTCTTCCTGAACTTTGTGGCAGTTCTTGGGGTGGTGGAGGTTGCAGTAACTGCTTCTGCAACCTGCCTCTATAGGGATTGAACCACCCTCAATATCCAACAGTCTACCCCTTCTAACCATTACTTCAGCCAGTAAAATATGGATTCATGTGCAAATCTAGGACTTATTTCCTAGTACTGACTCCCCCCAGTCCTTGAGACTGTTGCTCTCTCAGTCATTGTTGTTGCTGCTCTCCAAAAATACAGGCAACTCCCTACTTTGATTAGATTTAGCATTTTAAATGCTGCAGCAGCACTCTTATTGCCCTCCCTCCCAGTGGCGGTAACCCAATGAGGAGGTAGTATTGCTCCTACCCCAACCCGGAGCAAAAATCAGTGGGAAGGTGGTGGAGTCACCTGGGCGGGTGAAAGTCCCCCCTGCAGCTAACCTGCCAACTGGGGACAAATCTTTGTTTTATGCCAAATTTTCTTTGAAAGGATTTGATAATGACAATCTCTTCTGATATAATAAATTGGAGATGTTTGGATCATTTTAAAAGCATTGGTATTCACTTCAAGTAGTGAACATGTTAAACATATTTTGAATAGCTGTGCAAGATGGCTGACTGTGTAGCAGATTGTGGTGCTTGCGCTTTTACATGTTATTGATAAAACAAAATGCATTTACTCTGTATATCAGTAAATAGTAGGGTGCAATGGTGCTGAGAAACTTGAGGTCAAATTATTTTAAGTGGAAGTATCTATTTTGCAGACCTTAGTGAACTGTATTGCAAAAATGTTGAAAATTAAGTGTTCCTATAGTCATTCCTCAACTAAAACTTAAATAAAGTTTGTGACATTACAACCAAAGTTTGTCATAAAGTTTTGAGGGATTTGCTATCATAAAATCATTTATCCATCTTTACTTTCTTACATATTATACAGCCAACGTTTCGCAATCCTCCAGCTACAGCCTCATATAACAGCTATCTCCACGCATGATTTGGTAAGGAATTGGACTGGAGTGATTGGCTTTTTGTTCTTCTTAATTTACTTTTTCTGTAAATGTTTGTGCTTATAAAATTAAGGAATATCAGTGCTATGGAAGGAATGGCCTTTCTATTTTTGTCACCCAGTGTCAGCATCAAGCACCACTAGGTCAGATGCAGATTAAAACTCCCTCTATTCTGCCACAACAATGTGCCTTAACCCAACCACAGCTTGGTATGTGATTGTTATGGTCTTTCTGAGTAAAGCTGTCAATTTCAATTGAATTAAGGGTGCTTTTGTTTTGCTTTGAACCCACTGGGGACAGGGTTGTGACTGACCAAACAAATTTCACATAGGACTCTTACCATCAGTAGAGAAAGGAGATTTTTATCTCATCAATCTGGGCTGGACTCAAACGGTACTGCTATTGATGAAAAGAAAGAAAGACTCACTTTTATATAATGCCTTTCACCATCTCCAGGCGATTCACAGCCAATGAAGTACTTTTGAAGTGCAGTTACTGTTGTAATGTAGGAAACACAGCAGCCAATTTTCACACAGCAAGGTCCCACAAACAGCAATCTAATGACCAGATAGTCTGTTTTAGTGATGTTGGTTCGGGGGTAAATATTGGCCAGGACACCAGGGAAAACTCCTCGGCTCTTCTTTGAATAGTGCCATTGGATCTTTTACGTCCGCCTAAAAGGGCAGATAGGGCCTTGATTTAACATTTCATCTGAAAGACGGCCCCTCCGACAGTGCAGCGCTACCTCAGCACTGCACTGGAGTGTCAGCCTAGATTTTGTGCTCAAGTCTCTGGAGTGGGACTTGAACCCCCAACCTTCTGACACTGAGCCATGGCTAATACCAAGCCAGAGTGCTAACCTGCTGCACTGCCCGAAACACCATGGGGGGTGAATTTCCACAAGAGCTCTTCTATTAGTCCACCATAAGTTCGGTGGAAGAGCTGCAGAAACACCAGAAAAACTGCATCAACAGCATTTGCACCATTTTTCTTGGATTTCTGCGGATCATCCACCAAGGTTACAATGGGTGAGCAGGAGCGCATCTGTGAAAATTCACTTTCTATCATTTTAACTTTAGATCACAGCTTTGAAGCCAGCCCAGAATAATGAAATAAAACTCTTTCTGTTATAACTTCGTGGGTTCCAATGTTTGTGAAATGTACTTTAGTTCCCAATGGATGAATAACACAACAAAAAGCTGCCTATTATTCTGTTCTGTTTGGCACTGTGTTCGGCAATCTCACTCAGAGAGGAAACAATGGTGGCTGGAGTATGAAATGCAAAAGTAACAAAGGTGTAATGGGGATGCTTTTCTGAAGTTGTTGGATATTTGTTTAACTTGTACAAAGCACCAGCATTTGGAAGGGAGGAAGGCTGGCTTTAGCACTGTATTGTTATACTTAATGAGAACAAATTGTGCATAAAACAAAGTTACCTCTTTTTCTCACAGTGGGAATCATCAGGCATATTGGCAGGCAAGATGGAGCATTACTCCAAATCATAAATTGATAGGTTTGTGTCCTAGGGCTTCCCATCACTAGAACTTCATTTTAATTTGGTGAGTCACTACTTCTTTTAGGCAAGTTGCTGAGGGAGTGAGTGAGGTACCCCGGGTGTGTCGGCATTACCTGGCTCAACTTTCTAACATAATGCCTTCTCCCAGCTAATCCCATAGAAACATTGGTGGTGACTGTGTCAAAGTGCACAGCCAGATTGCCCACCCTGTGTGCTTCAAGAGGACTTGTAGTGTGAGCAGCCCCATAAAAATGAAATAAAATGGGTTTTCCTGCTAAGACAAATATTTGGGACAATTTATAAGAACTGAATTATATTCAGGGGACATTTTTCCTCATAACATATTTTGACAGTTTTGCAATCAGACTATTTAAACAACACTCCAGCTTCAATTGCTGAATAAAGTCCCTTTCTAACTTTAGTATTCTGGTTATGAACACAATGCACAGAGGTCATGCAAATGGCCATATATTTTTGATCATTTCTTTCTTGCCTCGTTTTACTCCATTGTAAAGGCCTTAAGAATTCAGTAATCTTTGCACACCTATTAATTCTGAAACGGTAACAATTTTACAAGTTGTTGTGCCTGCAGTGTTTAGCTGCAGTTCAAATTTGAAAAACTTTTGAAAAATAACATGCGATGTAAATTTTGTGGAAATTTTTGATATTGTGTTATTTTTTTACACTCATGATACAGTCAAGTATGTATCCATAAATGTAGCATTAATAAAACATGGAACTATTATTGTCTTTATTGTCTTATTTATTTTTTACTACATCTTCTCCTATTGTAATGTATGTGTGGTCTTGGGTCCAGGTGCTTCTCTTTTTGGTGCAGATCATTTATATCACTGCAGTTGCTGACCACGCTGAAGTCTCTACACTTCTGGGCTAGGCAAGGGATAAATCAGCCTGGATTCCTGCTCCTGACTGTGATTCAGTGACTCCAGCTGGAATTGTTCATTTGTAGATGTCGGGATTAGGTTTGGCTGTGATACCCCACAGTCGACTAGCCTGCCAACACTCCCTGTTCGGGTTTGCAAATGAATTGGCAAGGTGCCTGAAGGTGACTAGTACCTGTGGAATCAACCATCAAGGTGAATCCAGCTGGTATTTAAATTGTGAGATTCAGCTGGAAAATCAAGCCTGCCACAAGTTGGATGCATTGACTTCCACACTTAATTATCCAGCCTGAATTCCCATTGCCTCTTGCTTGGTGTGAAGATTTGAACTTGCACAGCTTTACTGTTTTTAAAACAAAACATACATTGCATGGGTAGAAGCAAAAACTACATTTTAGTTTAAATTGTAGAAGGTAATGAGAAAGAAATGAAATTTAGGTGCACTTACTCCTGGTAATAGTGATGCAGCAGTCAACGATTCCATTACATTATTGAAGACAATGCAGTCCAAGAAGAAGTCAGTGAGAATAGTATTTGGCTGGTGTTATTTCATGTTCTCTTCAATGTATAAATTATAGCTTAGCAGCAAAATTGTTTATATTGCAATAAATTCGAAGGATCAGTCAGAGTGTTCATGTTAATTATATATGTATTCCTTGCCCCCGATTTCCTCTCTTTTAGACATGCTCTCCACTAAGTGCTCTTTATCTTTTATTTCTATTTAATTCACAGCCCTTTAGCACCTTAACTTATTATATTTAATGTTGGTAATAAAGTGCTTCGATAAATAAACCTGCAAACTTACACCTGATGTATTGCCTAAAGAACCCTGGGCCTACATCACCACATTCATTTACAAACAATCCGGTTAGGCATTCTAGTATCTTGTTCCCTGAGGACGCAGAACTGCCTTCAAATTTGGAACCAACTGGTTTATAATTAGGCAGCCTCATTACAACTGAATATTAACATAATTAGAGCAGGAAATGGAAATGCTACACTTGGACAGTAAAGGGTGCTCGGTCCAACTCTATACCTGCCTTGGGACTGTTTGAAGTTACCATTGCTTGTAGAGGAACATTATTTCTGACATTCCCATACCTTACCTTGAACAAAAAAATAATCTTCAGAATTTTGTAAAAAACCAAAATGGATTATAATAATTGTAGTTGCATTTATAGATATGCTATATATATATATATATAGTAGAATAAAGCAAGATTTGGATTTGTTAACTAGATAGGGGTTAAATGGTTGATATAACAGCATTTTTTGTTATTGCTTATTTATTTGATCAGATATATCTTTGACCTGAAAGTATGAAAACATGCTTCCGATGTGGTTACCTTTATGATCAGTGATTTCATAGGATCCCCATGACTAACTGTTCAATGTCTGCTGCCTTTACTTGTCGTGGAAAATCAGTGTCAGTTCTGCTTTGCCCGCTCTACACAACCAATCCAGATTCCTGATATTTAAAAGCTATTAATACAGATATTCTTCTAATTGGGAACATTCCTGGTTATTACAGAGCTCATGTCCCTCAAACTTATTTTGTTAAATACTAAGCAGCCTTGCATGCGTCTTAATGAAGATTCCAATGAAAAAATCATGAGCTATTGATTCGGTTCACTTTCCCCTGAACGGAACTACTTCCTTTTCAAGCCCGACAGAACAGAAATTGGGAGTTCATTGACCTTCAAGGCTGGAACACAAGCAGCTAACCTTTCTTTTTGGCAGAACTCTAATTAAAGAACCCAGTGACTGACACTTGTATTGAGAAGGCATTCCCCTTGCTTTAATTACTATCACTATCAGTAGCTGCATTGTAAGTCTTTACCAGCAAGTAGCGATGGAAATTTAGACAAATGCATTTTATTTAAAGCTCAACAAACTCAGAATTATTTTTTGTGCTGATCATCAAAATAAACAGCTCCTGAAAAAAGTCCCGATTTCAATCCATTTACTTTTTGGAGCTATTAAAGCAGAACGTTTGCTGAACTGAATTGAAAGTGATTGCTTTTCATTGAATTGCAGCTCATGCACTGCAGTTTGTCAGTCCTGGTGTCGTTCTACTGGATGTCAAAAGATCAAAACCAATATCCATATGATTTCTTCTGTGGTCTCCACCACTGAGCGACAATGGCAGGAATTCTCTTTTTTTTTAGGAAGTAAAATGTTGCTGCAGACAGTCTTCTAGAATTAAGTACAGAATTCAATAGAAATCTTCAATTCTTAATGTGTAGTAACTTTAATAAAATAAATGTGGGGGTGGTGCAGGAACGGTAATAAATGGTAAAGATGTATTTGTCTAATTTAATGAAGTTATTTCTCCACATGCCACAGCACGTCAGAGCACCAGTGAACTGTGCCATGGATTAGTGAGATCCATGTTTATGACTGCCATTTTCCTCATGCCTCATCCTAACCCTGCCACTGGAGGGAGAGCCAGGGAGAAGGGGAAAATGATCCCTATGTCAAATTGCATATTTCCTAATGGCAGCTTCAGAGCAATTTGAAGCATATCTTTAAGAAATTAACTGGTATAAAGTATATATAAAAAGGATCTAACAACAGATTTTAGTAAATCATGGCCCAGATTTTACGGTCAGCGGCGAAGGAACGGCACTCGTTGTTCACCTCGCTAACAGCTGCCCCACAAAGTTTTTGTGAGCTTTTGCGCGCAGACTTGCTCAAATCTGGTGTCTGATCCAGCGCGGTGCCCGCTAGAGGAGATCTGTGGCGTCTGTGAGCAGAACAAGAAACAGCGAGGCTCTTCAACCAATCAAATTGCTGAATCCTCACTGAAACACGCAGAGCTGAATTTTAATCTGCAGGAGCGTGTAGGTTTGGGTGCGGGTGAGGGGTTAAAACCAATGAATTGACAGTGGTCGGAAGCCGGCTCCAATCCGCCAACTCCCACATTTCACTCGAGTGCATTAGGCTGCGTGCGCGCAATCCCCTCAGGAGAGGCGGGTTGCCAATTAACATATGTTAATCGCTTAACTAGAGCAACATTGACTCACTCTTTTGACTTTAACACCGGGTCCATGGGTTTCCCGGGCTTCCTGAAACTCGCCAGTGAAAGTAAGGTGAGTACACACCAGCAATTGAAGGGGCTGAATCAATCTCAGGGAAATAGGCCAATAAGTACTCAGTACTCTCAGCTGCTTTCTTACCTGCTACTGGGAAAGGGTTTGTTCACAGTACTTTTGCTAAGTGGCTACTTTCTACACTTTGACGGTTTGCTCCATCACATCAGGATGGGTGTTGCTTATGCTGCCTTAGCTTGGACCTCAGATGAGGACCAAGATCACCAGCAACAGCACCAGAACAGCATCTGCAGCCTGCTGGTCACAGACCTGTGGCTGTACAGCAGCGAGGGGACCAGCAGAGGTGCAGCTCACAGGAGGCACTACCCATGAAACAGGGTCTACAGGCAGAGGCTGAGTTTCCTTGAATGTCTGAACAGCAGTGTTTCAGGAAGCTCAGGTTGTTGCGTCAGGTAGTGGCAGACATTTGTAGCCTCCTACAAGAAGACCTGCTGCTTGCTGGTCCTAGTCACCATGCGTTAGGTAGTGGCTGTCAAACTCACCACTGCCCTCAACTTTTTTGCCTCCGGGCTCTGCCGCAGACATATCCAGGATCTCCCAGTCAGCCGCCCACAAATGCATACGACAGGTGATGGGTTGTTTGCCAGGGCTTGCAATTTATGTCAACTTTGCCTGCAATGATGCCAGTCAGAATGAGCGGGTGCTCGGCTTTGTAGGTGCAGGGCACCATTGACTGCACACACGTGGCAATCCGAGCACCCCCAGAACAACCAGGAGTATTCGTCAACCGGAAGGGCTTCCACTCTATCAATGTGCAGCTGGCGTGCAACCACAAAAAAATGTTTATGCTGTTGTGCGCAAGATTCCTGGGCAGCTGCCATGATGCTTTCGTCCTGCGGCAGATCTCTTCAGACCTGGAAGCAAACTAGGCGACAAGGGATGCCCACTTCAAACTTGGCTGATGACACCCATCAGAAACATGACCACTAAAGCCCAACAGCGCTACAATGACTGCCATGTCACCACCAGATGTGTGATTGAACAGGCCATGGCATGCTGAAGATGTGCTTCAGGTGCCTTGACAGATCTGGAGGTGCCCTTCAGTATGCACCAGCCAGGGTCTCCAGAATGGTTCTGGTTTGCTGTGCACTGCAGAACATTGTGCAACAGCGAGACCTGGACCTGCAGGAGAAACAAGACAAAGAGCTCAGATCCTCCTCCGATGATTCGGTGGGGGAGAAGGAGAAAGAAGAGTAAGAGGTGGAGGGTGATGAGGGCAATGAACCCCCAGCTGCTCGCAGTGATGCCCAGGATGCCAGGGATGCCCTTATTAATGCAATGTTCACTTAGGTTGCACCAATGGACCCATGTCACCAGAAAATGCAATGGCCACTCTTCCCCCTCCCCTCCCCCCGAATGCCACTGGCACAAAGCAGTCCTGAAACCAACCAACCATCCTTTCAACATCCCCGCATTGGTCCCCATCAATTCAAGACTTCCCATTCATCATCAAACAAGTTAGAAGGTCACTTACCACCCAGCACTCAAGAATGGACATGATGAAAAAGTGGTGAAAAAGAATAACATTTATGCGAGCTAAACAAAGAACAAAAACTTACCAAACAACATTTTCTCAGACACCCATGTGCACACCCTTGTGCAACTACAAAGCTTTACTCTTCCTTTTCCTGCTACTCCTATGTGGTGCAACCTGTGTGGCTTCAGCAGAGCTGGAGGCAGGCTGCTCAGATCTCTGCTCTGACTGCTGAGATGCTCTTGGCCGATGTCCTCTGGGTTAAGGAGTCGTGAGGGCCCCGCCAAAGACTGCTCCACCAGCACCTGTGCAGTGGCAGACCCGACCATCAGGAGACGAGGCAGCATGTGGGCTACTGACTGAGAGGTGGGCTGTGGGTGAGAAGTGGAAGTGCTTTGAGTGGGGTCCCCACTTCCATGACCTCTTTCGCCATCATCCCTTTCATGGCCCAGCCGCACTTCACTGCTACCACTGTGCTGGACAACACTTTGGTACAGATCAGTGTGGCCCTGTAAGGCCAAGGCTAAGGTATCTGTCAACCTGTTTAAGGTGGCAGACATGTTGACATCCAGAATCTGCACGGTGGTGTTAAAGGCGTGCATGGACTCATTTAATTGGAGCATATGACGGTCCATGGCATTGGCCACTCTATCCATGGAAGAAGACATCATCTCAGTGGCCTGCAACATCATCCCCTCATGCATGAGACGGACTCCTCCAACTTCTCTGCAATTGTGGTGAGTCCACTTTGAAGGCCTATCAGTGCATCGCGCATTGTCTGCTGCTGCTCAATGATTCTCCGCTTCATCGACGGCTTTCGTGTAGAGTATCCGTGTCCAGCTGAACAGTGCTTGGAGAGGCTGCGCCCACCGATGGGGACTCTCCACTGCTGTCCCTGTCTCTACCATCTGCTTTTGCTCACCTGTGAAGTGTCAGTCACCAAGTGAAAATCCAACTCTCTGTCTTACTGGTCCCACTGAAGTGTGAGTATCTGAGCTGGTGCACGGTCTGAATGAGTCCTGTGACAGTGCACCCTCAGAAGGACTCAGCTCCTCTGAGGACTCGTTGCTTGCCATGTCCACTGACTGCTGCTGCACGCGTGAAGGCCCTGTGGGAGATAAAACAGATGAATTAGTCGTGGCAAAGTAAGAATGTTGCAAGTTATCATTATGAAGATGATCATATTTCACTCACTGTTGAAACCAAATCAACATGACTGACTGCCATATGACATGTGGGTAGCTTTTATTTACTTGTGCCACCAGATACCTGGGAGCTCCCCATCTCCGACAGCTAGGGATGCTAAAACTCCATTTATTTCCAACACCTGCTCCTCTGCAGTTGTGAGCTGTGTGATCTGCGGAGGGCCCCCTTCAGTTCTTTCCATTTCCCTGGTGTTCTGTGCTTTCTTCTCCTGCAAGGAGGGAAAGAACAGACCTATTAGTGAGTGTAATGGCGTGTGTTCATCCGATGGATGGAGTGCATTTGGTGAGGGTGACTATCGGGGAGAGTTATGGGGGCTGAGTGGCAGTGGTGGATGGATAGATGGGTGCTCCTGCAAGGAAAGTGGGTGTGAGGAGTGATGTGATGGAGTAGGCTTGAGCAGGCAGAGTGAGGGGGGTTGGGTGATGCACACAACAGGATGTAGGTGAGTGTGCCACTGTACTCACCTTTTCAGGAGTGTAGCACCACGCTCCTGCTGCTGTGCTCCTCCGCAACCTCCAACCACACCACCTTTGTCCCTGCAGCAGGCTACTCCCTTCCATTGCTAGGGAAGAGTATCTGTCTCCTACTCCTGACAGCCCCCAGCAGCATATCCAGGGGAGGCGTCAGTGAAATGAGGCACAGCCTTGACCCGTCTGGAATCCATTCTGCCAGCTGCTTCTCTTTTCTTCCCAACTCCAAACTCCTTCAACTTGCATGTTTGGATTGTCCTTTTACATACTGGAGTTGAGATCGTGTCATGCGGGTCCACATCACCCCCACTGCTGCTGATTGGACGGGAAACCCAGAAGTAAAATGGTAATGAGGTGGCTGCGTTAAAAAGCCACTGACAGACGCGCTGAACTTACTTCCGGGTTTCCCGCGCGCCATCGGACCACCCCCCTGCCCACTCCCAACGCGTCGCAAAGTTAAATCCGGGGCTGCAGAGTCTAAACCAGGAAGTATAAAGCAGGAAGTATAAATTCGATTTAAATCATGTACAGAAAGCGGAATAAATACTGGGAAATACAGATTAGCATTAGCCATCTTTGAAGGTTGTTCCTCTACCTTTGCTACTTTTCTCTGTGGAAGAGTATTGTTCTGATGAGGTCACACTGCCTCATTGACAGAGGAAGGTCATAAAAATATGACCCTTTGGCTACCTTTTAAAAACCAGGAGAGGTTTATGAAACAACAACAGAAAACGCTGGAAACACTCAGCGGGTCAGGCAGCATCTGTGGAGAGAGAAACAGAGTTAACGTTTCAGGTCGACGAAGGGTCACAGACCTGAAACGTTGACTCTGTTTCTCTCTCCACAGATGCTGCCTGACCTGCTGAGTGTTTCCAGCATTTTCTGTTGTTGTTTCAGATTTCCAGCGTCCGCAGTACTTTGCTATTGCAGGAGAGGTTTGTGTCTGTCCTGATGGAGAAGTGAATTGAAAGAAGTTGGCAGCGTTCCCTTTTCTCCCTGTACCAGTTCAGCTTCTATCTGGGTGATTGCCAAGCTCCATTAGAGCAGAATGTATGGTGCTGCCTTAAAATGATGCACTTTGTTAGAATGTATCATTATAAAGCAATAAAACTACTGCGGTACATCTCAGAGGAAAACTATAAATTGTTGGATCTTATTTTTCTGTTTTACAAAATCAAATACGAGAGTGTATTTTGAGGTCATTTTATTCGAAGGGGGAAATTTTCTCTTTGCACACAGAGAATGAGAGAATGCATTAAATAGGATTTTTTTCTTCCTTTTATAAGCTTACGCAGGAAGACACAACCTTGTGTACTTTCTAGAAGTTTAGATGCATTAAAACTATTGCCCAATTTGAAAGCACATGCAATAATGTTGCTGAACTAGTTGACATCCACTTCACTGATAGCTATCAGCCATGGCTCAGTGGTAGCAGTCCCATCTCTGAGTCAGAAGGTTTTATTTTTACATAGAATATTCAGCACAGGAACAGGCCATTCAGCCCCAACTAGTCTGTGCTGGTGTTCGTACTCCACACAATTCTCTTCCCATTCCATCTGCCTCATCTCAGCCTTTTAACATATCTTTCTATTCCCTTTTCTCTCATGTACTCGTCTAGTTTCCTTTTGAAAGCATCGAAGCTATTTGCCTCAACCACTTTCTGTGGTAGAGAGTTCCATATTCTAACCTCTCTCTGAGTGAAGAAATAATAACAGAAAATGCTGGAAACACTCAGCAGGCCAGGCAGGATCGCAGAGAGAGAATGGCAGTTGTTGATGATTCTGCCATCCCCATTTGCAACATTTAATCTCTCCTGCCTCCATCCTATCACCGACCTTCCCTTTTGTTCTTTCCTCCCCTCCCCCCCTTTCCCTGCCTCTGCACCTGCTTAAAACCTGTTACATCTCTAACTTTTTCCAGTTCTGACGAAGGATCACAGACCTGAAACATTGGCCCAAAAATTAGTGCCGCTACGCGAGAGTACGCACTGTGTACTCTCGCGTATTCTGTCTTCAATTGCCGGTTTTCTGCATGCACTGCGCATGCGCTGAAAACCGGCACTTGGTGAATGGAAAAGGGGGCGGGTCCTAGGTGAACCGTGTGCGCACTACAGGCTGCGCGCACGCTGTGCACTTAGTGGTTTCAACGCGCAGGTAAGTACGGAAGATTCTACACATAAAAAAAGGAGTAAGACCCACTTTTAACAAGGTAAGTAGTGAATTAAGTATTTTTTTGAATTTTTTTTAACAGGTATATCTTTTTTAGAGACTTTAAAGACAGGTAAGTTTATTTTTATAACTTTTTAAAAGATTTTAAATTTTTTCAAAAATTTAATTTTTTATTTAAAATGGTTAATTTATTTAACTATACTTATTTTATTAATGTGATGGTTTTTTTTTAAATTTAATTGAGGTTTAGCGGTTCTTTTGGGGGGCTATAGTATTCATAACTTTCACAGCACTTATGTGAAAGTTATGAATGGAAGATGGTGTGCTGCCATTGGCTCTAACTGAGTCACGTGATCCCACAGCTCGCACGAATTAACTACGCCGGTGGGATACGCAAGCCCAGCACAGCAGCTGTCCAGAACATCAAGTTCGTGCGAGCTGGAACTGAAAAAGCCAACGCGGAGTGAGAGATCGCGGGGAGGCCTTACCCTCGCACGAAGGCTTCCTCACGAATTTTTGGGCCATTAACTCGGTTTCTCTCTCCACAGATGCTGCCTGGCCTGCTGAGTGTTTCCAGCATTTTCTGTTATTATTTCAGATTTCCAGCATCCGCAGTATTTTGCTATTGTGTCTCTGAGTAAAGAAGTTGCTCCTTATTTCCCTATTGGATTTATTAGTAACTATCTTGTATTTATGACCCCTAGTTTTGGATTCTCCCACAAATGGAAAAATTCTCTGCATGTCTACCCTGACCAACCCATTCATAATTTTAAAGACCTCTATCAGGTCTCCTCTAACTCTTTTTCCTAAAGAAAAAAGCCCCAACCTGTTCAATCTGTCCCGATAGCTGTAATCTCTCAGTTCTGGTACCATCCTTGTAAATCTTTTCTGCACTTTCTCCAGTGCTTCTATGTTCCTTTATAGTATGGAGACCAGATCTGTGCACAATACTCTTAAATGTGGCCTGACCAGGGTCCTATACAACTTTAACATAACTTCACTACTTTTGAATGCTATTCCCCTAGCAATAAATCCCAGTGCTTTGTTAGCATTTTTAATTGCTTTGCTGTCCTGCAATGCTGCTTTTAATGATTTGTTCACCTACATCCCTAGATCCCCTTGCTCTTCTACTGCATTCCGTTTTTTATTTTTGAATGTGTAGGTGATGTTTCAATTTTTCCTACCAAAGTGCATCACCTCACATTTATCTACAATAAAGTTCATTTGCCACTTAACTGACATGCTGCAAGTTTTCTAACATCTCGTATTATTTTGCATTCTTCCTCAGTGTTAGCTATACCCACCAGTTTGGTAAATTTTCATATGGAGTTATTTGTTCCCAAACCCAAATCATTAATGTAAATGATAAATAACAGTGGTCCCAGCACTGATCCTTGTGGAACACTGCTTTCTATCTTCCTCCAATCTGAACTCTGCTCTCTGTTTTCTATTTTTTAGCCAATTTTCTTTCCATTCAGCTACTTGTCCCCTGACTCTATATGAGCCTACCATGTGGTACCTTATCGAAGGTCTTTTGAAAGTTCAAGTATATGACATCTACTGCATTATCCTTCTCTACTCTTTCCTTTATCTCTTCAAAGAATTCTATCAGGTTAGTTAATAATGATTAGCCTTTCAGAACCGATGTGACTATTTTTTATTCTATTTTCTGTCTCTAGATGCTCTTCTATCACTTCTTTCAGTATAGATTCCAGTATCTTTCCTATCTCTGACATTAAGCTGACTGGTCTATAGTTCCCAGGCTTTGTTCTATCTCCCTTTTTATATATAGGAACAACGTTAGCTGTCCGCCAGTCCTCTGGCACTACCCCCTCTTCTATGGAACTTTTATATATATAAACTAGTGCCTCTGATATCTGCTTCCTAGTTTCCTGGAGTATGTGTGGGTGCATACCATCCGGACCTGGGAGTTTATCCTCTTTTAGTTTTGCTAGATTCTCAATTATTTTCTCCCTTTCTATACCAAGTGTATTAATATTGATTTTAAGCTCATCCTCTAGAGAAGTGGTTTTTTTGTTATCTTTTTAATAAAAAATGAGGTTGTGGATTCAAGTCCCACTCCAGAGACTTGAGCACATAATTTCAGCTGATACTTCAGTGCAGTACTGAGGGAGTGCTGCACTATCAGAGGTGCCGTCGTTCAGATGAAATGTCACACCTGCCCTTTCCTTTGGACGTAAAAGATCCCATGGCACTATTTCAAAGGAGAGCAGGAGGTTCTCCTTGATGTGCTGGCCAATCTTTATCCCTCAACCAACATCACTAAAATAGATTATATGTTAATTATCACATTGCTATTTGTGGAAGTTTGCTGTGTACAAATTGGCTGCCGCATTTCCTACATTACAACAGTGACTTCAGAAGTAGTTCATTGGCTATAAGACGTTTCGGGTCGTCCTGAGGTTGTGAAATGTGCTATATAAATGCAAGTTCTTTCTTCTTTCTTTAATGAGCATAAATGGTCGTCAGCAAGCCAATGAAATGTGGAGTGTGCTATTTCAGGAGGAAATTGAGCATGAACCCAGAAATGCAAAGCTTGATTTAACGAGGAAGCTCTGCAGCTAGAGCACATGCCGACCCCTGCTGCAGAGCATGAGTGTGTATGTTGGGGGGTTCAGGAAAAAGAACAATATTGTGAAAAAGTATTATGTGGGGAGGAGGTGTCAGGCTCCTGCTATGCCTAGCTTCATGGTACCATGAAGAAAATTACATACTGGTGTCACAGGAGAGAGTTGGCACTTTTACTTTCCATGACATATTTGACTAGTTCTAACTGATACACTCTGTTGTGTCTCTGCATTCATTGTCTTTCCTTCCTCTACATTGGGCCCGATCTTACCTCTGAGGCATATTCTGTGTGGTGGGAGTGGGGGGGGAGGTGAAGTTAGGAACCGGAAACTCGGAAGTACGGGTTTCCTGAACGTCCTGCAGGGCGTCTTTTAATTTTTTTCTGTAGGTTTCCCGCCCACAGCCAGCCTGATTGACAGGCTAGGGGCCTGGCGGGCAGTAATTCCTACAGCACAAGGCTGCAGCCGAGCTGTTAAGAGGTAGATCTAGTGGTAAGGTGGGAGAGATTGTGGGGTGGAGGCGGTGGTCGGGGGAGATTCCGATTGCAGGGGAAGGGACAGATAGTGGTCGGGTGGGGTACAATTACGGGGGGGGGGGGGTGGTGGGGGAGAGATGGTGGTCGGTGGAGCAGAAGTGGTCGGAGGTCCAATCGCGGAAGGGGGCTCCAATCGCTATGGGAGGGGGAGCAGATGGATTGCAAGGGTGGGGGTTTTATTAGTAAACTTCTTGGGCCTGGAGGAAACACTGCTGCTCCTCCTGGCCCACAAGCAGTGCTATAAAGGCACTCACCTGATGGATTCAGCCCTTGTCACCTCGGTTCACTTGTCGGATTTCCCATGGCTTGGGAAACCTTGCCAACTGTGGTTAAAAATAGAATCAGTGTTAAAATGAAGACACGCAGCCTCATTAAAATGTTTAAATGACCAACCCGCCTCCTGAGAGTGGATTGGTCACCCACCCCTCATATCGCCTCTGTTAAAACCGGAAGTGGGCGATTTGAAGTGGGTTGGGTTCCTGTTTCAGATTTTTAGCTTTTTAACCACCCACCCGAATCAAACCCACCTGTTTTTGGGGGTTAAAATTACCCCATTGTCTCTTCTAGCCAGAAGATTTTTATGTATATGATTAATTATTAGTTGATGCTTATTAGATTCTTATGATGGTAGAAGATTAAAAGATTAACTTTAATAATATGATTTTTGGCAGTGTTTCTGGTTTTCCCATTAAACAATCAACATAAAAAAACAGAATGAAAGAATAAGGGCCTTGACATTACACTTGACGTAAGAAAACTACTAGGCACTTGGTCTAAGCGTTAAACAAAGCTTTAATCAACTGTTTTTCAACATGGAGGTCTAGTTGTGTCCTTCATTAGTTCCTGTTAAGAATGTCCCACGCAAGCTGGGCCCATGCCCGAGTATTTATACTCTCCCTGGACAGCGCCACCAGCAGGCCGCCCAGTATTATTTCATAAGTCATTTCCACATGAATGACAAGATTCAGGTCAACACTGTTTGCAGTATTTAGCTAAAATCTGGACACGAGAGATGGAATGTCAGGAGAAGATACCAATTAATTTTTATTGTATAAGTTAAGCACTGCTTTCAGTATCCCTATCTCTTAAAAAATGGAATTTGAAACACTAGTGAAAATTGTGGAAAATATGGTCATTTAAGTTGTCCATGCTTTGTGAAAGGCCTTTCGCGTGGAGCTCATGCAGATGTACAGTGAAAAGTAAATATTTAACTACAGCGACCTAAGCATGAAGAGTTCAAAGTGGCAGGAGTACAGTAATGATTTCTGATGAAGAGCATAGGGGTATCAGTCATGACTGCTATTGGAAGAGCTGAGGGAGATCTGGAAGCACAGAGCACATCAGAAACTCATGAGTCATAGCAAGTACAATCCCAGGCAGTGGGGCTGAGCTATCTGAGCATAATGGAGCAGCAATGCATGAGGAAGTTCAGGGGAGCATGATGGAGCAGCAATGCATGAGGAAGTTCAGGACGTATGATGGAGCAGCAATGCATGAGGAAGTTCAGGACGCATGATGGAGCAGCAATGCATGAGGAAGTTCAGGCTCATCAGGCTGGCTCTAACCGAGGTATGTCACCTGGAAAATGAATAAGACCTGCATGGACAGTAGACTACCCGCACTGCACTACCAGTGGCAGTGAAGGACACTACTGCATTCAACTTTTATGCCAGGGCGACCTTAGAAGCATAGAAGTTTACAACACAGAAGGTGGCCATTCAGTCCATCATGTGTCTTCCCATTCTTTTGCTTAGGTGAGCTAATCCCAGTGCTCTGCTCTCTCCCTATAGCCCTATATCTTCGTTGCTTTAAATATTTAACCACTTTTCCCTTAAGAGATGCAATTGTCTCTGCCTCAACCACTTTCTGTGTCCAAGTAACTAGTGTAAAGAATATTTCCTAAACTCTCTCAGTCTCTTCATGACAATTTTGTATTGAAGACCCCTCATTACTGGCCAACCAGAGGTAATAATCTTTCTCTATTCACTCTATCAAATTTCTTCAGAATTTTAAAAACTTTCATTAATCTCCTCTTAGCCTTTTCTGCTCCAATAAAAATAGTTCCAGTATCTGAAGTCTCTTCTCATAACTATTGTTTTCCATCACTGACATCATCCTCATGAATGTAAAACCTTCTGGGAATTTCTCTGGAATCAGTGGTTTGGTCAAGTACTTCTCCATTAAGAGGTAACTACATCCAACACTTCTGCTGCTTTGGTTGTTTTGGGCTCAGATGTGGAACCTACTGTCACTTGTTTATGGTCGTGTGATGGCACACATCTCTCACTGCCATGAATGCCAACCAGCTGGTGATGTGTGACTTCAAACATGTCAGCAGTAGAGGACATCCCCATGATGCCCAATGAGTACAAAACTAGGAATCCCTCTATCATGGTTGCCTGAACTGTTCTCCAAGTTTGCCATGACTACATCTTGGATTTTTGGCCTCATAACCTCCATAGCAGTGGTAGGAATATCTGTGAGATGTAGCTACTGTGCTTAAAAGTTGCAAAATTGAAGTCTTTACTGCAGATGCCACTGATATTGCAATGTGCTTAGTGACTGACTGCAGTACAAAGAATCACTGCATCACATCCTTCATGGTGGTCTCCTGGCGGGGTTCCCACCAGCAAGCGGGCGCCTGCCATTGGCCCTAATGGAAATACCGGCGGTGCTGCAGTGGTACTGCTGCTGCAACACCAGATGAAGAGAGGGGAACCCTGAAAATTCTACCAACTGTCCTGCTGAAGGCCTAGCACTTTATCTGGCAGGAGGGAAATGGGGTGGAAACCAAGGCCTGGTATTTGCATATTGCATGTAGGAATGAAAGGGTCTCAGAGTGATTGGGAAGAGAGATATTCTGCTCAATTTCTCCCACTTATGCAGCCCTATGCCATCCAATTTTGGACGGGATGGTGGAAGAAACATTGTAGTTCTGATGTTTCAGTTTAATGAACAATTGTGTATTTTTTGTAGCCCCTCATAAATTTTTCTTTGGGAATGTAATTTAAAACACATTGTTATCATAACAATCTAATCAAGCTATCCTTGCAGGACCTTCTTTAAGCCACTTTTTGTGTTTCATACTTTGTACTAGCTTCGCTAACAGATAATAAATTACATTGATGTCGCAACATGTAGTTTTAACAAAAGGCCTTCATTTCTGTTCTCGTGTCCTTTAGCTTTTGTTGAACTACATGTGACAGTGTCTGCCACTGACATGAGTGCTGGCATAGATCACTATGTCTACACACTATAAATTGGTTTATCAGAACTTCTTTGGCAGTGTCTCATTCAACCTCTTAAGGATACATCTTTCTTGGGGATTTAAAGCTTTCTGAAAGCAGGCAATAAATATCTAGTGCAACACTGGGACCTCTTTGAGTGAGTGCATTAGACGTATAGACACAATTCAAAGAACAATGTTTTATTATAAGCGACAGCAAACCCCGTTATTTCTGATAGTGTAAAACGTCCTTTGTCATGTGGATATATCAAAGTCTAACTACTGCACGTCAGGACTAGCAAGTAAAATCAAAGTAGGCATAAGGCTGCTTCAATATGCAAATAAGAGCCCTAAGCTGATTGAAGATATCTCAATTGCAATATTTAGGTACAATTGGGCAGAGTGTCCCTAAAGTGACAACTGGAGGCTACTCAAAAAGTGCTCAAAGAAATTTTGATTTTTTTTTATATGGGCTCTGGAGAAGCATGCATGCTCCTCCTAGGCCCCCAAAACAACTCTAAACCCCCAGCAGAAAGTGGCAGATTTCTTGCAGAATCACATAAGCAGGTGGAAGTCCCACCCCACCAGTTTTCCGATGGTTTGAGGAAAGTTCAGCCTATCGTGCTTTTTAAATTGCAGCCCTGCCTGGACTGGGCAAAATGTGGCAACCATGGGGCTGAAATTCTGCTGGCAGAGCTGTTGAAACACGGAAGGATGGAAGGTAGGAAGAAGGTTCAAGCGAGTTAGCCTAATTGCGTTACAATGACAGGAAATCGTTCATGATGTAAGGCAAGTCCAGGTATGAAGGAAAATTACGGAAGGGGAAAGCACCATATGAGCTCATGTGGAAAAAGGGAGCCAATAGGGGAGAACAAGGGACTTGGGCAGAACTCATGTGATGTATAGTTTTTAGTAGTACAATACCCGAAGAGATGCCTGGTGTAATACCTGAAGGGTTTCCGAATCTGAAGAGCGCATGACTACGCTTGATTGTACTCTGCTTGTGTGACTTCTCTTTACGTCGAGTTTAATAAAGGCGAAACAAGAAAATTCTGCCGTCCAAGACTCACGCTTGATTCAACTTTGTAATTCGCAAATAATTCAACAGAAGCGGGCACTGAGGGGGTTTGAAAACTGGGTGCAGAAGCCTACCGCCCATTTTGCGATGCCTTGGACTAGCACCAGGTTTTCGCATGAGCCTCACTGGGGCTTCTTCTGGTCCGTGGCTCAAGGCGCATTCCAACATTCATTTTGGGGTGTTTTGGGAGGATATTCTCTTTCTGCCCTTGGAATTCTGATGTAATGCACACTTAGCGAACGGCCAGCACGATGGTGCAAGAAATCATGAATTGGAAGAAATAACTTGAGACAAAAAAGTCTCTTCAGACTGGTGTTAGAATAACTGGATAGACGCTTAGAATTTGCTGATGTTCTTGGTTCCCTGTGGATGTTATAACATTCTGCACCATGGCGGTGACCTTGTTTCCAGACTAGCTGTCTGCTGTTTGTGTGCTAGAAAGGTTGTTGACTGTATCTTTGATAATCTACCCTAGGATCACCCCTAAAAAAAAGTAAAAGAGATATCGAAAGAGCTTTTAGCACAGATGGTGAAGGGAAGGGAAGAGCTGTTCGCGCACGCCAGCCGTCTGTCCGATCGGGACAGATACCAGCCGATTGTCACGGTCGTATGTCTACTATGTCTATCTTGATTGCGTGTTGTACTTAACTTAAACTGCCACTCTTTAATAAAAAGCCTTACAACTCCTAAGACCCTTTGGGTAATCTGTGTGTTACCTGTGATCCAAATCTTATAGTGGTGTCAGAAGAGGGATCACAGAGTTGGGAGTTGTAAGGTTCCGGTTGTGGGGACCGGAGGGCGTTGGTCGCACATGATCGTCGCCTAAGACTAAGTAGAAGACTCCCTGAAAGAAGGGAGAGGGAGAGAGTGGGGTAAAGGTAAAACCAGAGATACAATGGCGTTGGCCTACCATCGAGAACAGCCAGTAGACAGCCTGACAGAAAAAGTCGGCACGTCCGCAGCAGTGGACCTCCTAAAAATCTTAGAAGACGGTAACGGGGACTACGCCTACATCCTTGATAAACTCGCTGAGGATGTTCAGAAAAACAAACTTAAAATAAAGAGAGGCCCAGACAGGTTAGCTTACGGGGCACACTTGTGCGCTGCCCAGTTAAATAGGGAGACTAAAGAGTTAAAAGGTTTAGTAAGCCAGATGCGGAGAAAAAGAAGTGAATAGCAAGAGAACCTTTCTGCCCTCCGCAACCAGTTGCGCTG
Organism: Squalus acanthias; assembly: GCA_030390025.1. Lineage (NCBI taxonomy): Eukaryota > Metazoa > Chordata > Chondrichthyes > Squaliformes > Squalidae > Squalus > Squalus acanthias. The sequence goes on from CM059436.1 coordinate 54,338,505, forward strand.
GGAGCAAAAGATTCATGACAAAATGCAGTGCACACAAAAGAAACTAGATCAAATACTCGAGCAGAATATTGAACTACAGGCAGAAAACACCAGATTGTGTGAGGAGTTAGAGGATGCAAGGGGAGCGTTTTGGAATCAAACCGGCACCAAACCACTGCCTCCCCCGAAGCAGACCCTGGCCCTGTGCTTAGCAAAAGTCCAACAGCTGCAGGCACAAATTGGCCAACCGCGGGCAGTGGTGGCTGCTGTCTCCAAAATCAAACCGAAAGATCCCGGCCTTTGCTGGGACAATATCGTTGGGAACCCTACTCCCTCAGCTCCCTCAGTTCCCTCTGCTCCGCCCCCACCATACAAGGATGGTCAGGCAGGGGAGATGATACCAGTATGTGTGGTCACCCGAGCTAAGGCAGCACACGAGCCCAAGCGCCAGGCTGACCGAGACCTGGAAGGCGGGGCAGCCTCCTCGACCACCACTAGTAGCGAGGCAGAAACCACTACTGCAACCATGCATCGGTCCCTTACTGCGGTTGAAGTGGGGGCGCATAAAGCTAACCTGGGGGCGGTGGATATAGACACCAGCCCCCTCGACTTCAGGCAGCGGTGGAGGATTTTTATAATCACCCACCTAGAACTAGAAGGGGATGACCTCAAACAGGTCCTCCTGGTGCATGTTCCTCAGGATTAAAACAAGAAATGGCCCTGGACATCCTGAGCGGGGGCACAATAGATGAGACTGAGTTAGAACTATGTCAAACACTAGGGGAGGAGGGCATTGATTTTCACCAGGTCCTAACTAACACTAAACAGGGCTCTACCGAAAGCCTTTACACATCAACTCCATGGCATCTTCCAGGAGCGGTGGAGGGAATTACTTCAACTACCCGGGCTTCAAAACTCTCTTTTTGAACGGCCTCCAACCGCTGGTCCATAACGCGCTGGGCGTTTATGTCTCTAAAGACACCGAGTGGGACCAAATACGCGCCCATGCCAGGGCTGCTTGGGATCAGACCCATGCAAATATCCCTTGGACACCTGCCAAGGTTGCAGTAGCGGCCATTGTGGGCCCACTGCCTAACCAAAAGTCAGGGCCATCTAGAACTCCAAGGAAAAGTGCTTCGGTGCGCTGCTATCTCTGCCACCATCTAGGTCACTATGCCCGTCAATGCAACAATGGTCACAACCTCCCCAGACAAGCAGGCCCCGACTCACTCGCACGACGACTAGAATGGATGGAGGCAGCATTTGGGGCTTTGACCATCGGCCAGGGAGCCTGACCAGTTGCCGCTGTGCAGCAGCAACCCGAGCAAACGGTAGACGTTCCACCTCCCCTATGACTCCTGCAGGCCTCTCAGGGAGAGATGACTTCCCCTCTCTGATACAATGGTGGTAGGAGACCGGTAGTCCACACTGTTGATTCTGGAGCCCATCAACAATTAAAGTTAGTCGACTCCGGCTCCTCCGCCACCATCATTCACGATCCCCACCCCAATCCTACAAAGGGCATGCCCCACGTTTTATTGGGCTTTGACAATTCGATCCAGACAACTATACAAGGATCCCTTCCCTTGGAGCTAAAGCAGAGTGTTGTTTGCAAAGGCACATTCACGACTAGCTCCCCAATTTGGTCGGTTAGAAAACCGGGTGACTATCGGATGACTATTGACTATCGCAAACTCAACTCAGTCACCCCCACGCATGCCCCAGTGGTTCAGGAGACACCCACCCTACTCTCCCAGATTCCCAGTGGCAGTAATCAGTACAAAATGAGGTTCAGTAGAAAACATCAAAAATTGAAAATTTGCTTATGGGAAAAAGGATAAAATAATTATGATGGAATAAAGGAGAAAAGGGAAGATCATGTCTCTTTTCTGCTGTTCTACGGGTTTTTATTTGTTTTCAGTGTGAATTTTGATGTCTTTTTGCAAAGCATCTGTGAGTGTTTAGGAAGTTGCAGTGTTACTTTTGTCTGAAAGTCTGTCTTTAAAAGAAAGTGTCTGTTATGTTTGTTTTAGCTTTTATTTGCATAGAGCTAAAAGCCATTTAACCCTTTGTAGTCTTTTCTTGAATTTTGGAAGTTTTAAGCATTCGTAACAAGATAGATGAGTTGACGGCACAAATAGATACAAATGGGTATGATCTGATCGCCATTACAGAGACATGGTTGCAAGGTGACCAGGGCTGGGAACTGAATATTCCAGGGTATTTGACAATTCGGAAGGATAGACAGAAAGGAAAGGGAGGTGGGGTGGCTTTGTTGGTAAAGGATGGGATCAGTGCAGTGGTGAGAAGTGATGTTGGCTCAGAAGATCAAAATGTAGAATCGGGTTGGGTGGAGATAAAAAATAATAAGGGGAAAAAGTCTCTGGTGGGCATAGACTACAGGCACCCGAACAATAGCAATACTGTTGGACAGAGTATAAATCAACAAATAATGGAGGCCTGTAATAAAGGTACGGTAATAATCATGGGTGATTTTAATCTCCATATTGATTGGACAAATCAAATTGGCCATGGTAGCCTTGATGAGGAGTTCATAGAGTGTATCCAGGATGGTTTCCTAGAATAGTATGTAATAGAACCAACCAGGGAGCAGGCTATCTTGGATCTGTTACTGTGTAATGGGACAGAATTAATAAATGATCTCACAGTAAAGGATCCTCTAGGAAAGAGTGATCATAGCATGGTTGAATTTAAAATTCAGTTGGAGGGTGAGAAAGTTGTATCTCAAACCAGTGTCCTGATCTTAAACAAAGGCAATTACAATGGCATGAGGGCAGAACTGGCTAAAGTGGACTGGAAAAATAAATTAAAGGGTAAGACAGTTGAAATACAGTGGCGGACATTTAAGCAGATATTTCATAACTCTCAACATAAATATATTCCAGTGAGAAAGAAAGATTTTAAGAGAAGGGAGCACCATCCGTGGCTAACTAAGGAAGTAAAGAATGGTATCAAATTGAAAACGAAGGCAAACAATGTTGCCAAGATTGGTGGGAGGCCAGAGGATTGGGAAATTTTTAAAAACCAGCAAAGGATGACTAAAAAAATAATAAAGAGAAGATGAATTTTGAGAGTAAACTGGCAAGAAGTATTAAAACAGATAGTAAGAGCTTCTACAGGTATATAAAAAGGAAGAGAGTAGCTAAAGTAAACATTGGTCCCTTAGAGGATGAGACTGGGGAATTAATAATGGGGAACGGGGAAATGGCAGAGACTCTGAACAAATATTTTGTATCTGTCTTCACGGTAGAAGACACTAACAACATCTCAATAATGGATAATCAAGGGCTCACAGGGAGGGGGGAACTAAAGACAATCACTATCACTAAGGAAAAAGTATTTGGTGAAATAATGGGACTAAAAGATGACAAGTCCCCTGGACCAGATGGCCTGCATCCCAGATGTGGCTGCAGAGATAGTGGATGCACTGGTTGCAATACACCAAAATGCCCATGACTCTGGAGAGGTCCCAGCGGATTGGAAAACCGCAAATGTAACACCCCTATTTAAGAAAGGAGGGAGACAGAAAGCAGGAAACTATAGACCAGTTAGCCTAACATCTGTCATTGGGAAAATGCTGGAGTCCTTCATTAAGGAAGCAGTAGCAGGGCATTTGGAAAATCATAATGCAGTCAAGCAGAGTCAGCATGGTTTTATGAAAGGAAAATCATGTTTAACAAATTTGCTGGAGTTCTTTGAGGATGTAACGAGCAGGGTGGACAAAGGTGAGCCAGTGGATGTGGTGTATTTGGATTTCCAAAAGGCATTCGATAAGGTGCCACATAAAAGGTTACTGCATAAGATAAGAGCTCATGGAGTTGGGGGCAATATATTAGCATGGATAGAGAATTGGCTAACTAACAGAAAGCAGAGAGTGTCATTTTCCGGTTCGCAAACGGTAGCTAGTGGGGTGCCACAGGGATTAGTGCTGGGGCCTCAACTATTTATAATCTACATTAATGACTTGGATGAAGGGACCGAGTGTAATGTAGCCAAGTTTGCGGATGATACAAAGATGGGGGGAAAGCAAGTTGTGCAGAGGATTCAAAGAATCTGCAAAGGGATATAGACAGGCTAAGTGAGTGGGCAAACATTTGGCAGATGGAGTATAATGTGGAGGAAAAATAAAAAAGCAAATTATTATTTAAATGGAGAGAGATTACAAAATGCTACAGTTCAGAGGGTCCTGGGGGTCCTTGTGCATGAAACATAAAAAGTTAGCATGCAGGTACAGCAAGTAATCAAAAAGGCAAATGGAATGTTGGCCTTTAATGCAAGGGGGTTGGAGTATAAAAGCAGGGCAGTCCTGCTACAACTGTACAGGGTATTGGTGAGACCACATCATGAGTACTGCGTACAGTTTTGGTCTCCTTATTTAAGGAAGGATATACTTGCATTGGAGGCAGTTCAGAGACGATTCACTAGGTTAATTCCAGAGATGAGGGGGTTGATTTATGAAGAAAGGTTGAGCAGGTTGGGCCTATACTCATTGGAATTAGAAGAATGAGAGGTGATCTTATTGAAACATATAAGATACTGAGGGGATGTTTCCCCTCGTGGGGATATCTAGAACTCGGGGGCATAGTTTCAGAATAAAGGGTCACCCTTTTAGAACTGAGATGAGGAGGAATTTCTTCTCTCAGAGGGTCATAAATCTGTGGAATTCTCTGCCCCAGAGAGCTGTGGAGGCTGGGTCATTAAATACATTTAAGGTGGAGATAGATTTTTGCAAGATAAGGGAGTGAAGGGTTATGGGGAGCGGGCTGGGAAGTGGCTTTTAGCCCAAGATCAGCCATGATCTTATTGAATGGCGGAGCAGGCTCGAGGGGTCAAGTGGCCTATTCCTGTTCCTATTTCTTATGTTCTTATGAATGTGCGAATAAGATTGTGCACCCAGAATTGAAAAAAAAACTTTGAACTACAATTTAAGTTAAGCTGGTGTGGAAAAACTGAGAAAAACAAAAAGTTTGTTTAACAAAAGGTTAAGTTTCAGTCTAAGATTTAACCTTGGAGTTACGGTTGCTATCGTGAATTTTCCAAAGCAGTTTGATTTGTTTAAGTGTGAAAACTAGTTTTTCTCCAGTTGTATTCAGTATTTTACAATCATTTGAAAAGGCATCTGAAGAAAGAACAAAGAGAAATATTATGTAACTTACTGTGTTTTTTTTTGTTTTATTTTATCTGTTCTGTATCATGTTGAGTTAATAAGAATAATTGCTCCGCCACCGTATAAACCTGCAAAGGGGTTAACCCTTTCCGCTGGCAGCTTTTTTTTTAATTGGTTCACCAAACCACTTTGATCTGTTTTCTATCTTTAATATTGTTTTGGACAGTAAAGTTCCTCCAGGGCTCATGAGTGAGATATGATTAATAATTAATGGGATGCCCCACTTAAGATGTAAGATTGAAACAGGAAAACTACACTACGAAATGGGAATTTTCCTAACTTTCTAGTGAAAGTCAGGAAAGTGTAGTTAAGAATAGTAAATTGATAGCTTTCTCTTGGAGACATTTGTGTCCCTGCCTATAATGAACTTTTTAGGAAAACTGAATTTGATAGTCTGGCCACTACCCGAGACATCGGGACCATGCGGTGGAAGAAGAGCCAAGATCTCCAGGCAATCTTTTGATAGGATCACCTGAAAGCCCGAGAATGGTTTGTATCGGATGGCACATGTGGCATGATATTGGAATACCGGTATGAGTGTGCAAATGTGATTTGTTACGTATGAAGCAATTACCATCTGGAATTGCATGGTGAATCTGCACTAAAGAACGGGTCTCAGACATGCTCAGTTACTTGACAACAGCACGACATGAAATGGTTAATGTGGCTCAGGAGAGTGAGACAACTTTTAAAGCATTGACACATACTCCATCGTTAAACTATTTAATTAATGAAACAATCAGAATAGAGTTAAACACACTGGTACCTGTTAGAGGGATTGAAATTGATGTTGAAGTGGAGAATTACATGGAATTTGGATTGGGACAATTGCAGCTAGGGAGAAATCATATTTAGCAAGAATTATCCACAAGATGGATACGAGTAAAAGAGATCTGGAGAATCTTTTAAGTCCATGACTTGTTGATTAGATGTTAAACTGTAGTGTCGCTTAAAATGATTGTAAGACTGATTTTAACTGTGACTGTAATAATTGTGTTTTGTAGGTAACAGAGCGTGAGAAATGCCAGTACGAATCCAGTATGAGGTGGTTTTGATAGTGCCTCCTGTGTCACTACTACCGCAACTACCATGCTTTACAGGTCTAACAAGACCTGTCCAATTAATAGCCCCAGTTTCTGCTTCACACCACATCTACCCACAACCATCAACCAATACATTTTACTCAGTATCAAAACCTATGCTCAAGTGAAACTGACAGTAAATGAGACACTTAAGTATGAGCTGCACAATTCAGGTACGACATTCCCCTGTTGTCTGAGGGTTTCAGTGAGCTCGTGATGTGACTGAACTCCTCCCTAAAGCATTTTTATGCTTTGGAGCAAGACAACTCGAGAATAGATATTGAAATTCATAGCATAGGGAACGATTCACACTGGTGGGATATTGGGCTTAATATATTAGCACACCCTTAGGTTCGTATTATTTCACACGCTCTGGTAGTTCTCCAACTTGTAATGATAGTGTATTTGATATATGTAACTCATGTAGTAAGACTTTGATGCACAAGCCAATTGTGTACTCATGCCTATGACTAACCAGCACTAACAAATTAATTGAGCACACCGAGAGAGAAGATCTGAAGCAATGTAGAGGAGACCCCAGGTGGGGTAAGATCAGGAAAGATAGAAGAAACAGAGGATACCCCAGGTGGGGCAGAATTGGAACACTGGAACAGTGAACTGAACCTGTGTGAAGGGTCAGGAGGTTGCTCCTCCCCCTCAAAAGAATGGACTGTAAAGAAGGGGTAAATCTTCAATTCTGAGTCTCTCTACTAACTAACGCCCAAGTTGAGAAAGCAAGAAGCAAATTAGGGGAGTATGAGTGGTGGGAAGTAGCTTATAATGCCAGCCAGCATCCCTGGGCACGAATGGTATCAGTGGGCCGATAACTTAGAACTAGCTAGATTAGTCAAAAGAGGATTGTGAGAAGTCAATAAGGATATTTCCTTCTCAAGGTGGGGAGTTGTAAGAAATCATGAATCGGAAGAAATAACTTGAGACAAAATAGTCTCTTCAGACTGGTGTTAGAATAACTGGATAGACGCTTAGAATTTGCTGATGTTCTTGGTTCCCTGTGGATGTTATAACATTCTGCACCATGGTGGTGACCTTGTTTCCAGACTAGCTGTCTGCTGTTTGTGTGCTAGAAAGGTTGTTGACTGTATCTTTGATAATCTACCCTAGGCCCACCCCTAAAAAGAGAGTAAAAAGAGATATCGAAAGAGCTTTTAGCACAGACGGTGAAGGGAAGGGAAGAGCTGTTCGCGCACGCCAGCCGTCTGTCCAATCGGGACCGACACCAGCTGCTTGTCACGGTCGTATGTCTACTATGTCTATCTTGATTGCGTGTTGTACTTCACGTAAAATGCCGCTCTTTAATAAAAAGCCTTACAACTCCTACGACCCTTTGGGTAATCTGTGTGTGACCTGTGATCCAAATCTTACAATGGATCTTTAAACGTTGGAGCAAAGCACACTCGTGCAGGTGCACAGCCACTAGAAGTATCTTAAAAATTAACTTCCTGCTATGATTTATAAGAGTTCACTTTCATGAAAGTTTGCAGAAGACAGTTAAGAGGTAAGTGCACAGCTCACCGGCCTTGGCAAACTTCATCAGGGTGTTGAATTTCTTCCTTATCTGGAAGGATGACCTCTTTATTGCAGACACTGCATTGACTTGCTCGGCCACCTTCTCCCAGAGCCGCTCTGATGCAGCTTTCTGATGAGCGTGGCCCTCACAGCCAACGACAGAACACCTCCTTGCCGTCGCCTCACTCAGCATGACCTGTAGGGGTCTCTCAGAAAAGGGAGCTGTCCCCCTAACTGCTGTCAATTGGAAGACTCCTGGCTCCTCTCAGCACAACACAGATGAGAAAAGGCAGAATTCAAAAACTTACAGCCAACAGGAAGTGCAGATGTCACTTTAAGGAGCTGAACCATCACGTTTATACTGCTGCTCTGGGAATCCCCAGCAAAGGATGCAAATAATGCTAGGAATGCTCGAGCACAATAAAATGAGAGGCAGTGGAAAACCTGGTGAAGTCCCCTGAGTGTGTAGAAAGCACAAAGTGTGCCAAGGCAAATGCGAAAGTTTCACCAATGAGCCCAGAGCGGAATTTCAGCTCTTGTATCCCTGCGCCAGGTATCCTGTGACTTACCTGAGTCAGATTGAAAATTTATTGCTGAATTGGTGTGCACTTTGTTGTAGGTGCATGCCGACAAAGAACTGGATTGAAATTTCCCAACCTGATTTAACGTAGGATCTTTATAGTAAAAGAGAGGAAAAATTTCATTCCATCAGTCTGGCTGAATTTGAACCTAGATGTGAAAGGCCAATGTCTGATCCACTTTCAGCACCCAGTCCCCTAATTAACTTTAAAAAAATTATCAGTCATTCACTGTAAATTGTTGGGAAACAGAATTTACTCTACTGGTGAAAAGCTCTTATTTATTTACTTTTAATGGCATTTATAAGTTATCTTCCTCATTGATGGAATACATTCTTTAGTCCATATTGTTCTATTCTCTAATTCTTGCTAGTGTTCATAAATTATTAGCTGAACAAATTAAGATTTTCCCATCTGAAGGATAACTGACTTAGGAAACTACTAAATTAGGCAAAGATCAGTATTACAGAAGAGGAGCTGCGAATATGATAGCAGTGTGACTGGTGTCTGATTCTGATAGTTGTGTGTCTGGTGTCTGATTCTGATAGTTGTGTAACTGGTGTCTGATTCTAATAGTTGTGTGTCTGGTGTCTGATTCTGATAGTTGTGTGACTGGTGTCTGATTCTGATAGTTGTGTGACTGGTGTCTGATTCTGATAGTTGTGTGTCTGGTGTCTGATTCTAATAGTTGTGTGTCTGGTGTCTGATTCTGATAGTTGTGTGACTGGTGTCTGATTCTGATAGTTGTGTGTCTGGTGTCTGATTCTAATAGTTGTGTGTCTGGTGTCTGATTCTGATAGTTGTGTGTCTGGGGTCTGATTCAGAAAGTTGTGTGACTGGTGTCTGATTCTGATAGTTGTGTGACTGGTGTCTGATTCTGATAGTTGTGTGACTGGTGTCTGATTCTGATAGTTGTGTGACTGGTGTCTGATTCTAATAGTTGTGTGTCTGGTGTCTGATTCTGATAGTTGTGTGTCTGGGGTCTGATTCAGATAGTTGTGTGACTGGTGTCTGATTCTAATAGTTGTGTGACTGGTGTCTGTTTCTAATAGTTGTGTGACTGGTGTCTGATTCTGATAGTTGTGTAACTGGGGTCAGATTCTGATAGTTGTGTGTCTGATGTCTGATTCTGATAGTTGTGTGTCTGGTGTCTGATTCTGATAGTTGTGTGTCTGGTGTCTGATTCTGATAGTTGTGTGTCTGGTGTCTGATTCTAATAGTTGTGTGTCTGGTGTCTGATTCTGATAGTTGTGTGTCTGGGGTCTGATTCAGAAAGTTGTGTGACTGGTGTCTGATTCTGATAGTTGTGTGACTGGTGTCTGATTCTGATAGTTGTGTGACTGGTGTCTGATTCTGATAGTTGTGTGACTGGTGTCTGATTCTAATAGTTGTGTGTCTGGTGTCTGATTCTGATAGTTGTGTGTCTGGGGTCTGATTCAGATAGTTGTGTGACTGGTGTCTGATTCTAATAGTTGTGTGACTGGTGTCTGATTCTAATAGTTGTGTGACTGGTGTCTGATTCTGATAGTTGTGTAACTGGGGTCAGATTCTGATAGTTGTGTGTCTGATGTCTGATTCTGATAGTTGTGTGTCTGGTGTCTGATTCTGATAGTTGTGTGTCTGGTGTCTGATTCTGATAGTTGTGTGTCTGGGGTCTGATTCAGAAAGTTGTATGACTGGTGTCTGATTCTGATAGTTGTGTGTCTGGTGTCTGATGCTGATAGTTGTGTGTCTGGTGTCTGATTCTGATAGTTGTGTGTCTGGTGTCTGATTCTGATAGTTGTGTGTCTGGTGTCTGATTCTGATAGTTGTGTGTCTGGTGTCTGATTCTGATAGTTGTGTGTCTGGGGTCTGATTCATAAAGTTGTGTGACTGGTGTCTGATTCTGATAGTTGTGTGTCTGGTGTCTGATTCTGATAGTTGTGTGACTGGTGTCTGATTCTAATAGTTGTGTGACTGGTGTCTGATTCTGATAGTTGTGTGTCTGGTGTCTGATTCTGATAGTTGTGTGACTGGTGTCTGATTCTAATAGTTGTGTGACTGGTGTCTGATTCTAATAGTTGTGTGTCTGGTGTCTGATTCTGATAGTTGTGTGTCTGGGGTCTGATTCAGAAAGTTGTGTGACTGGTGTCTGATTCTAATAGTTGTGTGTCTGGTGTCTGATTCTAATAGTTGTGTGTCTGGTGTCTGATTCTGATAGTTGTGTGTCTGGTGTCTGACTCTGATAGTTGTGTGTCTGGTGTCTGATTCTGATAGTTGTGTGTCTGGTGTCTGATTCTGATAGTTGTGTGTCTGGTGTCTGATTCTGATAGTTGTGTGTCTGGTGTCTGATTCTGATAGTTGTGTGACTGGTGTCTGATTCTAATAGTTGTGTGACTGGTGCCTGATTCTAATAGTTGTGTGTCTGGTGTCTGATTCTGATAGTTGTGTGACTGGTGTCTGATTCTAATAGTTGTGTGACTGGTGTCTGATTCTGATAGTTGTGTAACTGGGGTCAGATTCTGATAGTTGTGTAACTGGGGTCAGATTCTGATAGTTGTGTGTCTGGTGTCTAATTCTGATTGTTGTGTGACTGGTGTCTGATTCTGATAGTTGTGTGTCTGGTGTCTGATTCTGATAGTTGTGTGTCCGGTGTCTGATTCTGATAGTTGTGTGTCTGGTGTCTGATTCTGACAGTTGTGTATCCGGTGACTGATTCTGATAGTTGTGTGTCCGGTGTCTGATTCTGATAGTTGTGTGTCTGGTGTCTGATTCTGATAGTTGTGTGTCCGGTGTCTGATTCTGATAGTTGTGTGTCTGGTGTCTGATTCTGATAGTTGTGTGTCCGGTGTCTGATTCTGATAGTTGTGTGTCTGGTGTCTGATTCTGATAGTTGAGTGTCTGGTGTCTGATTCTGATAGTTGTGTGTCCGGTGTCTGATTCTGATAGTTGTGTGACTGGTGTCTGATTCTGATAGTTGTGTGTCTGGTGTCTGATTCTGATAGTTGTGTGTCTGGTGTCTGATTCTGATAGTTGTGTGTCTGGTGTCTGATTCTAATAGTTGTGTGACTGGTGTCTGATTCTAATAGTTGTGTGACTGGTGTCTGATTCTAATAGTTGTGTGTCTGGTGTCTGATTCTGATAGTTGTGTGTCTGGGGTCTGATTCAGAAAGTTGTGTGACTGGTGTCTGATTCTAATAGTTGTGTGTCTGGTGTCTGATTCTAATAGTTGTGTGTCTGGTGTCTGATTCTGATAGTTGTGTGTCTGGTGTCTGATTCTGATAGTTGTGTATCTGGTGTCTGATTCTGATAGTTGTGTGTCTGGTGTCTGATTCTGATAGTTGTGTGTCTGGTGTCTGATTCTAATAGTTGTGTGACTGGTGTCTGATTCTAATAGTTGTGTGTCTGGTGTCTGATTCTGATAGTTGTGCGACTGGTGTCTGATTCTAATAGTTGTGTGACTGGTGTCTGATTCTGATAGTTGTGTAACTGGGGTCAGATTCTGATAGTTGTGTAACTGGTGTCTGATTCTGACAGTTGTGTATCCGGTGACTGATTCTGATAGTTGTGTGTCCGGTGTCTGATTCTGATAGTTGTGTGTCTGGTGTCTGATTCTGATAGTTGTGTGTCCGGTGTCTGATTCTGATAGTTGTGTGTCTGGTGTCTGATTCTGATAGTTGTGTGTCCGGTGTCTGATTCTGATAGTTGTGTGTCTGGTGTCTGATTCTGATAGTTGAGTGTCTGGTGTCTGATTCTGATAGTTGTGTGTCCGGTGTCTGATTCTGATAGTTGTGTGACTGGTGTCTGATTCTGATAGTTGTGTGTCTGGTGTCTGATTCTGATAGTTGTGTGTCTGGTGTCTGATTCTGATAGTTGTGTGTCTGGTGTCTGATTCTGATAGTTGTGCGTCTGGTGTCTGATTCTGATAGTTGTGTGTCTGGTGTCTGATTCTGATAGTTGTGTGTCTGGTGTCTGATTCTGATAGTTGTGTGTCTGGTGTCTGATTCTGATAGTTGTATGTCTGGTGTCTGATTCTGATAGTTGTGTGACTGGTGTCTGATTCTAATAGTTGTGTGTCTGGTGTCTGATTCTGATAGTTGTGTGTCTGGGGTCTGATTCTGATAGTTGTGTGTCTGGGGTCTGATTCAGATAGTTGTGTGTCTGGTGTCTGATTCTGATAGTTGTGTCTGGTGTCTGATTCTAATAGTTGTGTGTCTGGTGTCTGATTCTGATAGTTGTGTGACTGGTGTCTGATTCTAATAGTTGTGTGACTGGTGTCTGATTCTGATAGTTGTGTGACTGGTGTCTGATTCTAATAGTTGTGTGACTGGTGTCTGATTCTGATAGTTGTGTGTCTGGTGTCTGATTCTGATAGTTGTGTAACGGGTCAGATTCTGATAGTTGTGTGTCTGATGTCTGATTCTGATAGTTGTGTGTCTGGTGTCTGATTCTGATAGTTGTGTGACTGGTGTCTGATTCTGATAGTTGTGTGACTGGTGTCTGATTCTGATAGTTGTGTGACTGGTGTCTGATTCTGATAGTTGTGTGACTGGTGTCTGATTCTGATAGTTGTGTGACTGGTGTCTGATTCTGATAGTTGTGTGTCTGGTGTCTGATTCTGATAGTTGTGTGACTGGTGTCTGATTCTGATAGTTGTGTGTCTGGTGTCTGATTCTGATAGTTGTGTGTCTGGTGTCTGATTCTGATAGTTGTGTGACTGGTGTCTGATTCTGATAGTTGTGTGTCTGGTGTCTGATTCTGATAGTTGTGTGACTGGTGTCTGATTCTGATAGTTGTGTGACTGGTGTCTGATTCTGATAGTTGTGTGTCTGGTGTCTGATTCTGATAGTTGTGTGTCTGGTGTCTGATTCTGATAGTTGTGTGACTGGTGTCTGATTCTAATAGTTGTGTGTCTGGTGTCTGATTCTGATAGTTGTGTGTCTGGTGTCTGATTCTGATAGTTGTGTGTCTGGTGTCTGATTCTGATAGTTGTGTGTCTGGTGTCTGATTCTGATAGTTGTGTGTCTGGTGTCTGATTCTGATAGTTGTGTGTCTGGTGTCTGATTCTGATAGTTGTGTGTCTGGTGTCTGATTCTGATAGTTGTGTGACTGGTGTCTGATTCTAATAGTTGTGTGACTGGTGTCTGATTCTGATAGTTGTGTGTCTGGTGTCTGATTCTGATAGTTGTGTGACTGGTGTCTGATTCTGATAGTTGTGTGACTGGTGTCTGATTCTGATAGTTGTGTGACTGGTGTCTGATTCTGATAGTTGTGTGACTGGTGTCTGATTCTGATAGTTGTGTGTCTGGTGTCTGATTCTGATAGTTGTGTGACTGGTGTCTGATTCTGATAGTTGTGTGTCTGGTGTCTGATTCTGATAGTTGTGTGTCTGGTGTCTGATTCTGATAGTTGTGTGTCTGGTGTCTGATTCTGATAGTTGTGTGTCTGGTGTCTGATTCTGATAGTTGTGTGTCTGGTGTCTGATTCTGATAGTTGTGTGTCTGGTGTCTGATTCTGATAGTTGTGTGTCTGGTGTCTGATTCTGATAGTTGTGTGTCTGGTGTCTGATTCTGATAGTTGTGTGTCTGGTGTCTGATTCTGATAGTTGTGTGTCTGGTGTCTGATTCTGATAGTTGTGTGTCTGGTGTCTGATTCTGATAGTTGTGTGTCTGGTGTCTGATTCTGATAGTTGTGTGACTGGTGTCTGATTCTGATAGTTGTGTGTCTGGTGTCTGATTCTGATAGTTGTGTGTCTGGTGTCTGATTCTGATAGTTGTGTGTCTGGTGTCTGATTCTGATAGTTGTGTGACTGGTGTCTGATTCTGATAGTTGTGTGTCTGGTGTCTGATTCTGATAGTTGTGTGTCTGGTGTCTGATTCTGATAGTTGTGTGTCTGGTGTCTGATTCTGATAGTTGTGTGACTGGTGTCTGATTCTGATAGTTGTGTGTCTGGTGTCTGATTCTGATAGTTGTGTGTCTGGTGTCTGATTCTGATAGTTGTGTGTCTGGTGTCTGATTCTGATAGTTGTGTGTCTGGTGTCTGATTCTGATAGTTGTGTGTCTGGTGTCTGATTCTGATAGTTGTGTGTCTGGTGTCTGATTCTGATAGTTGTGTGTCTGGTGTCTGATTCTGATAGTTGTGTGTCTGGTGTCTGATTCTGATAGTTGTGTGTCTGGTGTCTGATTCTGATAGTTGTGTGTCTGGTGTCTGATTCTGATAGTTGTGTGACTGGTGTCTGATTCTGATAGTTGTGTGACTGGTGTCTGATTCTGATAGTTGTGTACTGGTGTCTGATTCTGATAGTTGTGTGTCTGGTGTCTGATTCTGATAGTTGTGTGACTGGTGTCTGATTCTGATAGTTGTGTGTCTGGTGTCTGATTCTGATAGTTGTGTGTCTGGTGTCTGATTCTGATAGTTGTGTGTCTGGTGTCTGATTCTGATAGTTGTGTGTCTGGTGTCTGATTCTGATAGTTGTGTGTCTGGTGTCTGATTCTGATAGTTGTGTGACTGGTGTCTGATTCTGATAGTTGTGTGTCTGGTGTCTGATTCTGATAGTTGTGTGACTGGTGTCTGATTCTGATAGTTGTGTGTCTGGTGTCTGATTCTGATAGTTGTGTGACTGGTGTCTGATTCTGATAGTTGTGTGACTGGTGTCTGATTCTGATAGTTGTGTGACTGGTGTCTGATTCTGATAGTTGTGTGACTGGTGTCTGATTCTGATAGTTGTGTGACTGGTGTCTGATTCTGATAGTTGTGTGACTGGTGTCTGATTCTGATAGTTGTGTGACTGGTGTCTGATTCTGATAGTTGTGTGTCTGGTGTCTGATTCTGATAGTTGTGTGACTGGTGTCTGATTCTGATAGTTGTGTGTCTGGTGTCTGATTCTGATAGTTGTGTGTCTGGTGTCTGATTCTGATAGTTGTGTGTCTGGTGTCTGATTCTGATAGTTGTGTGTCTGGTGTCTGATTCTGATAGTTGTGTGTCTGGTGTCTGATTCTGATAGTTGTGTGTCTGGTGTCTGATTCTGATAGTTGTGTGTCTGGTGTCTGATTCTGATAGTTGTGTGTCTGGTGTCTGATTCTGATAGTTGTGTGTCTGGTGTCTGATTCTGATAGTTGTGTGTCTGGTGTCTGATTCTGATAGTTGTGTGTCTGGTGTCTGATTCTGATAGTTGTGTGTCTGGTGTCTGATTCTGATAGTTGTGTGTCTGGTGTCTGATTCTGATAGTTGTGTGTCTGGTGTCTGATTCTGATAGTTGTGTGTCTGGTGTCTGATTCTGATAGTTGTGTGTCTGGTGTCTGATTCTGATAGTTGTGTGTCTGGTGTCTGATTCTGATAGTTGTGTGTCTGGTGTCTGATTCTGATAGTTGTGTGTCTGGTGTCTGATTCTGATAGTTGTGTGTCTGGTGTCTGATTCTGATAGTTGTGTGTCTGGTGTCTGATTCTGATAGTTGTGTGACTGGTGTCTGATTCTGAATAGTTGTGTGTCTGGTGTCTGATTCTGATAGTTGTGTGACTGGTGTCTGATTCTGATAGTTGTGTGACTGGTGTCTGATTCTGATAGTTGTGTGTCTGGTGTCTGATTCTGATAGTTGTGTGACTGGGGTCTGATTCTGATAGTTGTGTGTCTGATGTCTGATTCTGATAGTTGTGTGTCTGGTGTCTGATTCTGATAGTTGTGTGACTGGTGTCTGATTCTGATAGTTGTGTGACTGGTGTCTGATTCTGATAGTTGTGTGACTGGTGTCTGATTCTGATAGTTGTGTGACTGGTGTCTGATTCTGATAGTTGTGTGACTGGTGTCTGATTCTGATAGTTGTGTGACTGGTGTCTGATTCTGATAGTTGTGTGTCTGGTGTCTGATTCTGATAGTTGTGTGACTGGTGTCTGATTCTGATAGTTGTGTGTCTGGTGTCTGATTCTGATAGTTGTGTGTCTGGTGTCTGATTCTGATAGTTGTGTGTCTGGTGTCTGATTCTGATAGTTGTGTGTCTGGTGTCTGATTCTGATAGTTGTGTGTCTGGTGTCTGATTCTGATAGTTGTGTGTCTGGTGTCTGATTCTGATAGTTGTGTGACTGGTGTCTGATTCTGATAGTTGTGTGTCTGGTGTCTGATTCTGATAGTTGTGTGTCTGGTGTCTGATTCTGATAGTTGTGTGTCTGGTGTCTGATTCTGATAGTTGTGTGTCTGGTGTCTGATTCTGATAGTTGTGTGACTGGTGTCTGATTCTGATAGTTGTGTGTCTGGTGTCTGATTCTGATAGTTGTGTGTCTGGTGTCTGATTCTGATAGTTGTGTGTCTGGTGTCTGATTCTGATAGTTGTGTGTCTGGTGTCTGATTCTGATAGTTGTGTGTCTGGTGTCTGATTCTGATAGTTGTGTGTCTGGTGTCTGATTCTGATAGTTGTGTGTCTGGTGTCTGATTCTGATAGTTGTGTGTCTGGTGTCTGATTCTGATAGTTGTGTGACTGGTGTCTGATTCTGATAGTTGTGTGACTGGTGTCTGATTCTGATAGTTGTGTGTCTGGTGTCTGATTCTGATAGTTGTGTGTCTGGTGTCTGATTCTGATAGTTGTGTGACTGGTGTCTGATTCTGATAGTTGTCTGTCTGGTGTCTGATTCTGATAGTTGTGTATCTGGTGTCTGATTCTAATAGTTGTGTGACTGGTGTCTGATTCTGATAGTTGTGTGTCTGGTGTCTGATTCTGATAGTTGTGTGACTGGTGTCTGATTCTGATAGTTGTGTGTCTGGTGTCTGATTCTGATAGTTGTGTGTCTGGTGTCTGATTCTGATAGTTGTGTGACTGGTGTCTGATTCTGATAGTTGTGTGACTGGTGTCTGATTCTGATAGTTGTGTGACTGGTGTCTGATTCTGATAGTTGTGTGACTGGTGTCTGATTCTGAATAGTTGTGTGACTGGTGTCTGATTCTGATAGTTGTGTGACTGGTGTCTGATTCTGATAGTTGTGTGACTGGTGTCTGATTCTGATAGTTGTGTGTCTGGTGTCTGATTCTGATAGTTGTGTGACTGGTGTCTGATTCTGATAGTTGTGTGTCTGGTGTCTGATTCTGATAGTTGTGTGTCTGGTGTCTGATTCTGATAGTTGTGTGACTGGTGTCTGATTCTGATAGTTGTGTGACTGGTGTCTGATTCTGATAGTTGTGTGTCTGGTGTCTGATTCTGATAGTTGTGTGACTGGTGTCTGATTCTGATAGTTGTGTGTCTGGTGTCTGATTCTGATAGTTGTGTGTCTGGTGTCTGATTCTGATAGTTGTGTGTCTGGTGTCTGATTCTGATAGTTGTGTGTCTGGTGTCTGATTCTGATAGTTGTGTGTCTGGTGTCTGATTCTGATAGTTGTGTGTCTGGTGTCTGATTCTGATAGTTGTGTGTCTGGTGTCTGATTCTGATAGTTGTGTGTCTGGTGTCTGATTCTGATAGTTGTGTGTCTGGTGTCTGATTCTGATAGTTGTGTGACTGGTGTCTGATTCTGATAGTTGTGTGTCTGGTGTCTGATTCTGATAGTTGTGTGTCTGGTGTCTGATTCTGATAGTTGTGTGACTGGTGTCTGATTCTGATAGTTGTGTGTCTGGTGTCTGATTCTAATAGTTGTGTGACTGGTGTCTGATTCTACTAGTTGTGTGTCTGGTGTCTGATTCTGATAGTTGTGTGACTGGTGTCTGATTCTGATAGTTGTGTGTCTGGTGTCTGATTCTAATAGTTGTGTGACTGGTGTCTGATTCTAATAGTTGTGTGACTGGTGTCTGATTCTGATAGTTGTGTGACTGGTGTCTGATTCTGATAGTTGTGTGACTGGTGTCTGATTCTGATAGTTGTGTGACTGGTGTCTGATTCTGATAGTTGTGTGACTGGTGTCTGATTCTGATAGTTGTGTGACTGGTGTCTGATTCTGATAGTTGTGTAACTGGGGTCAGATTCTGATAGTTGTGTGTCTGGTGTCTAATTCTGATTGTTGTGTGACTGGTGTCTGATTCTGATAGTTGTGTGTCTGGTGTCTGATTCTGATAGTTGTGTGTCTGGTGTCTGATTCTAATAGTTGTGTGACTGGTGTCTGATTCTGATAGTTGTGTGTCTGGTGTCTGATGCTGATAGTTGTGTGTCTGGTGTCTGATTCTAATAGTTGTGTGACTGGTGTCTGATTCTAATAGTTGTGTGACTGGTGTCTGATTCTAATAGTTGTGTGTCTGGTGTCTGATTCTAATAGTTGTGTATCTGGTGTCTGATTCTGATAGTTGTGTGACTGGTGTCTGATTCTGATAGTTGTCTGTCTGGTGTCTGATTCTGATAGTTGTGTATCTGGTGTCTGATTCTAATAGTTGTGTGACTGGTTTCTGATTCTACTAGTTGTGTGTCTGGTGTCTGATTCTAATAGTTGTGTGACTGGTGTCTGATTCTACTAGTTGTGTGTCTGGTGTCTGATTCTGATAGTTGTGTGACTGGTGTCTGATTCTAATAGTTGTGTGACTGGTGTCTGATTCTGATAGTTGTGTGACTGGTGTCTGATTCTAATAGTTGTGTGACTGGTGTCTGATTCTGATAGTTGTGTGACTGGTGTCTGATTCTAATAGTTGTGTGACTGGTGTCTGATTCTGATAGTTGTGTAACTGGGTCAGATTCTGATAGTTGTGTACTGGGGTCTGATTCTGATAGTTGTGTGTCTGGTGTCTAATTCTGATAGTTGTGTGACTGGTGTCTGATTCTGATAGTTGTGTGTCTGGTGTCTGATTCTGATAGTTGTGTGTCTGGTGTCTGATTCTAATAGTTGTGTGACTGGTGTCTGATTCTGATAGTTGTGTGACTGGGGTCTGATTCTGATAGTTGTGTGTCTGGTGTCTGATTCTGATAGTTGTGTGTCTGGGGTCTGATTCAGAAAGTTGTGTGACTGGTGTCTGATTCTGATAGTTGTGTGTCTGGTGTCTGATTCTGATAGTTGTGTGTCTGGTGTCTGATTCTGATAGTTGTGTGTCTGGTGTCTGATTCTGATAGTTGTGTGTCTGGTGTCTGATTCTGATAGTTGTGTGTCTGGTGTCTGATGCTGATAGTTGTGTGTCTGGTGTCTGATTCTGATAGTTGTGTGTCTGGTGTCTGATTCTGATAGTTGTGTGACTGGTGTCTGATTCTGATAGTTGTGTGTCTGGTGTCTGATTCTGATAGTTGTGTGTCTGGGGTCTGATTCTGATAGTTGTGTGTCTGGTGTCTGATTCTGATAGTTGTGTCTGGTGTCTGATTCTGATAGCTGTGTGTCTGGTGTCTGATTCTGATAGTTGTGTGACTGGTGTCTGATTCTAATAGTTGTGTGACTGGTGTCTGATTCTGATAGTTGTGTGACTGGTGTCTGATTCTGATAGTTGTGTGACTGGTGTCTGATTCTGATAGTTGTGTGTCTGGTGTCTGATTCTGATAGTTGTGTGTCTGGTGTCTGATTCTGATAGTTGTGTGTCTGGTGTCTGATTCTGATAGTTGTGTGTCTGGTGTCTGATTCTGATAGTTGTGTGACTGGTGTCTGATTCTGATAGTTGTGTGACTGGTGTCTGATTCTGATAGTTGTGTGACTGGTGTCTGATTCTGATAGTTGTGTGACTGGTGTCTGATTCTGATAGTTGTGTGACTGGTGTCTGATTCTGATAGTTGTGTGTCTGGTGTCTGATTCTGATAGTTGTGTACTGGTGTCTGATTCTGATAGTTGTGTGTCTGGTGTCTGATTCTGATAGTTGTGTGTCTGGTGTCTGATTCTGATAGTTGTGTGTCTGGTGTCTGATTCTGATAGTTGTGTGTCTGGTGTCTGATTCTGATAGTTGTGTGACTGGTGTCTGATTCTGATAGTTGTGTGTCTGGTGTCTGATTCTGATAGTTGTGTGACTGGTGTCTGATTCTGATAGTTGTGTGTCTGGTGTCTGATTCTGATAGTTGTGTGACTGGTGTCTGATTCTGATAGTTGTGTGACTGGTGTCTGATTCTGATAGTTGTGTGACTGGTGTCTGATTCTGATAGTTGTGTGACTGGTGTCTGATTCTGATAGTTGTGTGTCTGGTGTCTGATTCTGATAGTTGTGTGACTGGTGTCTGATTCTGATAGTTGTGTGACTGGTGTCTGATTCTGATAGTTGTGTGACTGGTGTCTGATTCTGATAGTTGTGTGACTGGTGTCTGATTCTGATAGTTGTGTGACTGGTGTCTGATTCTGATAGTTGTGTGACTGGTGTCTGATTCTGATAGTTGTGTGACTGGTGTCTGATTCTGATAGTTGTGTGACTGGTGTCTGATTCTGATAGTTGTGTGTCTGGTGTCTGATTCTGATAGTTGTGTGTCTGGTGTCTGATTCTGATAGTTGTGTGTCTGGTGTCTGATTCTGATAGTTGTGTGTCTGGTGTCTGATTCTGATAGTTGTGTGACTGGTGTCTGATTCTGATAGTTGTGTGTCTGGTGTCTGATTCTGATAGTTGTGTGTCTGGTGTCTGATTCTAATAGTTGTGTGACTGGTGTCTGATTCTGATAGTTGTGTGACTGGTGTCTGATTCTGATAGTTGTGTGTCTGGTGTCTGATTCTAATAGTTGTGTATCTGGTGTCTGATTCTGATAGTTGTGTGACTGGTGTCTGATTCTGATAGTTGTGTGTCTGGTGTCTGATTCTGATAGTTGTGTGTCTGGTGTCTGATTCTGATAGTTGTGTGACTGGTGTCTGATTCTACTCGTTGTGTGTCTGGTGTCTGATTCTGATAGTTGTGTGACTGGTGTCTGATTCTACTAGTTGTGTGTCTGGTGTCTGATTCTAATAGTTGTGTGACTGGTGTCTGATTCTAATAGTTGTGTGACTGGTGTCTGATTCTGATAGTTGTGTGACTGGTGTCTGATTCTAATAGTTGTGTGACTGGTGTCTGATTCTGATAGTTGTGTGACTGGTGTCTGATTCTAATAGTTGTGTGACTGGTGTCTGATTCTGATAGTTGTGTAACTGGGGTCAGATTCTGATAGTTGTGTAACTGGGGTCAGATTCTGATAGTTGTGTGTCTGGTGTCTAATTCTGATTGTTGTGTGACTGGTGTCTGATTCTGATAGTTGTGTGTCTGGTGTCTGATTCTGATAGTTGTGTGTCTGGTGTCTGATTCTAATAGTTGTGTGACTGGTGTCTGATTCTGATAGTTGTGTAACTGGGGTCAGATTCTGATAGTTGTGTGTCTGGTGTCTGATTCTGATAGTTGTGTGTCTGGGGTCTGATTCAGAAAGTTGTGTGACTGGTGTCTGATTCTAATACTTGTGTGTCTGGTGTCTGATTCTAATAGTTGTGTGTCTGGTGTCTGATTCTGATAGTTGTGTGTCTGGTGTCTGATTCTGATAGTTGTGTGTCTGGTGTCTGATTCTGATAGTTGTGTGTCTGGTGTCTGATGCTGATAGTTGTGTGTCTGGTGTCTGATTCTGATAGTTGTGTGTCTGGTGTCTGATTCTGATAGTTGTGTGACTGGTGTCTGATTCTGATAGTTGTGTGTCTGGTGTCTGATACTGATAATTGTGTGTCTGGGGTCTGATTCTGATAGTTGTGTGTCTGGTGTCTGATTCTGATAGTTGTGTCTGGTGTCTGATTCTAATAGTTGTGTGTCTGGTGTCTGATTCTGATAGTTGTGTGACTGGTGTCTGATTCTAATAGTTGTGTGACTGGTGTCTGATTCTGATAGTTGTGTGACTGGTGTCTGATTCTAATAGTTGTGTGACTGGTGTCTGATTCTGATAGTTGTGTGTCTGGTGTCTGATTCTGATAGTTGTGTAACTGGGGTCAGATTCTGATAGTTGTGTGTCTGATGTCTGATTCTGATAGTTGTGTGTCTGGTGTCTGATTCTGATAGTTGTGTGACTGGTGTCTGATTCTGATAGTTGTGTGACTGGTGTCTGATTCTAATAGTTGTGTGTCTGGTGTCTGATTCTGATAGTTGTGTGTCTGGTGTCTGATTCTGATAGTTGTGTGTCTGGTGTCTGATTCTGATAGTTGTGTGTCTGGTGTCTGATGCTGATAGTTGTGTGTCTGGTGTCTGATTCTGATAGTTGTGTGTCTGGTGTCTGATTCTGATAGTTGTGTGACTGGTGTCTGATTCTGATAGTTGTGTGTCTGGTGTCTGATACTGATAATTGTGTGTCTGGGGTCTGATTCTGATAGTTGTGTGTCTGGTGTCTGATTCTGATAGTTGTGTCTGGTGTCTGATTCTAATAGTTGTGTGTCTGGTGTCTGATTCTGATAGTTGTGTGACTGGTGTCTGATTCTAATAGTTGTGTGACTGGTGTCTGATTCTGATAGTTGTGTGACTGGTGTCTGATTCTAATAGTTGTGTGACTGGTGTCTGATTCTGATAGTTGTGTGTCTGGTGTCTGATTCTGATAGTTGTGTAACTGGGGTCAGATTCTGATAGTTGTGTGTCTGATGTCTGATTCTGATAGTTGTGTGTCTGGTGTCTGATTCTGATAGTTGTGTGACTGGTGTCTGATTCTGATAGTTGTGTGACTGGTGTCTGATTCTAATAGTTGTGTGACTGGTGTCTGATTCTGATAGTTGTGTGACTGGTGTCTGATTCTAATAGTTGTGTGACTGGTGTCTGATTCTGATAATTGTGTGTCTGATGTCTGATTCTGATAGTTGTGTGTCTGGTGTCTCATTCTGATAGTTGTGTGTCTGGTGTCTGATTCTGATAGTTGTGTGTCTGGGGTCTGATTCACAAATTTGTATGACTGGTGTCTGATTCTGATAGATGTGTGTCTGGTGTCTGATGCTGATAGTTGTGTGACTGGTGTCTGATTCTACTAGTTGTGTGTCTGGTGTCTGATTCTAATAGTTGTGTGACTGGTGTCTGATTCTAATAGTTGTGTGACTGGTGTCTGATTCTGATAGTTGTGTGACTGGTGTCTGATTCTAATAGTTGTGTGACTGGTGTCTGATTCTAATAGTTGTGTGACTGGTGTCTGATTCTAATAGTTGTGTGACTGGTGTCTGATTCTAATAGTTGTGTGACTGGTGTCTGATTCTGATAGTTGTGTGACTGGTGTCTGATTCTAATAGTTGTGTGACTGGTGTCTGATTCTAATAGTTGTGTGACTGGTGTCTGATTCTAATAGTTGTGTGACTGGTGTCTGATTCTGATAGTTGTGTAACTGGGGTCAGATTCTGATAGTTGTGTAACTGGGGTCAGATTCTGATATTTGTGTGTCTGGTGTCTAATTCTGATAGTTGTGTGTCTGGTGTCTGATTCTGATAGTTGTGTGTCTGGTGTCTGATTCTAATAGTTGTGTGACTGGTGTCTGATTCTGATAGTTGTGTGTCTGGTGTCTGATGCTGATAGTTGTGTGTCTGGTGTCTGAATCTAATAGTTGTGTGACTGGTGTCTGATTCTAATAGTTGTGTGACTGGTGTCTGATTCTAATAGTTGTGTGTCTCGTGTCTGATTCTAATAGTTGTGTATCTGGTGTCTGATTCTGATAGTTGTGTGACTGGTGTCTGATTCTGATAGTTGTCTGTCTGGTGTCTGATTCTGATAGTTGTGTATCTGGTGTCTGATTCTAATAGTTGTGTGACTGGTGTCTGATTCTACTCGTTGTGTGTCTGGTGTCTGATTCTAATAGTTGTGTGACTGGTGTCTGATTCTACTAGTTGTGTGTCTGGTGTCTGATTCTAATAGTTGTGTGACTGGTGTCTGATTCTAATAGTTGTGTGACTGGTGTCTAATTCTGATAGTTGTGTGACTGGTGTCTGATTCTAATAGTTGTGTGACTGGTGTCTGATTCTAATAGTTGTGTGACTGGTGTCTGATTCTAATAGTTGTGTGACTGGTGTCTGATTCTGATAGTTGTGTAACTGGGGTCAGATTCTGATAGTTGTGTAACTGGGGTCAGATTCTGATAGTTGTGTGTCTGGTGTCTAATTCTGATTGTTGTGTGACTGGTGTCTGATTCTGATAGTTGTGTGTCTGGTGTCTGATTCTGATAGTTGTGTGTCTGGTGTCTGATTCTAATAGTTGTGTGACTGGTGTCTGATTCTGATAGTTGTGTAACTGGGGTCAGATTCTGATAGTTGTGTGTCTGGTGTCTGATTCTGATAGTTGTGTGTCTGGGTCTGATTCAGAAAGTTGTGTGACTGGTGTCTGATTCTAATACTTGTGTGTCTGGTGTCTGATTCTAATAGTTGTGTGTCTGGTGTCTGATTCTGATAGTTGTGTGTCTGGTGTCTGATTCTGATAGTTGTGTGTCTGGTGTCTGATTCTGATAGTTGTGTGTCTGGTGTCTGATGCTGATAGTTGTGTGTCTGGTGTCTGATTCTGATAGTTGTGTGTCTGGTGTCTGATTCTGATAGTTGTGTGACTGGTGTCTGATTCTGATAGTTGTGTGTCTGGTGTCTGATACTGATAATTGTGTGTCTGGGGTCTGATTCTGATAGTTGTGTGTCTGGTGTCTGATTCTGATAGTTGTGTCTGGTGTCTGATTCTAATAGTTGTGTGTCTGGTGTCTGATTCTGATAGTTGTGTGACTGGTGTCTGATTCTAATAGTTGTGTGACTGGTGTCTGATTCTGATAGTTGTGTGACTGGTGTCTGATTCTAATAGTTGTGTGACTGGTGTCTGATTCTGATAGTTGTGTGTCTGGTGTCTGATTCTGATAGTTGTGTAACTGGGGTCAGATTCTGATAGTTGTGTGTCTGATGTCTGATTCTGATAGTTGTGTGTCTGGTGTCTGATTCTGATAGTTGTGTGACTGGTGTCTGATTCTGATAGTTGTGTGACTGGTGTCTGATTCTAATAGTTGTGTGACTGGTGTCTGATTCTGATAGTTGTGTGACTGGTGTCTGATTCTAATAGTTGTGTGACTGGTGTCTGATTCTGATAGTTGTGTGTCTGGTGTCTGATTCTTATAGTTGTGTAACTGGGGTCAGATTCTGATAATTGTGTGTCTGATGTCTGATTCTGATAGTTGTGTGTCTGGTGTCTCATTCTGATAGTTGTGTGTCTGGTGTCTGATTCTGATAGTTGTGTGTCTGGGGTCTGATTCACAAATTTGTATGACTGGTGTCTGATTCTGATAGTTGTGTGTCTGGTGTCTGATGCTGATAGTTGTGTGACTGGTGTCTGATTCTGATATTTGTGTGTCTGGTGTCTGATTCTGATAGTTGTGTGTCTGGTGTCTGATTCTGATAGTTGTGTGTCTGGGGTCTGATTCAGAAAGTTGTGTGACTGGTGTCTGATTCTAATACTTGTGTGTCTGGTGTCTGATTCTAATAGTTGTGTGTCTGGTGTCTGATTCTGATAGTTGTGTGTCTGGTGTCTGATTCTGATAGTTGTGTGTCTGGTGTCTGATTCTGATAGTTGTGTGTCTGGTGTCTGATGCTGATAGTTGTGTGTCTGGTGTCTGATTCTGATAGTTGTGTGTCTGGTGTCTGATGCTGATAGTTGTGTGTCTGGTGTCTGATTCTAATAGTTGTGTGACTGGTGTCTGATTCTAATAGTTGTGTGACTGGTGTCTGATTCTAATAGTTGTGTGTCTGGTGTCTGATTCTAATAGTTGTGTATCTGGTGTCTGATTCTGATAGTTGTGTGACTGGTGTCTGATTCTGATAGTTGTCTGTCTGGTGTCTGATTCTGATAGTTGTGTATCTGGTGTCTGATTCTAATCGTTGTGTGACTGGTGTCTGATTCTACTAGTTGTGTGTCTGGTGTCTGATTCTAATAGTTGTGTGACTGGTGTCTGATTCTACTAGTTGTGTGTCTGGTGTCTGATTCTAATAGTTGTGTGTCTGGTGTCTGATTCTAATAGTTGTGTGACTGGTGTCTGATTCTGATAGTTGTGTGACTGGTGTCTGATTCTAATAGTTGTGTGACTGGTGTCTGATTCTAATAGTTGTGTGACTGGTGTCTGATTCTAATAGTTGTGTGACTGGTGTCTGATTCTGATAGTTGTGTAACTGGGGTCAGATTCTGATAGTTGTGTGACTGGGGTCAGATTCTGATAGTTGTGTGTCTGGTGTCTAATTCTGATTGTTGTGTGACTGGTGTCTGATTCTGATAGTTGTGTGTCTGGTGTCTGATTCTGATAGTTGTGTGTCTGGTGTCTGATTCTAATAGTTGTGTGACTGGTGTCTGATTCTGATAGTTGTGTAACTGGGGTCAGATTCTGATAGTTGTGTGTCTGGGGTCTGATTCAGAAAGTTGTGTGACTGGTGTCTGATTCTAATACTTGTGTGTCTGGTGTCTGATTCTAATAGTTGTGTGTCTGGTGTCTGATTCTGATAGTTGTGTGTCTGGTGTCTAATTCTGATAGTTGTGTGTCTGGTGTCTGATTCTGATAGTTGTGTGTCTGGTGTCTGATGCTGATAGTTGTGTGTCTGGTGTCTGATTCTGATAGTTGTGTGTCTGGTGTCTGATGCTGATAGTTGTGTGTCTGGTG
The DNA here is from genome assembly GCA_030390025.1 of Squalus acanthias. Classification (NCBI taxonomy): domain Eukaryota; kingdom Metazoa; phylum Chordata; class Chondrichthyes; order Squaliformes; family Squalidae; genus Squalus; species Squalus acanthias. Next base: position 54,365,270 of record CM059436.1, read on the forward strand.
TCTGATTCTAATAGTTGTGTGACTGGTGTCTGATTGTAATAGTTGTGTGACTGGTGTCTGATTCTAATAGTTGTGTGTCTGGTGTCTGATTCTAATAGTTGTGTATCTGGTGTCTGATTCTGATAGTTGTGTGACTGGTGTCTGATTCTGATAGTTGTCTGTCTGGTGTCTGATTCTGATAGTTGTGTATCTGGTGTCTGATTCTAATAGTTGTGTGACTGGTGTCTGATTCTAATAGTTGTGTGACTGGTGTCTGATTCTGATAGTTGTGTGTCTGGTGTCTGATTCTTATAGTTGTGTAACTGGGGTCAGATTCTGATAATTGTGTGTCTGATGTCTGATTCTGATAGTTGTGTGTCTGGTGTCTCATTCTGATAGTTGTGTGTCTGGTGTCTGATTCTGATAGTTGTGTGTCTGGGGTCTGATTCACAAATTTGTATGACTGGTGTCTGATTCTGATAGTTGTGTGTCTGGTGTCTGATGCTGATAGTTGTGTGACTGGTGTCTGATTCTGATATTTGTGTGTCTGGTGTCTGATTCTGATAGTTGTGTGTCTGGTGTCTGATTCTGATAGTTGTGTGTCTGGTGTCTGATTCTGATAGTTGTGTGTCTGGGGTCTGATTCAGAAAGTTGTGTGACTGGTGTCTGATTCTAATACTTGTGTGTCTGGTGTCTGATTCTAATAGTTGTGTGTCTGGTGTCTGATTCTGATAGTTGTGTGTCTGGTGTCTGATTCTGATAGTTGTGTGTCTGGTGTCTGATTCTGATAGTTGAGTGTCTGGTGTCTGATGCTGATAGTTGTGTGTCTGGTGTCTGATTCTAATAGTTGTGTGACTGGTGTCTGATTGTAATAGTTGTGTGACTGGTGTCTGATTCTAATAGTTGTGTGTCTGGTGTCTGATTCTAATAGTTGTGTATCTGGTGTCTGATTCTGATAGTTGTGTGACTGGTGTCTGATTCTGATAGTTGTCTGTCTGGTGTCTGATTCTGATAGTTGTGTATCTGGTGTCTGATTCTAATAGTTGTGTGACTGGTGTCTGATTCTAATAGTTGTGTGACTGGTGTCTGATTCTGATAGTTGTGTGTCTGGTGTCTGATTCTTATAGTTGTGTAACTGGGGTCAGATTCTGATAATTGTGTGTCTGATGTCTGATTCTGATAGTTGTGTGTCTGGTGTCTCATTCTGATAGTTGTGTGTCTGGTGTCTGATTCTGATAGTTGTGTGTCTGGGGTCTGATTCACAAATTTGTATGACTGGTGTCTGATTCTGATAGTTGTGTGTCTGGTGTCTGATGCTGATAGTTGTGTGACTGGTGTCTGATTCTGATATTTGTGTGTCTGGTGTCTGATTCTGATAGTTGTGTGTCTGGTGTCTGATTCTGATAGTTGTGTGTCTGGTGTCTGATTCTGATAGTTGTGTGTCTGGGGTCTGATTCAGAAAGTTGTGTGACTGGTGTCTGATTCTAATACTTGTGTGTCTGGTGTCTGATTCTAATAGTTGTGTGTCTGGTGTCTGATTCTGATAGTTGTGTGTCTGGTGTCTGATTCTGATAGTTGTGTGTCTGGTGTCTGATTCTGATAGTTGTGTGTCTGGTGTCTGATGCTGATAGTTGTGTGTCTGGTGTCTGATTCTACTAGTTGTGTGTCTGGTGTCTGATTCTAATAGTTGTGTGACTGGTGTCTGATTCTAATAGTTGTGTGACTGGTGTCTAATTCTGATAGTTGTGTGACTGGTGTCTGATTCTAATAGTTGTGTGACTGGTGTCTGATTCTAATAGTTGTGTGACTGGTGTCTGATTCTAATAGTTGTGTGACTGGTGTCTGATTCTGATAGTTGTGTAACTGGGGTCAGATTCTGATAGTTGTGTAACTGGGGTCAGATTCTGATAGTTGTGTGTCTGGTGTCTAATTCTGATTGTTGTGTGACTGGTGTCTGATTCTGATAGTTGTGTGTCTGGTGTCTGATTCTGATAGTTGTGTGTCTGGTGTCTGATTCTAATAGTTGTGTGACTGGTGTCTGATTCTGATAGTTGTGTAACTGGGGTCAGATTCTGATAGTTGTGTGTCTGGTGTCTGATTCTGATAGTTGTGTGTCTGGGGTCTGATTCAGAAAGTTGTGTGACTGGTGTCTGATTCTAATACTTGTGTGTCTGGTGTCTGATTCTAATAGTTGTGTGTCTGGTGTCTGATTCTGATAGTTGTGTGTCTGGTGTCTGATTCTGATAGTTGTGTGTCTGGTGTCTGATTCTGATAGTTGTGTGTCTGGTGTCTGATGCTGATAGTTGTGTGTCTGGTGTCTGATTCTGATAGTTGTGTGTCTGGTGTCTGATTCTGATAGTTGTGTGACTGGTGTCTGATTCTGATAGTTGTGTGTCTGGTGTCTGATACTGATAATTGTGTGTCTGGGGTCTGATTCTGATAGTTGTGTGTCTGGTGTCTGATTCTGATAGTTGTGTCTGGTGTCTGATTCTAATAGTTGTGTGTCTGGTGTCTGATTCTGATAGTTGTGTGACTGGTGTCTGATTCTAATAGTTGTGTGACTGGTGTCTGATTCTGATAGTTGTGTGACTGGTGTCTGATTCTAATAGTTGTGTGTCTGGTGTCTGATTCTGATAGTTGTGTGTCTGGTGTCTGATTCTGATAGTTGTGTACTGGGGTCTGATTCTGATAGTTGTGTGTCTGATGTCTGATTCTGATAGTTGTGTGTCTGGTGTCTGATTCTGATAGTTGTGTGACTGGTGTCTGATTCTGATAGTTGTGTGACTGGTGTCTGATTCTAATAGTTGTGTGTCTGGTGTCTGATTCTGATAGTTGTGTGTCTGGTGTCTGATTCTGATAGTTGTGTGTCTGGTGTCTGATTCTGATAGTTGTGTGTCTGGTGTCTGATGCTGATAGTTGTGTGTCTGGTGTCTGATTCTGATAGTTGTGTGTCTGGTGTCTGATTCTGATAGTTGTGTGACTGGTGTCTGATTCTGATAGTTGTGTGTCTGGTGTCTGATACTGATAATTGTGTGTCTGGGTCTGATTCTGATAGTTGTGTGTCTGGTGTCTGATTCTGATAGTTGTGTCTGGTGTCTGATTCTAATAGCTGTGTGTCTGGTGTCTGATTCTGATAGTTGTGTGACTGGTGTCTGATTCTAATAGTTGTGTGACTGGTGTCTGATTGTGATAGTTGTGTGACTGGTGTCTGATTCTAATAGTTGTGTGACTGGTGTCTGATTCTGATAGTTGTGTGTCTGGTGTCTGATTCTGATAGTTGTGTAACTGGGGTCAGATTCTGATAGTTGTGTGTCTGATGTCTGATTCTGATAGTTGTGTGTCTGGTGTCTGATTCTGATAGTTGTGTGACTGGTGTCTGATTCTGATAGTTGTGTGACTGGTGTCTGATTCTAATAGTTGTGTGACTGGTGTCTGATTCTGATAGTTGTGTGACTGGTGTCTGATTCTGATAGTTGTGTGACTGGTGTCTGATTCTGATAGTTGTGTGTCTGGTGTCTGATTCTGATAGTTGTGTGACTGGGGTCAGATTCTGATAGTTGTGTGTCTGTTGTCTGATTCTGATAGTTGTGTGTCTGGTGTCTGATTCTGATAGTTGTGTGTCTGGTGTCTGATTCTGATAGTTGTGTGTCTGGTGTCTGATTCTGATAGTTGTATGACTGGTGTCTGATTCTGATAGTTGTGTGTCTGGTGTCTGATTCTGATAGTTGTGTGACTGGGGTCTGATTCTACTAGTTGTGTGTCTGGTGTCTGATTCTGATAGTTGTGTGACTGGTGTCTGATTCTAATAGTTGTGTGACTGGTGTCTGATTCTGATAGTTGTGTGTCTGGTGTCTGATTCTGATAGTTGTGTGACTGGTGTCTGATTCTGATAGTTGTGTGACTGGTGTCTGATTCTGATAGTTGTGTGTCTGGTGTCTGATTCTGATAGTTGTGTACTGGTGTCTGATTCTGATAGTTGTGTGTCTGTGTCTGATTCTGATAGTTGTGTGTCTGGTGTCTGATTCTGATAGTTGTGTGTCTGGTGTCTGATTCTGATAGTTGTGTGTCTGGTGTCTGATTCTGATAGTTGTGTGACTGGTGTCTGATTCTGATAGTTGTGTGTCTGGTGTCTGATTCTGATAGTTGTGTGACTGGTGTCTGATTCTGATAGTTGTCTGTCTGGTGTCTGATTCTGATAGTTGTGTGTCTGGTGTCTGATTCTGATAGTTGTGTGTCTGGTGTCTGATTCTGATAGTTGTGTGTCTGGTGTCTGATTCTGATAGTTGTGTGTCTGGTGTCTGATTCTGATAGTTGTGTGTCTGGTGTCTGATTCTGATAGTTGTGTGTCTGGTGTCTGATTCTGATAGTTGTGTGTCTGGTGTCTGATTCTGATAGTTGTGTGTCTGGTGTCTGATTCTGATAGTTGTGTGTCTGGTGTCTGATGCTGATAGTTGTGTGTCTGGTGTCTGATTCTGATAGTTGTGTGTCTGGTGTCTGATGCTGATAGTTGTGTGTCTGGTGTCTGATTCTAATAGTTGTGTGACTGGTGTCTGATTCTATAGTTGTGTGACTGGTGTCTGATTCTAATAGTTGTGTGTCTGGTGTCTGATTCTAATAGTTGTGTATCTGGTGTCTGATTCTGATAGTTGTGTGACTGGTGTCTGATTCTGATAGTTGTCTGTCTGGTGTCTGATTCTGATAGTTGTGTATCTGGTGTCTGATTCTAATCGTTGTGTGACTGGTGTCTGATTCTACTAGTTGTGTGTCTGGTGTCTGATTCTATAGTTGTGTGACTGGTGTCTGATTCTACTAGTTGTGTGTCTGGTGTCTGATTCTAATAGTTGTGTGTCTGGTGTCTGATTCTAATAGTTGTGTGACTGGTGTCTGATTCTGATAGTTGTGTGACTGGTGTCTGATTCTAATAGTTGTGTGACTGGTGTCTGATTCTAATAGTTGTGTGACTGGTGTCTGATTCTAATAGTTGTGTGACTGGTGTCTGATTCTGATAGTTGTGTGACTGGTGTCTGATTCTGATAGTTGTGTGACTGGTGTCTGATTCTGATAGTTGTGTGTCTGGTGTCTGATTCTGATTGTTGTGTGACTGGTGTCTGATTCTGATAGTTGTGTGTCTGGTGTCTGATTCTGATAGTTGTGTGTCTGGTGTCTGATTCTATAGTTGTGTGACTGGTGTCTGATTCTGATAGTTGTGTGACTGGTGTCTGATTCTGATAGTTGTGTGTCTGGTGTCTGATTCTGATAGTTGTGTGACTGGTGTCTGATTCTAATAGTTGTGTGTCTGGTGTCTGATTCTGATAGTTGTGTGTCTGGTGTCTGATTCTGATAGTTGTGTGTCTGGTGTCTGATTCTGATAGTTGTGTGTCTGGTGTCTGATTCTGATAGTTGTGTGTCTGGTGTCTGATTCTGATAGTTGTGTGTCTGGTGTCTGATTCTGATAGTTGTGTGTCTGGTGTCTGATTCTGATAGTTGTGTGTCTGGTGTCTGATTCTGATAGTTGTGTGTCTGGTGTCTGATTTGATAGTTGTGTGTCTGGTGTCTGATTCTGATAGTTGTGTGTCTGGTGTCTGATTCTGATAGTTGTGTATCTGGTGTCTGATTCTGATAGTTGTGTGTCTGGTGTCTGATTCTGATAGTTGTGTGTCTGGTGTCTGATTCTGATAGTTGTGTGTCTGGTGTCTGATTCTGATAGTTGTGTGTCTGGTGTCTGATTCTAATAGTTGTGTGACTGGTGTCTGATTCTGATAGTTGTGTGTCTGGTGTCTGATTCTGATAGTTGTGTGTCTGGTGTCTGATTCTGATAGTTGTGTGTCTGTGTCTGATTCTGATAGTTGTGTGTCTGGTGTCTGATTCTGATAGTTGTGTGTCTGGTGTCTGATTCTGATAGTTGTGTGTCTGGTGTCTGATTCTGATAGTTGTGTGACTGGTGTCTGATTCTGATAGTTGTGTGTCTGGTGTCTGATTCTGATAGTTGTGTGACTGGTGTCTGATTCTGATAGTTGTGTGTCTGGTGTCTGATTCTGATAGTTGTGTGTCTGGTGTCTGATTCTGATAGTTGTGTGTCTGGTGTCTGATTCTGATAGTTGTGTGTCTGGTGTCTGATTCTGATAGTTGTGTGTCTGGTGTCTGATTCTGATAGTTGTGTGTCTGGTGTCTGATTCTGATAGTTGTGTGTCTGGTGTCTGATTCTGATAGTTGTGTGTCTGGTGTCTGATTCTGATAGTTGTGTGTCTGGTGTCTGATTCTGATAGTTGTGTGTCTGGTGTCTGATTCTGATAGTTGTGTGTCTGGTGTCTGATTCTGATAGTTGTGTGTCTGGTGTCTGATTCTGATAGTTGTGTGTCTGGTGTCTGATTCTGATAGTTGTGTGACTGGTGTCTGATTCTGATAGTTGTGTGACTGGTGTCTGATTCTGATAGTTGTGTGTCTGGTGTCTGATTCTGATAGTTGTGTGTCTGGTGTCTGATTCTGATAGTTGTGTGACTGGTGTCTGATTCTGATAGTTGTCTGTCTGGTGTCTGATTCTGATAGTTGTGTATCTGGTGTCTGATTCTGAATAGTTGTGTGACTGGTGTCTGATTCTACTAGTTGTGTGTCTGGTGTCTGATTCTGATAGTTGTGTGACTGGTGTCTGATTCTGATAGTTGTGTGTCTGGTGTCTGATTCTGATAGTTGTGTGTCTGGTGTCTGATTCTAATAGTTGTGTGACTGGTGTCTGATTCTGATAGTTGTGTGACTGGTGTCTGATTCTAATAGTTGTGTGACTGGTGTCTGATTCTAATAGTTGTGTGACTGGTGTCTGATTCTGATACTTGTGTGACTGGTGTCTGATTCTGATAGTTGTGTGACTGGGGTCTGATTCTGATAGTTGTGTGTACTGGGGTCTGATTCTGATAGTTGTGTGTCTGGTGTCTGATTCTGATAGTTGTGTGTCTGGTGTCTGATTCTGATAGTTGTGTGTCTGGTGTCTGATTCTGATAGTTGTGTGTCTGGTGTCTGATTCTGATAGTTGTGTGACTGGTGTCTGATTCTGATAGTTGTGTGTCTGGGGTCAGATTCTGATAGTTGTGTGTCTGGTGTCTGATTCTGATAGTTGTGTGTCTGGTGTCTGATTCTGATAGTTGTGTGTCTGGTGTCTGATTCTGATAGTTGTGTGTCTGGTGTCTGATTCTGATAGTTGTGTGTCTGGTGTCTGATTCTGATAGTTGTGTGTCTGGTGTCTGATTCTGATAGTTGTGTGTCTGGTGTCTGATTCTGATAGTTGTGTGTCTGGTGTCTGATTCTGATAGTTGTGTGACTGGTGTCTGATTCTATAGTTGTGTGTCTGGTGTCTGATTCTGATAGTTGTGTGACTGGTGTCTGATTCTGATAGTTGTGTGACTGGTGTCTGATTCTGATAGTTGTGTGACTGGTGTCTGATTCTAATAGTTGTGTGACTGGTGTCTGATTCTGATAGTTGTGTGACTGGTGTCTGATTCTGATAGTTGTGTACTGGTGTCTGATTCTGATAGTTGTGTGACTGGTGTCTGATTCTGATAGTTGTGTGTCTGGTGTCTGATTCTGATAGTTGTGTGACTGGTGTCTGATTCTGATAGTTGTGTGTCTGGTGTCTGATTCTGATAGTTGTGTGTCTGGTGTCTGATTCTAATAGTTGTGTGACTGGTGTCTGATTCTGATAGTTGTGTAACTGGGGTCAGATTCTGATAGTTGTGTAACTGGGGTCAGATTCTGATAGTTGTGTGTCTGGTGTCTAATTCTGATTGTTGTGTGACTGGTGTCTGATTCTGATAGTTGTGTGTCTGGTGTCTGATTCTGATAGTTGTGTGTCTGGTGTCTGATTCTGATAGTTGTGTGTCTGGTGTCTGATTCTGATAGTTGTGTGTCCGGTGTCTGATTCTGATAGTTGTGTGTCTGGTGTCTGATTCTGATAGTTGTGTGTCTGGTGTCTGATTCTGATAGTTGTGTGTCTGGTGTCTGATTCTGATAGTTGTGTGTCTGGTGTCTGATTCTGATAGTTGTGTGTCTGGTGTCTGATTCTGATAGTTGTGTGTCTGGTGTCTGATTCTGATAGTTGTGTGTCTGGTGTCTGATTCTGATAGTTGTGTGTCTGGTGTCTGATTCTGATAGTTGTGTGTCTGGTGTCTGATTCTGATAGTTGTGTGTCTGGTGTCTGATTCTGATAGTTGTGTGTCTGGTGTCTGATTCTGATAGTTGTGTGTCTGGTGTCTGATTCTGATAGTTGTGTGTCTGGTGTCTGATTCTGATAGTTGTGTGTCTGGTGTCTGATTCTGATAGTTGTGTGTCTGGTGTCTGATTCTGATAGTTGTGTGTCTGGTGTCTGATTCTGATAGTTGTGTGACTGGTGTCTGATTCTGATAGTTGTGTGTCTGGTGTCTGATTCTGATAGTTGTGTGACTGGTGTCTGATTCTGATAGTTGTGTGACTGGTGTCTGATTCTGATAGTTGTGTGACTGGTGTCTGATTCTGATAGTTGTGTGTCTGGTGTCTGATTCTGATAGTTGTGTGACTGGTGTCTGATTCTGATAGTTGTGTGACTGGTGTCTGATTCTGATAGTTGTGTGACTGGTGTCTGATTCTGATAGTTGTGTGTCTGGTGTCTGATTCTGATAGTTGTGTGTCTGGTGTCTGATTCTGATAGTTGTGTGACTGGTGTCTGATTCTGATAGTTGTGTGACTGGTGTCTGATTCTGATAGTTGTGTGACTGGTGTCTGATTCTGATAGTTGTGTGTCTGGTGTCTGATTCTGATAGTTGTGTGACTGGTGTCTGATTCTGATAGTTGTGTGTCTGGTGTCTGATTCTGATAGTTGTGTGTCTGGTGTCTGATTCTGATAGTTGTGTGTCTGGTGTCTGATTCTGATAGTTGTGTGTCTGGTGTCTGATTCTGATAGTTGTGTGACTGGTGTCTGATTCTGATAGTTGTGTGTCTGGTGTCTGATTCTGATAGTTGTGTGAACTGGTGTCTGATTCTGATAGTTGTGTGACTGGTGTCTGATTCTGATAGTTGTGTGTCTGGTGTCTGATTCTGATAGTTGTGTGTCTGGTGTCTGATTCTGATAGTTGTGTGTCTGGTGTCTGATTCGATAGTTGTGTGACTGGTGTCTGATTCTGATAGTTGTGTGTCTGGTGTCTGATTCTGATAGTTGTGTCTGGTGTCTGATTCTGATAGTTGTGACTGGTGTCTGATTCTGATAGTTGTGTGTCTGGTGTCTGATTCTGATAGTTGTGTGTCTGGTGTCTGATTCTGATAGTTGTGTGTCTGGTGTCTGATTCTGATAGTTGTGTGACTGGTGTCTGATTCTGATAGTTGTGTGTCTGGTGTCTGATTCTGATAGTTGTGTGACTGGGTCTGATTCTGATAGTTGTGTGTCTGGTGTCTGATTCTGATAGTTGTGTGTCTGGTGTCTGATTCTGATAGTTGTGTGTCTGGTGTCTGATTCTGATAGTTGTGTGTCTGGTGTCTGATTCTGATAGTTGTGTGTCTGGTGTCTGATTCTGATAGTTGTGTGTCTGGTGTCTGATTCTGATAGTTGTGTGTCTGGTGTCTGATTCTGATAGTTGTGTGTCTGGTGTCTGATTCTGATAGTTGTGTGTCTGGTGTCTGATTCTGATAGTTGTGTGTCTGGTGTCTGATTCTGATAGTTGTGTGTCTGGTGTCTGATTCTGATAGTTGTGTGTCTGGTGTCTGATTCTGATAGTTGTGTGTCTGGTGTCTGATTCTGATAGTTGTGTGTCTGGTGTCTGATTCTGATAGTTGTGTGTCTGGTGTCTGATTCTGATAGTTGTGTGTCTGGTGTCTGATTCTGATAGTTGTGTGTCTGGTGTCTGATTCTGATAGTTGTGTGTCTGGTGTCTGATTCTGATAGTTGTGTGTCTGGTGTCTGATTCTGATAGTTGTGTGTCTGGTGTCTGATTCTGATAGTTGTGTGACTGGTGTCTGATTCTGATAGTTGTGTGTCTGGTGTCTGATTCTGATAGTTGTGTGACTGGTGTCTGATTCTGATAGTTGTGTGACTGGTGTCTGATTCTGATAGTTGTGTGACTGGTGTCTGATTCTGATAGTTGTGTGACTGGTGTCTGATTCTGATAGTTGTGTGACTGGTGTCTGATTCTGATAGTTGTGTGACTGGTGTCTGATTCTGATAGTTGTGTGTCTGGTGTCTGATTCTGATAGTTGTGTGACTGGTGTCTGATTCTGATAGTTGTGTGACTGGTGTCTGATTCTGATAGTTGTGTGTCTGGTGTCTGATTCTGATAGTTGTGTGTCTGGTGTCTGATTCTGATAGTTGTGTGTCTGGTGTCTGATTCTGATAGTTGTGTGTCTGGTGTCTGATTCTGATAGTTGTGTGTCTGGTGTCTGATTCTGATAGTTGTGTGACTGGTGTCTGATTCTGATAGTTGTGTGTCTGGTGTCTGATTCTGATAGTTGTGTGTCTGGTGTCTGATTCTGATAGTTGTGTGTCTGGTGTCTGATTCTGATAGTTGTGTGTCTGGTGTCTGATTCTGATAGTTGTGTGTCTGGTGTCTGATTCTGATAGTTGTGTGACTGGTGTCTGATTCTGATAGTTGTGTGTCTGGTGTCTGATTCTGATAGTTGTGTGACTGGTGTCTGATTCTGATAGTTGTGTGTCTGGTGTCTGATTCTGATAGTTGTGTGACTGGTGTCTGATTCTGATAGTTGTGTGACTGGTGTCTGATTCTGATAGTTGTGTGACTGGTGTCTGATTCTGATAGTTGTGTGTCTGGTGTCTGATTCTGATAGTTGTGTGTCTGGTGTCTGATTCTGATAGTTGTGTGTCTGGTGTCTGATTCTGATAGTTGTGTGTCTGGTGTCTGATTCTGATAGTTGTGTGTCTGGTGTCTGATTCTGATAGTTGTGTGTCTGGTGTCTGATTCTGATAGTTGTGTGTCTGGTGTCTGATTCTGATAGTTGTGTGTCTGGTGTCTGATTCTGATAGTTGTGTGTCTGGTGTCTGATTCTGATAGTTGTGTGTCTGGTGTCTGATTCTGATAGTTGTGTGTCTGGTGTCTGATTCTGATAGTTGTGTGACTGGTGTCTGATTCTGATAGTTGTGTGTCTGGTGTCTGATTCTGATAGTTGTGTGTCTGGTGTCTGATTCTGATAGTTGTGTGTCTGGTGTCTGATTCTGATAGTTGTGTGACTGGTGTCTGATTCTGATAGTTGTGTGTCTGGTGTCTGATTCTGATAGTTGTGTGACTGGTGTCTGATTCTAATAGTTGTGTGACTGGTGTCTGATTCTGATAGTTGTGTGACTGGTGTCTGATTCTGATAGTTGTGTGACTGGTGTCTGATTCTGATAGTTGTGTGACTGGTGTCTGATTCTGATAGTTGTGTGACTGGTGTCTGATTCTGATAGTTGTGTGACTGGTGTCTGATTCTGATAGTTGTGTGACTGGTGTCTGATTCTGATAGTTGTGTGTCTGGTGTCTGATTCTGATAGTTGTGTGACTGGTGTCTGATTCTGATAGTTGTGTGTCTGGTGTCTGATTCTGATAGTTGTGTGTCTGGTGTCTGATTCTGATAGTTGTGTGACTGGTGTCTGATTCTGATAGTTGTGTGTCTGGTGTCTGATTCTGATAGTTGTGTGACTGGTGTCTGATTCTGATAGTTGTGTGTCTGGTGTCTGATTCTGATAGTTGTGTGACTGGTGTCTGATTCTGATAGTTGTGTGTCTGGTGTCTGATTCTGATAGTGTGTGTCTGGTGTCTGATTCTGATAGTTGTGTGTCTGGTGTCTGATTCTGATAGTTGTGTGTCTGGTGTCTGATTCTGATAGTGTGTGTACGGTGTCTGATTCTGATAGTTGTGTGTCTGGTGTCTGATTCTGATAGTTGTGTGTCTGGTGTCTGATTCTGATAGTTGTGTGTCTGGTGTCTGATTCTGATAGTTGTGTGTCTGGTGTCTGATTCTGATAGTTGTGTGTCTGGTGTCTGATTCTGATAGTTGTGTGTCTGGTGTCTGATTCTGATAGTTGTGTGTCTGGTGTCTGATTCTGATAGTTGTGTGTCTGGTGTCTGATTCTGATAGTTGTGTGTCTGGTGTCTGATTCTGATAGTTGTGTGTCTGGTGTCTGATTCTGATAGTTGTGTGTCTGGTGTCTGATTCTGATAGTTGTGTGTCTGGTGTCTGATTCTGATAGTTGTGTGTCTGGTGTCTGATTCTGATAGTTGTGTGTCTGGTGTCTGATTCTGATAGTTGTGTGTCTGGTGTCTGATTCTGATAGTTGTGTGTCTGGTGTCTGATTCTGATAGTTGTGTGTCTGGTGTCTGATTCTGATAGTTGTGTGTCTGGTGTCTGATTCTGATAGTTGTGTGTCTGGTGTCTGATTCTGATAGTTGTGTGTCTGGTGTCTGATTCTGATAGTTGTGTGACTGGTGTCTGATTCTGATAGTTGTGTGACTGGTGTCTGATTCTGATAGTTGTGTGTCTGGTGTCTGATTCTGATAGTTGTGTGTCTGGTGTCTGATTCTGATAGTTGTGTGACTGGTGTCTGATTCTGATAGTTGTGTGACTGGTGTCTGATTCTGATAGTTGTGTGACTGGTGTCTGATTCTGATAGTTGTGTGACTGGTGTCTGATTCTGATAGTTGTGTGACTGGTGTCTGATTCTGATAGTTGTGTGTCTGGTGTCTGATTCTGATAGTTGTGTGTCTGGTGTCTGATTCTGATAGTTGTGTGTCTGGTGTCTGATTCTGATAGTTGTGTGTCTGGTGTCTGATTCTAATAGTTGTGTGTCTGGTGTCTGATTCTGATAGTTGTGTGTCTGGTGTCTGATTCTGATAGTTGTGTGACTGGTGTCTGATTCTGATAGTTGTGTGACTGGTGTCTGATTCTGATAGTTGTGTGACTGGTGTCTGATTCTGATAGTTGTGTGACTGGTGTCTGATTCTGATAGTTGTGTGTCTGGTGTCTGATTCTGATAGTTGTGTGACTGGTGTCTGATTCTGATAGTTGTGTGTCTGGTGTCTGATTCTGATAGTTGTGTGTCTGGTGTCTGATTCTGATAGTTGTGTGCCTGGTGTCTGATTCAGAAAGTTGTGTGTCTGGTGTCTGATTCTGATAGTTGTGTGTCTGGTGTCTGATTCTGATAGTTGTGTGTCTGGTGTCTGATTCTGATAGTTGTGTGACTGGTGTCTGATTCTGATAGTTGTGTGTCTGGTGTCTGATTCTGATAGTTGTGTGTCTGGTGTCTGATTCTGATAGTTGTGTGTCTGGTGTCTGATTCTGATAGTTGTGTGTCTGGTGTCTGATTCTGATAGTTGTGTGTCTGGTGTCTGATTCTGATAGTTGTGTGTCTGGTGTCTGATTCTGATAGTTGTGTGTCTGGTGTCTGATTCTGATAGTTGTGTGTCTGGTGTCTGATTCTGATAGTTGTGTGTCTGGTGTCTGATTCTGATAGTTGTGTGACTGGTGTCTGATTCTGATAGTTGTGTGTCTGGTGTCTGATTCTGATAGTTGTGTGTCTGGTGTCTGATTCTGATAGTTGTGTGTCTGGTGTCTGATTCTGATAGTTGTGTGTCTGGTGTCTGATTCTGATAGTTGTGTGTCTGGTGTCTGATTCTGATAGTTGTGTGTCTGGTGTCTGATTCTGATAGTTGTGTGTCTGGTGTCTGATTCTGATAGTTGTGTGTCTGGTGTCTGATTCTGATAGTTGTGTGTCTGGTGTCTGATTCTGATAGTTGTGTGTCTGGTGTCTGATTCTGATAGTTGTGTGTCTGGTGTCTGATTCTGATAGTTGTGTGTCTGGTGTCTGATTCTGATAGTTGTGTGTCTGGTGTCTGATTCTGATAGTTGTGTGTCTGGTGTCTGATTCTGATAGTTGTGTGACTGGTGTCTGATTCTGATAGTTGTGTGTCTGGTGTCTGATTCTGATAGTTGTGTGACTGGTGTCTGATTCTGATAGTTGTGTGTCTGGTGTCTGATTCTGATAGTTGTGTGACTGGTGTCTGATTCTAATAGTTGTGTGACTGGTGTCTGATTCTGATAGTTGTGTGACTGGTGTCTGATTCTGATAGTTGTGTGACTGGTGTCTGATTCTGATAGTTGTGTGTCTGGTGTCTGATTCTGATAGTTGTGTGTCTGGTGTCTGATTCTGATAGTTGTGTGTCTGGTGTCTGATTCTGATAGTTGTGTGTCTGGTGTCTGATTCTGATAGTTGTGTGACTGGTGTCTGATTCTGATAGTTGTGTGACTGGGGTCAGATTCTGATAGTTGTGTGACTGGTGTCTGATTCTGATAGTTGTGTGTCTGGTGTCTGATTCTGATAGTTGTGTGACTGGTGTCTGATTCTATAGTTGTGTGTCTGGTGTCTGATTCTGATAGTTGTGTGTCTGGTGTCTGATTCTGATAGTTGTGTGACTGGTGTCTGATTCTGATAGTTGTGTGTCTGGTGTCTGATTCTGATAGTTGTGTGTCTGGTGTCTGATTCTGATAGTTGTGTGTCTGGTGTCTGATTCTGATAGTTGTGTGTCTGGTGTCTGATTCTGATAGTTGTGTGACTGGTGTCTGATTCTGATAGTTGTGTGACTGGTGTCTGATTCTGATAGTTGTGTGTCTGGTGTCTGATTCTGATAGTTGTGTGTCTGGTGTCTGATTCTGATAGTTGTGTGTCTGGTGTCTGATTCTGATAGTTGTGTGACTGGGGTCTGATTCTGATAGTTGTGTGACTGGTGTCTGATTCTGATAGTTGTGTGTCTGGTGTCTGATTCTGATAGTTGTGTGTCTGGTGTCTGATTCTGATAGTTGTGTGTCTGGTGTCTGATTCTGATAGTTGTGTGTCTGGTGTCTGATTCTGATAGTTGTGTGACTGGTGTCTGATTCTGATAGTTGTGACTGGTGTCTGATTCTGATAGTTGTGTGTCTGGTGTCTGATTCTGATAGTTGTGTGTCTGGTGTCTGATTCTGATAGTTGTGTGACTGGTGTCTGATTCTGATAGTTGTGTGTCTGGTGTCTGATTCTGATAGTTGTGTGTCTGGTGTCTGATTCTGATAGTTGTGTGTCTGGTGTCTGATTCTGATAGTTGTGTGTCTGGTGTCTGATTCTGATAGTTGTGTGTCTGGTGTCTGATTCTGATAGTTGTGTGTCTGGTGTCTGATTCTGATAGTTGTGTGTCTGGTGTCTGATTCTGATAGTTGTGTGTCTGGTGTCTGATTCTGATAGTTGTGTGTCTGGTGTCTGATTCTGATAGTTGTGTGTCTGGTGTCTGATTCTGATAGTTGTGTGTCTGGTGTCTGATTCTGATAGTTGTGTGTCTGGTGTCTGATTCTGATAGTTGTGTGTCTGGTGTCTGATTCTGATAGTTGTGTGTCTGGTGTCTGATTCTGATAGTTGTGTGACTGGTGTCTGATTCTGATAGTTGTGTGTCTGGTGTCTGATTCTGATAGTTGTGTGTCTGGTGTCTGATTCTGATAGTTGTGTGTCTGGTGTCTGATTCTGATAGTTGTGTGTCTGGTGTCTGATTCTGATAGTTGTGTGTCTGGTGTCTGATTCTGATAGTTGTGTGACTGGTGTCTGATTCTGATAGTTGTGTGTCTGGTGTCTGATTCTGATAGTTGTGTGTCTGGTGTCTGATTCTGATAGTTGTGTGTCTGGTGTCTGATTCTGATAGTTGTGTGTCTGGTGTCTGATTCTGATAGTTGTGTGTCTGGTGTCTGATTCTGATAGTTGTGTGTCTGGTGTCTGATTCTGATAGTTGTGTGTCTGGTGTCTGATTCTGATAGTTGTGTGACTGGTGTCTGATTCTGATAGTTGTGTGTCTGGTGTCTGATTCTGATAGTTGTGTGTCTGGTGTCTGATTCTGATAGTTGTGTGTCTGGTGTCTGATTCTGATAGTTGTGTGACTGGTGTCTGATTCTGATAGTTGTGTGTCTGGTGTCTGATTCTGATAGTTGTGTGTCTGGTGTCTGATTCTAATAGTTGTGTGACTGGTGTCTGATTCTATAGTTGTGTGTCTGGTGTCTGATTCTAATAGTTGTGTGTCTGGTGTCTGATTCTGATAGTTGTGTGTCTGGTGTCTGATTCTGATAGTTGTGTGACTGGTGTCTGATTCTGATAGTTGTGTGTCTGGTGTCTGATTCTGATAGTTGTGTGACTGGTGTCTGATTCTGATAGTTGTGTGTCTGGTGTCTGATTCTGATAGTTGTGTGTCTGGTGTCTGATTCTGATAGTTGTGTGTCTGGTGTCTGATTCTGATAGTTGTGTGTCTGGTGTCTGATTCTGATAGTTGTGTGTCTGGTGTCTGATTCTGATAGTTGTGTGTCTGGTGTCTGATTCTGATAGTTGTGTGTCTGGTGTCTGATTCTGATAGTTGTGTGTCTGGTGTCTGATTCTGATAGTTGTGTGTCTGGTGTCTGATTCTGATAGTTGTGTGTCTGGTGTCTGATTCTGATAGTTGTGTGACTGGTGTCTGATTCTGATAGTTGTGTGACTGGTGTCTGATTCTGATAGTTGTGTGTCTGGTGTCTGATTCTGATAGTTGTGTGACTGGTGTCTGATTCTGATAGTGTGTGTCTGGTGTCTGATTCTGATAGTTGTGTGTCTGGTGTCTGATTCTGATAGTTGTGTGTCTGGTGTCTGATTCTGATAGTTGTGTGTCTGGGTCTGATTCTGATAGTTGTGTGTCTGGTGTCTGATTCTGATAGTTGTGTGTCTGGTGTCTGATTCTGATAGTTGTGTGTCTGGTGTCTGATTCTGATAGTTGTGTGTCTGGTGTCTGATTCTGATAGTTGTGTGTCTGGTGTCTGATTCTGATAGTTGTGTGTCTGGTGTCTGATTCTGATAGTTGTGTGTCTGGTGTCTGATTCTGATAGTTGTGTGTCTGGTGTCTGATTCTGATAGTTGTGTGTCTGGTGTCTGATTCTGATAGTTGTGTGTCTGGTGTCTGATTCTGATAGTTGTGTGTCTGGTGTCTGATTCTGATAGTTGTGTGACTGGTGTCTGATTCTGATAGTTGTGTGACTGGTGTCTGATTCTGATAGTTGTGTGACTGGTGTCTGATTCTGATAGTTGTGTGTCTGGTGTCTGATTCTGATAGTTGTGTGACTGGTGTCTGATTCTGATAGTTGTGTGTCTGGTGTCTGATTCTGATAGTTGTGTGTCTGGTGTCTGATTCTGATAGTTGTGTGTCTGGTGTCTGATTCTGATAGTTGTGTGTCTGGTGTCTGATTCTGATAGTTGTGTGTCTGGTGTCTGATTCTGATAGTTGTGTGACTGGTGTCTGATTCTGATAGTTGTGTGTCTGGTGTCTGATTCTGATAGTTGTGTGTCTGGTGTCTGATTCTGATAGTTGTGTGACTGGTGTCTGATTCTGATAGTTGTGTGTCTGGTGTCTGATTCTGATAGTTGTGTGTCTGGTGTCTGATTCTGATAGTTGTGTGTCTGGTGTCTGATTCTGATAGTTGTGTGACTGGTGTCTGATTCTGATAGTTGTGTGTCTGGTGTCCTGATTCTGATAGTTGTGTGTCTGGTGTCTGATTCTGATAGTTGTGTGTCTGGTGTCTGATTCTGATAGTTGTGTGTCTGGTGTCTGATTCTGATAGTTGTGTGACTGGTGTCTGATTCTGATAGTTGTGTGTCTGGTGTCTGATTCTGATAGTTGTGTGACTGGTGTCTGATTCTGATAGTTGTGTGTCTGGTGTCTGATTCTGATAGTTGTGTGACTGGTGTCTGATTCTGATAGTTGTGTGTCTGGTGTCTGATTCTGATAGTTGTGTGACTGGTGTCTGATTCTGATAGTTGTGTGTCTGGTGTCTGATTCTGATAGTTGTGTGTCTGGTGTCTGATTCTGATAGTTGTGTGTCTGGTGTCTGATTCTGATAGTTGTGTGTCTGGTGTCTGATTCTGATAGTTGTGTGTCTGGTGTCTGATTCTGATAGTTGTGTGTCTGGTGTCTGATTCTGATAGTTGTGTGTCTGGTGTCTGATTCTGATAGTTGTGTGTCTGGTGTCTGATTCTGATAGTTGTGTGTCTGGTGTCTGATTCTGATAGTTGTGTGTCTGGTGTCTGATTCTGATAGTTGTGTGACTGGTGTCTGATTCTGATAGTTGTGTGTCTGGTGTCTGATTCTGATAGTTGTGTGTCTGGTGTCTGATTCTGATAGTTGTGTGCTGGTGTCTGATTCTGATAGTTGTGTGTCTGGTGTCTGATTCTGATAGTTGTGTGACTGGTGTCTGATTCTGATAGTTGTGTGTCTGGTGTCTGATTCTGATAGTTGTGTGTCTGGTGTCTGATTCTGATAGTTGTGTGTCTGGTGTCTGATTCTGATAGTTGTGTGACTGGTGTCTGATTCTGATAGTTGTGTGACTGGTGTCTGATTCTGATAGTTGTGTGTCTGGTGTCTGATTCTGATAGTTGTGTGACTGGTGTCTGATTCTGATAGTTGTGTGTCTGGTGTCTGATTCTGATAGTTGTGTGTCTGGTGTCTGATTCTGATAGTTGTGTGTCTGTGTCTGATTCTGATAGTTGTGTGACTGGTGTCTGATTCTGATAGTTGTGTGTCTGGTGTCTGATTCTGATAGTTGTGTGTCTGGTGTCTGATTCTGATAGTTGTGTGTCTGGTGTCTGATTCTGATAGTTGTGTGTCTGGTGTCTGATTCTGATAGTTGTGTGACTGGTGTCTGATTCTGATAGTTGTGTGTCTGGTGTCTGATTCTGATAGTTGTGTGTCTGGTGTCTGATTCTGATAGTTGTGTGTCTGGTGTCTGATTCTGATAGTTGTGTGTCTGGTGTCTGATTCTGATAGTTGTGTGTCTGGTGTCTGATTCTGATAGTTGTGTGACTGGTGTCTGATTCTGATAGTTGTGTGTCTGGTGTCTGATTCTGATAGTTGTGTGTCTGGTGTCTGATTCTGATAGTTGTGTGACTGGTGTCTGATTCTGATAGTTGTGTGTCTGGTGTCTGATTCTGATAGTTGTGTGACTGGTGTCTGATTCTGATAGTTGTGTGCTGTGTCTGATTCTGATAGTTGTGTCTGGTGTCTGATTCTGATAGTTGTGTGTCTGGTGTCTGATTCTGATAGTTGTGTGTCTGGTGTCTGATTCTGATAGTTGTGTGACTGGTGTCTGATTCTATAGTTGTGTGTCTGGTGTCTGATTCTGATAGTTGTGTGTCTGGTGTCTGATTCTGATAGTTGTGTGACTGGTGTCTGATTCTGATAGTTGTGTGTCTGGTGTCTGATTCTGATAGTTGTGTGACTGGTGTCTGATTCTGATAGTTGTGTGTCTGGTGTCTGATTCTGATAGTTGTGTGTCTGGTGTCTGATTCTGATAGTTGTGTGTCTGGTGTCTGATTCTGATAGTTGTGTGACTGTGTCTGATTCTGATAGTTGTGTGTCTGGTGTCTGATTCTGATAGTTGTGTGTCTGGTGTCTGATTCTGATAGTTGTGTGTCTGGTGTCTGATTCTGATAGTTGTGTGACTGGTGTCTGATTCTGATAGTTGTGTGTCTGGTGTCTGATTCTGATAGTTGTGTGTCTGGTGTCTGATTCTGATAGTTGTGTGTCCGGTGTCTGATCTGATAGTTGTGTGTCTGGTGTCTGATTCTGATAGTTGTGTGTCTGGTGTCTGATTCTGATAGTTGTGTGTCTGGTGTCTGATTCTGATAGTTGTGTGTCTGGTGTCTGATTCTGATAGTTGTGTGTCTGGTGTCTGATTCTGATAGTTGTGTGTCTGGTGTCTGATTCTGATAGTTGTGTGTCTGGTGTCTGATTCTGATAGTTGTGTGTCTGGTGTCTGATTCTGATAGTTGTGTGTCTGGTGTCTGATTCTGATAGTTGTGTGTCTGGTGTCTGATTCTGATAGTTGTGTCTGGTGTCTGATTCTGATAGTTGTGTGTCTGGTGTCTGATTCTGATAGTTGTGTGTCTGGTGTCTGATTCTGATAGTTGTGTGTCTGGTGTCTGATTCTGATAGTTGTGTGTCTGGTGTCTGATTCTGATAGTTGTGTGTCTGGTGTCTGATTCTGATAGTTGTGTGTCTGGTGTCTGATTCTGATAGTTGTGTGACTGGTGTCTGATTCTGATAGTTGTGTGTCTGGTGTCTGATTCTGATAGTTGTGTGACTGGTGTCTGATTCTGATAGTTGTGTGTCTGGTGTCTGATTCTGATAGTTGTGTGTCTGGTGTCTGATTCTGATAGTTGTGTGACTGGTGTCTGATTCTGATAGTTGTGTGACTGGTGTCTGATTCTGATAGTTGTGTGTCTGGTGTCTGATTCTGATAGTTGTGTGTCTGGTGTCTGATTCTGATAGTTGTGTGTCTGGTGTCTGATTCTGATAGTTGTGTGTCTGGTGTCTGATTCTGATAGTTGTGTGTCTGGTGTCTGATTCTGATAGTTGTGTGTCTGGTGTCTGATTCTGATAGTTGTGTGTCTGGTGTCTGATTCTGATAGTTGTGTGTCTGTGTCTGATTCTGATAGTTGTGTGACTGGTGTCTGATTCTGATAGTTGTGTGACTGGTGTCTGATTCTGATAGTTGTGTGTCTGGTGTCTGATTCTGATAGTTGTGTGTCTGGTGTCTGATTCTGATAGTTGTGTGACTGGTGTCTGATTCTGATAGTTGTGTGACTGGTGTCTGATTCTGATAGTTGTGTGTCTGGTGTCTGATTCTGATAGTTGTGTGTCTGGTGTCTGATTCTGATAGTTGTGTGTCTGGTGTCTGATTCTGATAGTTGTGTGACTGGTGTCTGATTCTGATAGTTGTGTGTCTGGTGTCTGATTCTGATAGTTGTGTGTCTGGTGTCTGATTCTGATAGTTGTGTGTCGGTGTCTGATTCTGATAGTTGTGTGTCTGGTGTCTGATTCTGATAGTTGTGTGTCTGGTGTCTGATTCTGATAGTTGTGTGTCTGGTGTCTGATTCTGATAGTTGTGTGTCTGGTGTCTGATTCTGATAGTTGTGTGTCTGGTGTCTGATTCTGATAGTTGTGTGTCTGGTGTCTGATTCTGATAGTTGTGTGTCTGGTGTCTGATTCTGATAGTTGTGTGTCTGGTGTCTGATTCTGATAGTTGTGTGTCTGGTGTCTGATTCTGATAGTTGTGTGTCTGGTGTCTGATTCTGATAGTGTGTGCTCTGGTGTCTGATTCTGATAGTTGTGTGTCTGGTGTCTGATTCTGATAGTTGTGTGACTGGTGTCTGATTCTGATAGTTGTGTGTCTGGTGTCTGATTCTGATAGTTGTGTGTCTGGTGTCTGATTCTGATAGTTGTGTGTCTGGTGTCTGATTCTGATAGTTGTGTGACTGGTGTCTGATTCTGATAGTTGTGTGACTGGTGTCTGATTCTGATAGTTGTGTGTCTGGTGTCTGATTCTGATAGTTGTGTGTCTGGTGTCTGATTCTGATAGTTGTGTGTCTGGTGTCTGATTCTGATAGTTGTGTGTCTGGTGTCTGATTCTGATAGTTGTGTGACTGGTGTCTGATTCTGATAGTTGTGTGGTCTGGTGTCTGATTCTGATAGTTGTGTGTCTGGTGTCTGATTCTGATAGTTGTGTGACTGGTGTCTGATTCTGATAGTTGTGTGTCTGGTGTCTGATTCTGATAGTTGTGTGTCTGTGTCTGATTCTGATAGTTGTGTGTCTGGTGTCTGATTCTGATAGTTGTGTGACTGGTGTCTGATTCTGATAGTTGTGAGTCTGGTGTCTGATTCTAATAGTTGTGTAGCTGGTGTCTGATTCTAATAGTTGTGTGTCTGGTGTCTGATTCTATAGTTGTAGACTGGTGTCTATTCTGATAGTTGTGTATCTGGTGTCTGATTCTAATAGTTGTGTACTGGTGTCTGATTCTATAGTTTGTGACTGGTGTCTGATTCTAATAGTTGTGGACTGGTGTCTGATTCTAATAGTTGTGTGACTGTGTCTGATTCTAATAGTTGTGTGACTGGTGTCTGATTCTAATAGTTGTGTGTCTGGTGTCTGATTCTGATAGTTGTGTGACTGGTGTCTGATTCTGATAGTTGTGTTCTGGTGTCTGATTCTGATAGTTGTGTGTCTGGTGTCTGATTCTGATAGTTGTGTGACTGGTGTCTGATTCTGATAGTTGTGTGACTGGTGTCTGATTCTGATAGTTGTGTGTCTGGTGTCTGATTCTGATAGTTGTGTGTCTGGTGTCTGATTCTGATAGTTGTGTCTGGTGTCTGATTCTGATAGTTGTGTGTCTGTGTCTGATTCTGATAGTTGTGTGTCTGGTGTCTGATTCTGATAGTTGTGTGTCTGGTGTCTGATTCTGATAGTTGTGTGTCTGGTGTCTGATTCTGATAGTTGTGTGACTGGTGTCTGATTCTGATAGTTGTGTGTCTGGTGTCTGATTCTGATAGTTGTGTGTCTGTGTCTGATTCTGATAGTTGTGTGTCCTGGTGTCTGATTCTGATAGTTGTGTGTCTGGTGTCTGATTCTGATAGTTGTGTGACTGGTGTCTGATTCTGATAGTTGTGTGTCTGGTGTCTGATTCTGATAGTTGTGTGTCTGGTGTCTGATTCTGATAGTTGTGTGTCTGGTGTCTGATTCTGATAGTTGTGTGTCTGGTGTCTGATTCTGATAGTTGTGTGTCTGGTGTCTGATTCTGATAGTTGTGTGTCTGGTGTCTGATTCTGATAGTTGTGTGTCTGGTGTCTGATTCTGATAGTTGTGTGTCTGGTGTCTGATTCTGATAGTTGTGTGTCTGGTGTCTGATTCTGATAGTTGTGTGACTGGTGTCTGATTCTGATAGTTGTGTGTCTGGTGTCTGATTCTGATAGTTGTGTGTCTGGTGTCTGATTCTGATAGTTGTGTGACTGGTGTCTGATTCTGATAGTTGTGTGACTGGTGTCTGATTCTGATAGTTGTGTGTCTGGTGTCTGATTCTGATAGTTGTGTGTCTGGTGTCTGATTCTGATAGTTGTGTGACTGGTGTCTGATTCTGATAGTTGTGTGACTGGTGTCTGATTCTAATAGTTGTGTGACTGGTGTCTGATTCTGATAGTTGTGTGTCTGGTGTCTGATTCTGATAGTTGTGTGACTGGTGTCTGATTCTGATAGTTGTGTGACTGGTGTCTGATTCTGATAGTTGTGTGACTGGTGTCTGATTCTGATAGTTGTGTGACTGGTGTCTGATTCTAATAGTTGTGTGTCTGGTGTCTGATTCTGATAGTTGTGTGTCTGGTGTCTGATTCTGATAGTTGTGTGACTGGTGTCTGATTCTGATAGTTGTGTGACTGGTGTCTGATTCTGATAGTTGTGTGACTGGTGTCTGATTCTGATAGTTGTGTGACTGGTGTCTGATTCTGATAGTTGTGTGACTGGTGTCTGATTCTGATAGTTGTGTGACTGGTGTCTGATTCTGATAGTTGTGTGTCTGGTGTCTGATTCTGATAGTTGTGTGACTGGTGTCTGATTCTGATAGTTGTGTGTCTGGTGTCTGATTCTGATAGTTGTGTGTCTGGTGTCTGATTCTGATAGTTGTGTGTCTGGTGTCTGATTCTGATAGTTGTGTGTCTGGTGTCTGATTCTGATAGTTGTGTGTCTGGTGTCTGATTCTGATAGTTGTGTGTCTGGTGTCTGATTCTGATAGTTGTGTGACTGGTGTCTGATTCTGATAGTTGTGTGACTGGTGTCTGATTCTGATAGTTGTGTGTCTGGTGTCTGATTCTGATAGTTGTGTGACTGGTGTCTGATTCTGATAGTTGTGTGACTGGTGTCTGATTCTGATAGTTGTGTGACTTGGGTCTGATTCTGATAGTTGTGTGTCTGGTGTCTGATTCTGATAGTTGTGTGTCTGGTGTCTGATTCTGATAGTTGTGTGTCTGGTGTCTGATTCTGATAGTTGTGTGACTGGTGTCTGATTCTGATAGTTGTGTGTCTGGTGTCTGATTCTGATAGTTGTGTGTCTGGTGTCTGATCTGATAGTTGTGTGTCTGGTGTCTGATTCTGATAGTTGTGTGACTGGTGTCTGATTCTGATAGTTGTGTGTCCTGGTGTCTGATTCTGATAGTTGTGTGTCTGGTGTCTGATTCTGATAGTTGTGTGTCTGGTGTCTGATTCTGATAGTTGTGTGACTGGTGTCTGATTCTGATAGTTGTGTGTCTGGTGTCTGATTCTGATAGTTGTGTGTCTGGTGTCTGATTCTGATAGTTGTGTGTCTGGTGTCTGATTCTGATAGTTGTGTGTCTGGTGTCTGATTCTGATAGTTGTGTGTCTGGTGTCTGATTCTGATAGTTGTGTGTCTGGTGTCTGATTCTGATAGTTGTGTGACGGGTCTGATTCTGATAGTTGTGTGTCTGGTGTCTGATTCTGATAGTTGTGTGTCTGGTGTCTGATTCTGATAGTTGTGTGTCTGGTGTCTGATTCTGATAGTTGTGTGTCTGGTGTCTGATTCTGATAGTTGTGTGACTGGTGTCTGATTCTGATAGTTGTGTGACTGGTGTCTGATTCTGATAGTTGTGTGTCTGGTGTCTGATTCTGATAGTTGTGTGTCTGGTGTCTGATTCTGATAGTTGTGTGTCTGGTGTCTGATTCTGATAGTTGTGTGACTGGTGTCTGATTCTGATAGTTGTGTGTCTGGTGTCTGATTCTGATAGTTGTGTGTCTGGTGTCTGATTCTGATAGTTGTGTGTCTGGTGTCTGATTCTGATAGTTGTGTGACTGGTGTCTGATTCTGATAGTTGTGTGACTGGTGTCTGATTCTGATAGTTGTGTGACTGGTGTCTGATTCTGATAGTTGTGTGTCTGGTGTCTGATTCTATAGTTGTGTGACTGGTGTCTGATTCTGATAGTTGTGTGACTGGTGTCTGATTCTGATAGTTGTGTGACTGGTGTCTGATTCTGATAGTTGTGTGACTGGTGTCTGATTCTGATAGTTGTGTGTCTGGTGTCTGATTCTGATAGTTGTGTGACTGGTGTCTGATTCTGATAGTTGTGTGTCTGGTGTCTGATTCTGATAGTTGTGTGTCTGGTGTCTGATTCTGATAGTTGTGTGACTGGTGTCTGATTCTGATAGTTGTGTGACTGGTGTCTGATTCTGATAGTTGTGTGTCTGGTGTCTGATTCTGATAGTTGTGTGTCTGGTGTCTGATTCTGATAAGTTGTGTGACTGGTGTCTGATTCTGATAGTTGTGTGTCTGGTGTCTGATTCTGATAGTTGTGTGTCTGGTGTCTGATTCTAATAGTTGTGTGACTGGTGTCTGATTCTGATAGTTGTGTGACTGGTGTCTGATTCTGATAGTTGTGTGTCTGGTGTCTGATTCTGATAGTTGTGTGACTGGTGTCTGATTCTGATAGTTGGTGTACTGGTGTCTGATTCTGATAGTTGTGTGTCTGGTGTCTGATTCTGATAGTTGTGTGACTGGTGTCTGATTCTGATAGTTGTGTGACAGGTGTCTGATTCTGATAGTTGTGTGTCTGGTGTCTGATTCTGATAGTTGTGTGTCTGGTGTCTGATTCTGATAGTTGTGTGTCTGGTGTCTGATTCAGAAAGTTGTGTGACTGGTGTCTGATTCTGATAGTTGTGTGTCTGGTGTCTGATTCTGATAGTTGTGTGTCTGGTGTCTGATTCTGATAGTTGTGTGTCTGGTGTCTGATTCTGATAGTTGTGTGTCTGGTGTCTGATTCTGATAGTTGTGTGACTGGTGTCTGATTCTGATAGTTGTGTGTCTGGTGTCTGATTCTGATAGTTGTGTGTCTGGTGTCTGATTCTGATAGTTGTGTGACTGGTGTCTGATTCTGATAGTTGTGTGACTGGTGTCTGATTCTGATAGTTGTGTGTCTGGTGTCTGATTCTGATAGTTGTGTGTCTGGTGTCTGATTCTGATAGTTGTGTGACTGGTGTCTGATTCTAATAGTTGTGTGACTGGTGTCTGATTCTGATAGTTGTGTGTCTGGTGTCTGATTCTGATAGTTGTGTGTCTGGTGTCTAATTCAAATTGTTGTGTGACTGGTGTCTGATTCTGATAGTTGTGTGTCTGGTGTCTGATTCTGATAGTTGTGTGTCTGGTGTCTGATTCTGATAGTTGTGTGTCTGGTGTCTGATTCTGATAGTTGTGTGTCTGGTGTCTGATTCTGATAGTTGTGTGTCTGGTGTCTGATTCTGATAGTTGTGTGACTGGTGTCTGATTCTGATAGTTGTGTGTCTGGTGTCTGATTCTGATAGTTGTGTGACTGGTGTCTGATTCTGATAGTTGTGTGACTGGTGTCTGATTCTGATAGTTGTGTGACTGGTGTCTGATTCTGATAGTTGTGTGTCTGGTGTCTGATTCTGATAGTTGTGTGTCTGGTGTCTGATTCTACTAGTTGTGTGACTGGTGTCTGATTCTGATAGTTGTGTGTCTGGTGTCTGATTCTGATAGTTGTGTGTCTGGTGTCTGATTCTGATAGTTGTGTGTCTGTGTCTGATTCTGATAGTTGTGTGACTGGGGTCTGATTCTGATAGTTGTGTGTCTGGGTCTGATTCTGATAGTTGTGTGACTGGTGTCTGATTCTGATAGTTGTGTGACTGGTGTCTGATTCTGATAGTTGTGTGTCTGGTGTCTGATTCTGATAGTTGTGTGACTGGTGTCTGATTCTGATAGTTGTGTGACTGGTGTCTGATTCTGATAGTTGTGTGACTGGTGTCTGATTCTGATAGTTGTGTGACTGGGTCTGATTCTGATAGTTGTGTGTCTGGTGTCTGATTCTGATAGTTGTGTGTCTGGTGTCTGATTCTGATAGTTGTGTGTCTGGTGTCTGATTCTGATAGTTGTGTGACTGGTGTCTGATTCTAATAGTTGTGTGACTGGTGTCTGATTCTGATAGTTGTGTGACTGGTGTCTGATTCTGATAGTTGTGTGTCTGGTGTCTGATTCTGATAGTTGTGTGACTGGTGTCTGATTCTGATAGTTGTGTGACTGGTGTCTGATTCTGATAGTTGTGTGTCTGGTGTCTGATTCTATAGTTGTGTGTCTGGTGTCTGATTCTGATAGTTGTGTGTCTGGTGTCGATTCTGATAGTTGTGTGACTGGTGTCTGATTCTGATAGTTGTGTGACTGGTGTCTGATTCTGATAGTTGTGTGACTGGTGTCTGATTCTGATAGTTGTGTGACTGGGGTCTGATTCTATAGTTGTGTGACTGGTGTCTGATTCTGATAGTTGTGTGTCTGGTGTCTGATTCTGATAGTTGTGTGACTGGTGTCTGATTCTGATAGTTGTGTGTCTGGTTTCTGATTCTGATAGTTGTGTGTCTGGTGTCTGATTCTGATAGTTGTGTGACTGGTGTCTGATTCTAATAGTTGTGTGACTGGTGTCTGATTCTGATAGTTGTGTGACTGGTGTCTGATTCTGATAGTTGTGTGACTGGTGTCTGATTCTAATAAGTTGTGTGACTGGTGTCTGATTCTGATAGTTGTGTGACTGGTGTCTATTCTGATAGTTGTGTGTCTGGTGTCTGATTCTGAAAGTTGTGTGACTGGTGTCTGATTCTGATAGTTGTGTGTCTGGTGTCTGATTCTGATAGTTGTGTGTCTGTGTCTGATTCTGATAGTTGTGTGTCTGGTGTCTGATTCTGATAGTTGTGTGTCTGGTGTCTGATTCTGATAGTTGTGTGACTGGTGTCTGATTCTGATAGTTGTGTGTCTGGTGTCTGATTCTGAATAGTGTGTGACTGGTGTCTGATTCTGATAGTTGTGTGTCTGGTGTCTGATTCTGATAGTTGTGTGACTGGTGTCTGATTCTGATAGTTGTGTGTCTGGTGTCTGATTCTGAAAGTGTGTGACTGTGTCTGATTCTGATAGTTGTGTGTCTGGTGTCTGATTCTGATAGTTGTGTGTCTGGTGTCTGATTCTGATAGTTGTGTGTCTGGTGCTGATTCTGATAGTTGTGTGTCTGGTGTCTGATTCTGATAGTTGTGTGACTGGTGTCTGATTCTGATAGTTGTGTGACTGGTGTCTGATTCTTATAGTTGGTGACTGGTGTCTGATTCTGATAGTTGTGTGACTGGTGTCTGATTCTGATAGTTGTGTGACTGGTGTCTGATTCTGATAGTTGTGTGTCTGGGTCTGATTCTATAGTTGTGTGACTGGTGTCTGATTCTGATAGTTGTGTGTCTGTGTCTGATTCTATAGTTGTGTGTCCTGGTGTCTGATTCTGATAGTTGTGTGTCTGGTGTCTGATTCTGATAGTTGTGTGACTGGTGTCTGATTCTGATAGTGTGTGACTGGTGTCTGATTCTGATAGTGTGTGTCTGGTGTCTGATTCTGATAGTTGTGTGACTGGTGTCTGATTCTGATAGTTGTGTGACTGGTGTCTGATTCTGATAGTTGTGTGACTGGTGTCTGATTCTGATAGTTGTGTGACTGGTGTCTGATTCTGATAGTTGTGTGTCTGGTGTCTGATTCTGATAGTTGTGTGACTGGGGTCTGATTCTGATAGTTGTGTGTCTGGTGTCTGATTCTGATAGTTGTGTGTCTGGTGTCTGATTCTGATAGTTGTGTGTCTGGTGTCTGATTCTGATAGTTGTGTGTCTGGTGTCTGATTCTGATAGTTGTGTGACTGGTGTCTGATTCTGATAGTTGTGTGTCTGGTGTCTGATTCTAATAGTTGTGTGACGGTGTCTGATTCTGATAGTTGTGTGACTGGTGTCTGATTCTGATAGTTGTGTGACTGGTGTCTGATTCTAATAGTTGTGTGACTGTGTCTGATTCTGATAGTTGTGTGTCTGGTGTCTGATTCTGATAGTTGTGTGTCTGGTGTCTGATTCTGATAGTTGTGTTGACTGGTGTCTGATTCTGATAGTTGTGTGACTGGTGTCTGATTCTGATAGTTGTGTGACTGGTGTCTGATTCTGATAGTTGTGTGACTGGTGTCTGATTCTGATAGTTGTGTGACTGGGGTCTGATTCTGATAGTTGTGTGTCTGGTGTCTGATTCTGATAGTTGTGTGACTGGGGTCTGATTCTGATAGTTGTGTGTCTGGAGTCTGATTCTGATAGTTGTGTGTCCTGGTGTCTGATTCTGATAGTTGTGTCTGGTGTCTGATTCTGATAGTGTGTGTCTGGTGTTCTGATTCTGATAGTTGTGTGTCTGGTGTCTGATTCTGATAGTTGTGTGTCTGGTGTCTGATTCTGATAGTTGTGTGTCTGGTGTCTGATTCTGATAGTTGTGTGACTGGTGTCTGATTCTGATAGTTGGTGTGTCTGGTGTCTGATTCTGATAGTTGTGTGCTGGTGTCTGATTCTAGATAGTTGTGTGACTGGTGTCTGATTCTGATAGTTGTGTGTCTGGTGTCTGATTCTGATAGTTGTGATGTCTGGTGTCTGATTCTGATAGTTGTGTGACTGGTGTCTGATTCTGATAGTTGTGTGACTGGTGGTCTGATTCTGATAGTTGTGTGTCTGGTGTCTGATTCTGATAGTTGTGTGACTGGTGTCTGATTCTGATAGTTGTGTGTCTGGTGTCTGATTCTGATAGTTGTGTGTCTGGTGTCTGATTCTGATAGTTGTGTGACTGGTGTCTGATTCTGATAGTTGTGTGACTGGGGTTCTGATTCTGATAGTTGTGTGACTGGTGTCTGATTCTGATAGTTGTGTGACTGGTGTCTGATTCTGATAGTTGTGTGCTGGTGTCTGATTCTGATAGTTGTGTGTCTGGTGTCTGATTCTGATAGTTGTGTGTCTGGTGTCTGATTCTGATAGTTGTGTGTCTGGTGTCTGATTCTGATAGTGTGTGTCTGTGGTCTGATTCTGATAGTTGTGGTCTGGTGTCTGATTCTGATAGTTGTGTGACTGGTGTCTGATTCTTATAGTTGTGTGTCTGGTGTCTGATTCTGATAGTTGTGTGACTGGTGTCTGATTCTATAGTTGTGTGACTGGTGTCTGATTCTGATAGTTGTGTGACTGGTGTCTGATTCTGATAGTTGTTGTGACTGGTGTCTGATTCTGATAGTTGTGTGTCTGGTGTCTGATTCTGATAGTTGTGTGACTGGTGTCTGATTCTGATAGTTGTGTGACTGGTGTCTGATTCTAATAGTTGTGTGACTGGTGTCTGATTCTGATAGTTGTGTGACTGGTGTCTGATTCTGATAGTTGTGTGTCTGGTGTCTGATTCTGATAGTTGTGTGTCTGGTGTCTGATTCTGATAGTTGTGTGTCTGGTGTCTGATTCTGATAGTTGTGTGTCTGGTGTCTGATTCTGATAGTTGTGTGTCTGGTGTCTGATTCTGATAGTTGTGTGACTGGTGTCTGATTCTGATAGTTGTGTGACTGGTGTCTGATTCTGATAGTTGTGTGTCTGGTGTCTGATTCTATAGTTGTGTGACTGGTGTCTGATTCTGATAGTTGTGTGTCTGGTGTCTGATTCTGATAGTTGTGTGACTGTGTGTCTGATTCTGATAGTTGTGTGTGGTGTCTGATTCTGATAGTGTCTGATTCTGATAGTTGTGTGACCTGGTGTCTGATTCTGATAGTTGTGTGTCTGGTGTCTGATTCTGATAGTTGTGTGACTGGTGTCTGATTCTGATAGTTGTGTGACTGGTGTCTGATTCTGATAGTTGTGTGTCTGGTGTCTGATTCTGATAGTTGTGTACTGGTGTCTGATTCTGATAGTTGTGTGTCTGGTGTCTGATTCTGATAGTTGTGTGTCTGGTGTCTGATTCTGATAGTTGTGTGTCTGGTGTCTGATTCTTATAGTTGTGTGACTGGTGTCTGATTCTGATAGGTGTGTGACTGGTGTCTGATTCTGATAGTTGTGTGACTGGTGTCTGATTCTAATAGTTGTGTGACTGGTTGTCTGATTCTAAAGTTGTGTGACTGGGTCTGATTCTGATAGTTGTGTACTGGTGTCTCATTCTGATAGTTGGTGTCTGTGTCCTGATTCTGATAGTTGTGTGTCTGGTGTCTGATTCTGATAGTTGTGTGTCTGGGGCTGATTCTGATAGTTGTGTGTCGGTGTCTGATTCTGATAGTGTGTGTCTGGTGTCTGATTCTGATAGTTGTGTGTCTGGTGTCTGATTCTGATAGTTGTGTGACTGGTGTCTGATTCTGATAGTTGTGTGACTGGTGTCTGATTCTGATAGTTGTGTGGTCTGGTGTCTGATTCTGATAGTTGTGTGACTGGTGTCTGATTCTGTAGTTGTGTGTCCTGTGTCTGATTCTATAGTTGTGTGTCTGGTGTCTGATTCTGATAGTTGTGTGTCTGGTGTCTGATTCTGATAGTTGTGTGACTGGTGTCTGATTCTGATAGTTGTGGTCCTGGTGTCTGATTCTAATAGTTGTGTGTCTGGTGTCTGATTCTGATAGTTGTGTGTCTGGTGTCTGATTCTGATAGTTGTGTGTCTGGTGTCTGATTCTGATAGTTGTGTGACTGGTGTCTGATTCTGATAGTTGTGTGTCTGGTGTCTGATTCAATAGTTGTGTGTCGGTGTCTGATTCTGATAGTTGTGTGTCTGGTGTCTGATTCTGATAGTTGTGTGTCTGGTGTCTGATTCTGATAGTTGTGTCTGGGGACTGGTGTCTGATTCTGATAGTTGTGTGTCCTGGTGTCTGATTCTGATAGTTGTGTGTCTGGTGTCTGATTCTGATAGTTGTGTGTCTGGTGTCTGATTCTGATAGTTGTGTGTCTGGTGTCTGATTCTGATAGTTGTGTGTCTGGTGTCTGATTCTGATAGTTGTGTGTCTGGTGTCTGATTCTGATAGTTGTGTGTCTGGTGTCTGATTCTGATAGTTGTGTGTCTGGTGTCTGATTCTGATAGTTGTGTGTCTGGTGTCTGATTCTGATAGTTGTGTGTCTGTGTCTGATTCTGATAGTTGTGTGTCTGGTGTCTGATTCTGATAGTTGTGTGTCTGGTGTCTGATTCTGATAGTTGTGTGTCTGGTGTCTGATTCTGATAGTTGTGTGACTGGGGTCTGATTCTGATAGTTGTGTGACTGGTGTCTGATTCTGATAGTTGTGTGACTGGTGTCTGATTCTGATAGTTGTGTGTCTGGTGTCTGATTCTGATAGTTGTGTGTCTGGTGTCTGATTCTGATAGTTGTGTGACTGGTGTCTGATTCTGATAGTGTGTGTCTGGTGTCTGATTCTGATAGTTGTGTGACTGGTGTCTGATTCTGAATAGTTGTGTGTCTGGTGTCTGATTCTGATAGTTGTGTGACTGGTGTCTGATTCTGATAGTTGTGTGACTGGTGTCTGATTCTGATAGTTGTGTGACTGGTGTCTGATTCAGATAGTTGTGTGTCTGGTGTCTGATTCTGATAGTTGTGTGACTGGTGTCTGATTCTGATAGTTGTGTGTCTGGGTCTGATTCTGATAGTTGTGTGTCTGGTGTCTGATTCTGATAGTTGTGTGACTGGTGTCTGATTCTGATAGTGTGTGTCTGGTGTCTGATTCTGATAGTTGTGTGACTGGTGTCTGATTCTGATAGTTGTGTGTCTGGTGTCTGATTCTGATAGTTGTGTGTCTGGTGTCTGATTCTAATAGTTGTGTGACTGGTGTCTGATTCTGATAGTTGTGTGTCGGTGTCTGATTCTGATAGTTGTGTGTCTGGTGTCTGATTCTAATAGTTGTGTGACTGCGTGTCTGATTCTGATAGTTGTGTGTCGGTTTTTGTGTCTGATTCTAATAGTTGTGTGACTGGTGTCTGATTCTGATAGCTGTGTGTCTGGTGTCTGATTCTGATAGTTGTGTGACTGGTGTCTGATTCTAATAGTTGTGTGACTGGTGTCTGATTCTGATGTTGGTGACTGGTGTCTGATTCTGATAGTTGTGTGACTGGTGTCTGATTCTGATAGTTGTGTGACTGGTGTCTGATTCTAATAGTTGTGTGACTGGTGTCTGATTCTGATAGTTGTGTGACTGGTGTCTGATTCTGATAGTTGTGTGTCTGGTGTCTGATTCAGATAGTTGTGTGACTGGTGTCTGATTCTGATAGTTGTGTGACTGGTGTCTGATTCTGTTAGTTGTGTGTCTGGTGTCTGATTCTGATAGTTGTGTGCTGGTGTCTGATTCTGAAGTTGTGTGACTGGGTCTGATTCTGATAGTTGTGTGGCCTGGTGTCTGATTCTGATAGTTGTGTGTCTGGTGTCTGATTCTATAGTTGTGTGACTGGTGTCTGATTCTGATAGTTGTGTGACTGGTGTCTGATTCTGATAGTTGTGTGTCTGGTGTCTGATTCTATAGTTGTGTGAGCTGGTTCTGATTCTAATAGTTGTGTGACTGGTGTCTGATTATGATAGTTGTGTCCTGGGGTCTGATTCTGATAGTTGTGTGTCTGGTTCTGATTCTGATAGTTGTGTGTATGGTGTCTGATTTCTGATTGTTGTGTGTCTGGTGTCTGATTCTGATAGTTGTGTGTCTGGTGTCTGATTCTGATAGTGTGTGTCTGGTGTCTGATTCTGATAGTTGTGTGTCTGGTGTCTGATTCTAATAGTTGTGTGACTGGTGTCTGATTCTGATAGTTGTGTGTCTGGTGTCTGATTCTGATAGTTGTGTGACTGGTGTCTGATTCTAATAGTTGTGTGACTGGTGTCTGATTCTGATAGTTGTGTGACTGGTGTCTGATTCTGATAGTTGTGTGACTGGTGTCTGATTCTGATAGTTGTGTGACTGGTGTCTGATTCTGATAGTTGTGTGACTGGTGTCTGATTCTGATAGTTGTGTGTCTGGTGTCTGATTCTGATAGTTGTGTGTCTGGTGTCTGATTCTGATAGTTGTGTGTCTGGTGTCTGATTCTGATAGTTGTGTGTCTGGTGTCTGATTCTGATAGTTGTGTGTCTGGTGTCTGATTCTGATAGTTGTGTGTCTGGTGTCTGATTCTGATAGTTGTGTGACTGGTGTCTGATTCTGATAGTTGTGTGACTGGTGTCTGATTCTGATAGTTGTGTGTCTGGTGTCTGATTCTAATAGTTGTGTGACTGGTGTCTGATTCTGATAGTTGTGTGTCTGGTGTCTGATTCTGATAGTTGTGTGTCTGGTGTCTGATTCTGATAGTTGTGTGACTGGTGTCTGATTCTGATAGTTGTGTGACTGGTGTCTGATTCTGATAGTTGTGTGTCTGGTGTCTGATTCTGATAGTTGTGTGACTGGTGTCTGATTCTGATAGTTGTGTGACTGGTGTCTGATTCTGATAGTTGTGTGACTGGTGTCTGATTCTGATAGTTGTGTGACTGGTGTCTGATTCTGATAGTTGTGTGACTGGTGTCTGATTCTGATAGTTGTGTGTCTGGTGTCTGATTCTGATAGTTGTGTGTCTGGTGTCTGATTCTGATAGTTGTGTGACTGGTGTCTGATTCTGATAGTTGTGTGACTGGTGTCTGATTCTGATAGTTGTGTGACTGGTGTCTGATTCTGATAGTTGTGTGACTGGTGTCTGATTCTGATAGTTGTGTGACTGGTGTCTGATTCTGATAGTTGTGTGTCTGGTGTCTGATTCTGATAGTTGTGTGTCTGGTGTCTGATTCTGATAGTTGTGTGACTGGTGTCTGATTCTGATAGTTGTGTGACTGGTGTCTGATTCTGATAGTTGTGTGTCTGGTGTCTGATTCTGATAGTTGTGTGTCTGGTGTCTGATTCTGATAGTTGTGTGACTGGTGTCTGATTCTGATAGTTGTGTGACTGGTGTCTGATTCTGATAGTTGTGTGTCTGGTGTCTGATTCTAATAGTTGTGTGACTGGTGGTCTGATTCTGATAGTTGTGTGTCTGGTGTCTGATTCTGATAGTTGTGTGTCTGGTGTCTGATTCTGATAGTTGTGTGTCCTGGTGTCTGATTCTGATAGTTGTGTGACTGGTGTCTGATTCTGATAGTTGTGTGTCTGGTGTCTGATTCTGATAGTTGTGTGTCTGGTGTCTGATTCTGATAGTTGTGTGTCTGGTGTCTGATTCTGATAGTTGTGTGACTGGTGTCTGATTCTGATAGTTGTGTGTCTGGTGTCTGATTCTGATAGTTGTGTGTCTGGTGTCTGATTCTGATAGTTGTGTGACTGGTGTCTGATTCTGATAGTTGTGTGTCTGGTGTCTGATTCTGATAGTTGTGTGTCTGGTGTCTGATTCTGATAGTTGTGTGTCTGGTGTCTGATTCGATAGTTGTGTGACTGGTGTCTGATTCTGATAGTTGTGTGACTGGTGTCTGATTCTGATAGTTGTGTGACTGGTGTCTGATTCTGATAGTTGTGTGACTGGTGTCTGATTCTGATAGTTGTGTGACTGGTGTCTGATTCTGATAGTTGTGTGACTGGTGTCTGATTCTGATAGTTGTGTGTCTGGTGTCTGATTCTAATAGTTGTGTGACTGGTGTCTGATTCTGATAGTTGTGTGACTGGTGTCTGATTCTGATAGTTGTGTGACTGGGGTCTGATTCTGATAGTTGTGTGACTGGTGTCTGATTCTGATAGTTGTGTGACTGGTGTCTGGATTCTGATAGTTGTGTCTGGTGTCTGATTCTGATAGTTGTGTGTCTGTGTCTGATTCTGATAGTTGTGTGTCTGGTGTCTGAGATTCTGATAGTTGTGTGTCTGGTGTCTGATTCTGATAGTTGTGTGATGGTGCTTGATTCTGATAGTTGTGTGTCTGGTGTCTGATTCTGATAGTTGTGTGTCTGGGTCTGATTCTGATAGTTGTGTGACTGGTGTCTGATTCTGATAGTTGTGTGACTTGTGTCTGATTTGATAGTTGTGTGTCTGGTGTCTGATTCTATAGTTGTGTGACTGGGGTCTGATTCTGATAGTTGTGTGTCTGGTGTCTGATTTCTGATAGTTGTGTGACTGGTGTCTGATTCTAATAGTTGTGTGACTGGTGTCTGATTCTGATAGTTGTGTGACTGGTTGTCTGATTCTGATAGTTGTGTACTGGGTGTCTGATTCTGATAGTTGTGTGACTGTGTCTGATTCTAATAGTTGTGTGTCTGGTGTCTGATTCTGATAGTTGTGTGACTGGTGTCTGATTCTGATAGTTGTGTGTCTGGTGTCTGATTCTGATAGTTGTGTGTCTGTGTCTGATTCTGATAGTTGTGTGTCCTGTGTCTGATTCTAATAGTTGTGTGACTGGTGTCTGATTCTGATAGTTGTGTGACTGGTGTCTGATTCTGATAGTTGTGTGTCTGGTGTCTGATTCTAATAGTTGTGTGACTGGTGTCTGATTCTGATAGTTGTGTGTCTGGTGTCTGATTCTGATAGTTGTGTGTCTGGTGTCTGATTCTGATAGTTGTGTGTCTGGTGTCTGATTCTGATAGTTGTGTGACTGGTGTCTGATTCTGATAGTTGTGTGTCTGGTGTCTGATTCTGATAGTTGTGTGTCTGGTGTCTGATTCTGATAGTTGTGTGACTGGTGTCTGATTCTGATAGTTGTGTGTCTGGTGTCTGATTCTGATAGTTGTGTGTCTGGTGTCTGATTCTGATAGTTGTGTGTCTGGTGTCTGATTCTGATAGTTGTGTGTCTGGTGTCTGATTCTGATAGTTGTGTGTCTGGTGTCTGATTCTGATAGTTGTGTGTCTGGTGTCTGATTCTGATAGTTGTGTGTATGGTGTCTGATTCTGATAGTTGTGTGACTGGTGTCTGATTCTGATAGTTGTGTGACTGGTGTCTGATTCTGATAGTTGTGTGTCTGGTGTCTGATTCTGAATAGTTGTGTGACTGGTGTCTGATTCTGATAGTTGTGTGTCTGGTGTCTGATTCTGATAGTTGTGTGACTGGTGTCTGATTCTGATAGTTGTGTGTCTGGTGTCTGATTCTGATAGTTGTGTGTCTGGTGTCTGATTCTGATAGTTGTGTGACTGGTGTCTGATTCTGATAGTTGTGTGACTGGTGTCTGATTCTGATAGTTGTGTGACTGGTGTCTGATTCTGATAGTTGTGTGACTGGTGTCTGATTCTGATAGTTGTGTGACTGGTGTCTGATTCTGATAGTTGTGTGTCTGGTGTCTGATTCTGATAGTTGTGTGACTGGTGTCTGATTCTGATAGTTGTGTGACTGGTGTCTGATTCTGATAGTTGTGTGTCTGGTGTCTGATTCTGATAGTTGTGTGTCTGGTGTCTGATTCTGATAGTTGTGTGTCCTGGTGTCTGATTCTGATAGTTGTGTGTCTGGTGTCTGATTCTGATAGTTGTGTGACTGGTGTCTGATTCTGATAGTTGTGTGACTGGTGTCTGATTCTGATAGTTGTGTGTCAGGTGTCTGATTCTGATAGTTGTGTGACTGGTGTCTGATTCTGATAGTTGTGTGTCTGGTGTCTGATTCTGATAGTTGTGTGACTGGTGTCTGATTCTGATAGTTGTGTGACTGGTGTCTGATTCTGATAGTTGTGTGTCTGGTGTCTGATTCTGATAGTTGTGTGACTGGTGTCTGATTCTGATAGTTGTGTGTCTGGTGTCTGATTCTGATAGTTGTGTGTCTGGTGTCTGATTCTGATAGTTGTGTGTCTGGTGTCTGATTCTGATAGTTGTGACTGGTGTCTGATTCGATAGTTGTGTGTCTGGTGTCTCAGATTGATAGTTGTGTGTCTGGTGTCTGATTCTGATAGTTGTGTGCTGGTGTTGATTCTGATAGTTGTGTGACTGGTGTCTGATTCTGATAGTTGTGGTGTCTGGTGTCTGATTCTGATAGTTGGTGCCTTGGTGTCTGATTCTGATAGTTGTGTGTCTGGTGACCTGATTCTGATAGTTGTGTGTCTGGTGTCTGATTCTGATAGTTGTTTGACTGGTGTCTGATTCTGATAGTTGTAGTGACTGGTGTCTGATTCTGATAGTTGTGTGTCTGGTGTCTGATTCTGATAGTTGTGTGTCTGGTGTCTGATTCTGATAGTTGTGTGTCTGGTGTCTGATTCTGATAGTTGTGTGTCTGGTGTCTGATTCTGATAGTTGTGTGACTGGTGTCTGATTCTGAATAGTTGTGTGACTGGTGTCTGATTCTGATAGTCGTGTGACTGGTGTCTGATTCTGATAGTTGTGTGTCTGGTGTCTGATTCTGATAGTTGTGTGACTGGTGTCTGATTCTGATAGTTGTGTGACTGGTGTCTGATTCTGATAGTTGTGTGACTGGTGTCTGATTCTGATAGTTGTGTGTCTGGTGTCTGATTCTAATAGTTGTGTGTCTGGTGTCTGATTCTGATAGTTGTGTGTCTGGTGTCTGATTCTGATAGTTGTGTGACTGGGTCTGATTCTGATAGTTGTGTGACTGGTGTCTGATTCTGATAGTTGTGTGACTGGTGTCTGATTCTGATAGTTGTGTGTCTGGTGTCTGATTCTGATAGTTGTGTGTCTGGTGTCTGATTCTGATAGTTGTGTGACTGGTGTCTGATTCTGATAGTTGTGTGTCTGGTGTCTGATTCTGATAGTTGTGTGACTGGTGTCTGATTCTGATAGTTGTGTGTCTGGTGTCTGATTCTGATAGTTGTGTGACTGGTGTCTGATTCTGATAGTTGTGTGTCGGTGTCTGATTCTGATAGTTGTGTGTCTGGGTGTCTGATTCTAATAGTTGTGTGACTGGTGTCTGATTCTGATAGTTGTGTGACTGGTGTCTGATTCTGATAGTTGTGTGTCTGGTGTCTGATTCTGAAGTTGTGTGACTGGTGTCTGATTCTGATAGTTGTGTGTCTGGTGTCTGATTCTGATAGTTGTGTGACTGGTGTCTGATTCTGATAGTTGTGTGACTGGTGTCTGATTCTAATAGTTGTGTGACTGGTGTCTGATTCTGATAGTTGTGTGACTGGGGTCTGATTCTGATAGTTGTGTGTCTGGTGTCTGATTCTGATAGTTGTGTGTCTGGTGTCTGATTCTGATAGTTGTGTGTCTGGTGTCTGATTCTGATAGTTGTGTGTCTGGTGTCTGATTCTGATAGTTGTGTGTCTGGTGTCTGATTCTGATAGTTGTGTGTCTGGTGTCTGATTCTAATAGTTGTGTGACTGGTGTCTGATTCTGATAGTTGTGTGTCTGGTGTCTGATTCTGATAGTTGTGTGTCTGGTGTCTGATTCTGATAGTTGTGTGTCTGTGTCTGATTCTGATAGTTGTGTGTCTGGTGTCTGATTCTGATAGTTGTGTGACTGGTGTCTGATTCTGATAGTTGTGTGACTGGTGTCTGATTCTGATAGTTGTGTACTGGTGTCTGATTCTGATAGTTGTGTGACTGGTGTCTGATTCTGATAGTTGTGTGACTGGTGTCTGATTCTGATAGTTGTGTGACTGGTGTCTGATTCTGATAGTTGTGTGCTGGTGTCTGATTCTGATAGTTGTGTGACTGGTGTCTGATTCTGATAGTTGTGTGTCTGGTGTCTGATTCTGATAGTTGTGTGTCTGGTGTCTGATTCTGATAGTTGTGTGTCTGGTGTCTGATTCTGATAGTTGTGTGTCTGGTGTCTGATTCTGATAGTTGTGTGTCTGGTGTCTGATTCTGATAGTTGTGTGTCTGGTGTCTGATTCTGATAGTTGTGTGACTGGTGTCTGATTCTGATAGTTGTGTGACTGGTGTCTGATTCTGATAGTTGTGTGTCTGGTGTCTGATTCTAATAGTTGTGTGTCTGTGTCTGATTCTGATAGTTGTGTGACTGGTGTCTGATTCTGATAGTTGTGTGTCTGGTGTCTGATTCTGATAGTTGTGTGACTGGTGTCTGATTCTGATAGTTGTGTGACTGGTGTCTGATTCTGATAGTTGTGTGTCTGGTGTCTGATTCTGATAGTTGTGTGTCTGGTGTCTGATTCTGAATGTTGTGTGACTGGTGTCTGATTCTGATAGTTGTGTGGCTGGTGTCTGATTCTGATAGTTGTGTGACTGGTGTCTGATTCTGATAGTTGTGTGTCTGGTGTCTGATTCTGATAGTTGGTGTCTGGTGTCTGATTCTGATAGTTGTGTGTCTGGTGTCTGATTCTGATAGTTGGTGACTGGTGTCTGATTCTGATAGTTGTGTGACTGGTGTCTGATTCTGATAGTTGTGTGTCTGGTGTCTGATTCTGATAGTTGTGTGACTGGTGTCTGATTCTACTAGTTGTGTGTCTGGTGTCTGATTCTGATAGTTGTGTGACTGGTGTCTGATTCTGATAGTTGTGTGACTGGTGTCTGATTCTAATAGTTGTGTGACTGGTGTCTGATTCTGATAGTTGTGTGACTGGTGTCTGATTCTGATAGTTGTGTGTCTGGTGTCTGATTCTGATAGTTGTGTGTCTGGTGTCTGATTCTGATAGTTGTGTGACTGGTGTCTGATTCTGATAGTTGTGTGTCTGGTGTCTGATTCTGATAGTTGTGTGACTGGTGTCTGATTCTAATAGTTGTGTGACTGGTGTCTGATTCTGTTGTGTCTGTTCTGATGAGTGTGACTGGTGTCTGATTCTGATAGTTGTGTGACTGGTGTCTGATTCTGATAGTTGTGTGACTGGTGTCTGATTCTGATAGTTGTGTGTCTGGTGTCTGATTCTAATAGTTGTGTGACTGGTGTCTGATTCTGATAGTTGTGTGACTGGTGTCTGATTCTGATAG
This sequence comes from Squalus acanthias, assembly GCA_030390025.1. NCBI lineage: Eukaryota > Metazoa > Chordata > Chondrichthyes > Squaliformes > Squalidae > Squalus > Squalus acanthias. The sequence goes on from CM059436.1 coordinate 54,405,682, forward strand.
TTGTGTGTCTGGTGTCTGATTCTGATAGTTGTGTGACTGGGTCTGATTCTGATAGTTGTGTGTCTGTGTCTGATTCTGATAGTTGTGTGACTGGTGTCTGATTCTTAATAGAATTGTGTGATCTGGTGTCTGATTCGTATAGTTGTGTGTCTGGTGTCTGATTCTGATATTTGTGTGACTGGTGTCTGGATTCTGATAGTTGTGTGTCTGGTGTCTGATTCTGATAGTTGTGTGTCTGGTGTCTGATTCTAATAGTTGTGTGACTGGTGTCTGATTCTGATAGTTGTGTGCAGGTGTCTATTCTGATAGTTGTGTGTCTGGTGTCTGATTCTAATAGTTGTGTGACTGGTGTCTGATTCTGATAGTTGCTGTGACTGGTGTCTGATTCTATAGTTGTGTGACTGGTGTCTGATTCTGATAGTTGTGTGCTGGGTGTCTGATTCTGATAGTTGTGTGTCTGGTGTCTGATTCTGATAGTTGTGTGTCTGGTGTCTGATTCTGATAGTTGTGTGTCTGGTGTCTGATTCTGATAGTTGTGTGTCTGGTGTCTGATTCTGATAGTTGTGTGTCTGGTGTCTGATTCTGATAGTTGTGTGACTGGGGTCTGATTCTGATAGTTGTGTGACTGGTGTCTGATTCTGATATTTGTGTGTCTGGTGTCTGATTCTGATAGTGTGTGCTGGTGTCTGATTCTGATAGTTGTGTGTCTGGTGTCTGATTCTGATAGTTGTGTGTCTGGTGTCTGATTCTGATAGTTGTGTGTCTGGTGTCTGATTCTATAGTTGTGTGACTGGTGTCTGATTCTAATGTTGTGTGCTGGTGTCTGATTCTGATAGTTGTGTGTCTGGTGTCTGATTCTAATAGTTGTGTGACTGGTGTCTGATTCTATAGTTGTGTGACTGGTGTCTGATTCTGATAGTTGTGTGTCTGGTGTCTGATTCTGATAGTTGTGTGACTGGTGTCTGATTCTGATAGTTGTGTGTCTGTGTCTGATTCAGATAGTTGTGTGACTGGTGTCTGATTCTGATAGTTGTATGTCTGGTGTCTGATTCTGATAGTTGTGTGTCTGGTGTCTGATTCTGATAGTTGTGTGTCTGGTGTCTGATTCTTATAGTTGTGTGACCTGGTGTCTGATTCTGATAGTTGTGTGTCCTGGTGTCTGATCTGATAGTTGTGTGTCTGGTGTCTGATTCTGTAGTTGTGTGACTGGTGTCTGATTCTGATAGTTGTGTGACTGGTGTCTGATTCTGATAGTTGTGTGATGGTGTCTGATTCTAGATAGTTGTGTGACTGGTGTCTGATTCTGATAGTTGTGTTCTGGTGTCTGATTCTGATAGTTGTGTGTCTGTGTCTGATTCTAATAGTTGTGTGACTGGTGTCCTGATTCTGATAGTTGTGTGACAGTGCGTCTGATTCTGATAGTTGTGTGTCTGGTGTCTGATTCAAATAGTTGTGTGACTGGGTCTGATTCTGATAGTTGTGTGTCTGGTGTCTGATTCTGATAGTTGTGTGTCTGGTGTCTGATTCTAATAGTTGTGTGACTGGTGTCTGATTCTGATAGTTCGAGTGTGGTGTCTGATTCTGATAGTTGTGTGTCTGGTGTCTGATTCTAATAGTTGGGTGACTGGTGTCTGATTCTGACTAGTTGTGTGACTGGTGTCGATTCTGATAGTTGTGTGACTGGTGTCTGATTCTATAGTGTGTGTCTGGTGTCTGATTCTGATAGTTGTGTGCCTGGTGTCTGATTCAGATAGTTGTGTGTCTTGTGTCTGATTCTGATAGTTGTGTGTCTGGTGTCTGATTCTGATAGTTGTGTGACTGGGGTCTGATTCTGATAGTTGTGTGACTGGTGTCTGATCTGATAGTTGTGTGTCTGGTGTCTGATTCTGATAGTTTGTGGACTGGTGTCTGATTCTGATAGTTGTGTGACTGGTGTCTGATTCTGATAGTTGTGTGTCTGGTGTCTGATTCTGATAGTTGTGTGTCTGGTGTCTGATTCTAATAGTTGTGTGACTGGTGTCTGATTCTGATAGTTGTGTGACTGGTGTCTGATTCTGATAGTTGTGTGTCGGTGTCTGATTCTAATAGTTGTGTGACTGGGTCTGATTCTACTGTTGTGTGTCTGGTGTCTGATTCTGATAGTTGTGTGTCTGGTGTCGATTCTAATAGTTGTGTGACTGGTGTCTGATTCTGATAGTTGTGTGACTGGTGTCTGATTCTGATAGTTGTGTGACTGGTGTCTGATTCTGATAGTTGTGTGTCTGATGTCTGATTCTGATAGTTGTGTGACTGGTGTCTGATTCTGATAGTTGTGTGTCTGGTGTCTGATTCTGATAGTTGTGTGTCTGGTGTCTAATTCTGATAGTTGTGTGTCTGGTGTCTGATTCTAATAGTTGTGTGTCTGGTGTCTGATTCTAATAGTTGTGTGACTGGTGTCTGATTCTGATAGTTTGTGACTGGTGTCTGATTCTGATAGTTGTGTGACTGGTGTCTGATTCTAATAGTTGTGTGACTGGTGTCTGATTCTGATAGTTGAGTGACTGGTGTCTGATTCTGATAGTTGTGTGACTGGGGTCTGATTCTGATAGTTGTGTGACTGGTGCTGATTCTGATGTTGTGGTGTCTGGTGTCTGTTCTGATAGTTGTGTGTCTGGTGTCTGATTCTGATAGTTGTGTGTCTGGTGTCTGATTCTGATAGTTGTGTGACTGGTGTCGATCTGATAGTTGTGTGACTGTGTCTGATTCTGATAGTTGTTTGTCTGGTGTCTGATTCTAATAGTTGTGTGACTGGTGTCTGATTCTGATAGTTGTGTGTCTGGTGTCTGATTCTGATAGTGTGTGTCTGGTGTCTGATTTCTAATAGTTGTGTGACTGGTGTCTGATTCTACTAGTTGTGTGTCTGGTGTCTGATTCTGATAGTTGTGCTGTCTGGTGTCTGATTCTAATAGTGTGTGACTGGTGTCTGATTCTGATAGTTGTGTGACTGGTGTCTGATTCTGATAGTTGTGTGTCTGGTGTCCGATTCTGTAGTGGTGTGTTGGTCTGATTCTATAGTTGTGTGCTGGTGTCTGATTCAGATAGTTGGTGTCCTGGTGTCTGATTCTGATAGTTTGTGACTGGTGTCTGATTCTGATAGTTGTGTGACTGGTGTCTGATTCTAATAGTTGTGTGACTGGTGTCTGATTCTGATAGTTGTGTGTCTGGTGTCTGATTCTGATAGTTGTGTGTCTGGTGTCTGATTCTGATCGTGTGTGACTGGTGTCTGATTCTGATAGTTGTGTGACTGGGGTCTGATTCTGATAGTGGTGTGACTGGTGTCTGATCTGATAGTTGTGTGTCTGGTGTCTGATTCTGATAGTTGTGTGTCTGGTGTCTGATTCTGATAGTTGTGTGACTGGGGTCTGATTCTGATAGTTGTGTGACTGGTGTCTGATTCTGATAGTTGTGTGTCTGGTGTCTGATTCTGATAGTTGTGTGACTGGTGTCTGATTCTATAGTTGTGTGTCTGGTGTCTGATTCTGATAGTTGTGTGTCTGGTGTCTGATTCTGATAGTTGTGTGACTGGTGTCTGATTCTGATAGTTGTGTGACTGGTGTCTGATTCTGATAGTTGTGTGTCTGGTGTCTGATTCTGATAGTTGTGTGTCTGGTGTCTGATTCTGATAGTTGTGTGACTGGTGTCTGATTCTGATAGTTGTGTGACTGGTGTCTGATTCTGATAGTTGTGTGTCTGGTGTCTGATTCTGATAGTTGTGTGACTGGTGTCTGATTCTAATAGTTGTGTGACTGGTGTCTGATTCTGATAGTTGTGTGTCTGGTGTCTGATTCTGATAGTTGTGTGACTGGTGTCTGATTCTAATAGTTGTGTGTCTGGTGTCTGATTCTGATAGTTGTGTGTCTGGTGTCTGATTCTGATAGTTGTGTGACTGGTGTCTGATTCTGATAGTGTGTGATCGGTGTCTGATTCTGATAGTTGTGTGACTGGTGTCTGATTCTGATAGTTGTGTGACTGTGTCTGATTCTAATAGTTGTGTGACTGGTGTCTGATTCTGATAGTTTGTGTGACTGGTGTCTGATTCTGATAGTTGTGTGTCTGGTGTCTGATTCTGATAGTTGTGTGTCTGGTGTCTGATTCTATAGTTGTTGTACTGGTGTCTGATTCTGATAGTTGTGTGTCTGGTGTCTGATTCTGATAGTTGTGTGTCTGGTGTCTGATTCTGATAGTTTGTGTGACTGGTGTCTGATTCTGATAGTTGTGTGACTGGTGTCTGATTCTGATAGTTGTGTGACTGGTGTCTGATTCTAATAGTTGTGTGAACTGTGTCTGATTCCTGATAGTTGTGTGTCTGGTGTCTGATTCTGATTGTTGTGTGACTGGGGTCTGATTCTGATAGTTGTGTGACTGGTGTCTGATTCTGATAGTTGTGTGACTGGTGTCTGATTCTAATAGTTGTGTGTCTGGTGTCTGATTCTGATAGTTGTGTGTCTGGTGTCTGATTCTGATAGTTGTGTGACGGTGTCCTGATTCTGATAGTTGTGTGACTGGTGTCTGATTCTGATAGTTGTGTGACTGGTGTCTGATTCTGATAGTTGTGTGACTGGTGTCTGATTCTGATAGTTGTGTGTCTGGTGTCTGATTCTGATAGTTGTGTGTCTGGTGTCTGATTCTGAAAGTTGTGTGACTGGTGTCTGATTCTGATAGTTGTGTGTCTGGTGTCTGATTCTGATAGTTGTGTGTCTGGTGTCTGATTCTGATAGTTGTGTGTCTGGGGTCTGATTCTGATAGTTGTGTGACTGGTGTCTGATTCTGATAGTTGTGTGACTGGTGTCTGATTCTGATAGTTGTGTGACTGGTGTCTGATTCTAATAGTGTGTGACTGGTGTCTGATTCTGATAGTTGTGGTGACTGGGTCTGATTCTGATAGTTGTGTGACTGGTGTCTGATTCAGAAAGTTGTGTGACTGGTGTCTGATTCTGATAGTTGTGTGGTCTGGTGTCTGATTCTGATAGTTGTGTGTCTGGTGTCCTGATTCTGATAGTTGTGTGTCTGGTGTCTCGATTCTGATAGTTGTGTGACTGGTGTCTGATTCTGATAGTTGTGTGACTGGTGTCTGATTCTGATAGTTGTGTGACTGGTGTCTGATTCTGATAGTTGTGTGACTGGTGTCTGATTCTGATAGTTGTGTGACTGGTGTCAGATTCTGATAGTTGTGTGACTGGGGTCTGATTCTGATAGTTGTGTGTCTGGTGTCTGATTCTAATAGTTGTGTGACTGGTGTCTGATTCTGATGTTGTGTGACTGGTGTCTGATTCTGATAGTTGTGTGACTGGTGTCTGATTCTGATAGTTGTGTGTCTGGTGTCTGATTCTGATAGTTGTGTGACTGGTGTCTGATTCTGATAGTTGTGTGACTGGTGTCTGATTCTGATAGTTGTGTGTCTGGTGTCTGATTCTGAAAGTTGTGTGTCTGGTGTCTGATTCTGATAGTTGTGTGTCTGGTGTCTGATTCTGATAGTTGTGTGTCTGGTGTCTGATTCAGATAGTTGTGTGACTGGTGTCTGATTCTGATAGTTGTGTGTCTGGTGTCTGATTCTGATAGTTGTGTGTCTGGTGTCTGATTCTGATAGTTGTGTGTCTGGTGTCTGATTCTGATAGTTGTGTGTCTGGTGTCTGATTCTGATAGTTGTGTGACTGGTGTCTGATTCTGATAGTTGTGTGTCTGGTGTCTGATTCTGATAGTTGTGTGTCTGGTGTCTGATTCTGATAGTTGTGTGTCTGGTGTCTGATTCTGATAGTTGTGTGTCTGGTGTCTGATTCTGATAGTTGTGTGTCTGGTGTCTGATTCTGATAGTTGTGTGACTGGTGTCTGATTCTGATAGTTGTGTGTCTGGTGTCTGATTCTACTAGTTGTGTGACTGGTGTCTGATTCTGAATAGTTGTGTGACTGGTGTCTGATTCTAGATAGTTGTGTGAATGGTGTCAGATTCGATAGTTGTGTGTTGGTGTCTGATTCTGATAGTTGTGTGTCTGGTGTCTGATTCTGATAGTTGTGTGTCTGGTGTCTGATTCTGATAGTTGTGTGTCTGGTGTCTGATTCTGATAGTTGTGTGTCTGGTGCTCTGATTCTATAGTTGTGTGTCTGGTGTCTGATTCTGATAGTTGTGTGACTGGTGTATGATTCTGATAGTTGTGTGACTGGTGTCTGATTCTGATAGTTGTGTGACTGGTGTCTGATTCTGATAGTTGTGTGACTTGGTCTGATTCAGAAAGTTGTGTGACTGGTGTCTGATTCTGATAGTTGTGTGACTGTGTCTGATTCTGATAGTTGTGTGTCTGGTGTCTGATTCTGATAGTTGTGTGACTGGTGTCTGATTCTGATAGTTGTGTGACTGGTGTCTGATTCTTATAGTTGTGTGAACTGGTGTTCTGATTCTAATAGTTGTGTGACTGGGGTCTGATTCTAATAGTTGTGTGACTGGTGTCTGATTCTGATAGTTGTGTGACTGGGGTCTGATTCTGATAGTTGTGTGTCTGGTGTCTGATTCCTAATAGTTGGTGACTGGTGTCTGATTCTGATAGTTGTGTGTCTGGGGTCAGATTCTGATAGTTGTGTGTCTGGTGTCTGATTCTGAAAGTTGTGTGACTGGTGTCTGATTCTTATAGTTGTGTGTCTGGTGTCTGATTCTGATAGTTGTTTGTCTTGGTGTCTGATTCTAATAGTTGTGTGTCCGGTGTCTGATTATGATAGTTGTGTGCTGGTGTCTGATTCTGATAGTTGTGTGTCTGGTGTCTGATTCTAATAGTTGTGTGACTGGTGTCTGATTCTGATAGTTGTGTGTCTGGTGTCTGATTCTGATAGTTGTGTGTCGTGTCTGATTCTATAGTTGTGTGTCTGGTGTCTGATTCTGATAGTTGTGTGACTGGTGTCTGATTCTGATAGTTGTGTGACTGGTGTCTGATTCTGATAGTTGTGTGACTGGTGTCTGATTCTGATAGTTGTGTGTCTGGTGTCTGATTCTGATAGTTGTGTGTCTGGTGTCTGATTCTGATAGTTGTGTGTCTGGTGTCTGATTCTGATAGTTGTGTGACTGGTGTCTGATTCTGATAGTTGTGTGACTGGTGTCTGATTCTGATAGTTGTGTGTCTGGTGTCTGATTCTGATAGTTGTGTGACTGGGTCTGATTCTGATAGTTGTGTGACTGGTGTCTGATTCTGATAGTTGTGACTGGTGTCTGATTCTGATAGTTGTGTGTCTGGTGTCTGATTCTGATAGTTGTGTGTCTGGTGTCTGATTCTGATAGTTGTGTGACTGGTGTCTGATTCTGATAGTTGTGTGTCTGGTGTCTGATTCTGATAGTTGTGTGTCTGGTGTCTGATTCTGATAGTTGTGTGTCTGGTGTCTGATTCTGATAGTTGTGTGTCTGGTGTCTGATTCTGATAGTTGTGTGTCTGGTGTCTGATTCTGATAGTTGTGTGTCTGGTGTCTGATTCTGATAGTTGTGTGTCTGGTGTCTGATTCTGATAGTTGTGTGACTGGTGTCTGATTCTGATAGTTGTGTGACTGGTGTCTGATTCTGATAGTTGTGTGTCTGGTGTCTGATTCTGATAGTTGTGTGACTGGTGTCTGATTCTGATAGTTGTGTGACTGGTGTCTGATTCTGATAGTTGTGTGACTGGTGTCTGATTCTGATAGTTGTGTGACTGGTGTCTGATTCTGATAGTTGTGTGTCTGGTGTCTGATTCTGATAGTTGTGTGTCTGGTGTCTGATTCCTGATAGTTGTGTGTCTGGTGTCTGATTCTGAAAGTTGTGTGACTGGTGTCTGATTCTGATAGTTGTGTGTCTGGTGTCTGATTCTGATAGTGTGTGTCTGGTGTCTGATTCTGATAGTTGTGTGTCTGGTGTCTGATTCTGATAGTTGTGTGACTGGTGTCTGATTCTGATAGTTGTGTGACTGGTGTCTGATTCTAATAGTTGTGTGTCTGGTGTCTGATTCTGATAGTTGTGTGACTGGTGTCTGATTCTGATAGTTGTGTGTCTGGTGTCTGATTCTGATAGTTGTGTGTCTGGTGTCTGATTCTGATAGTTGTGTGTCTGGTGTCTGATTCTGAATAGTTGTGTGACTGGTGTCTGATTCTGATAGTTGTGTGTCTGGTGTCTGATTCTGATAGTTGTGTGACTGGTGTCTGATTCTATAGTTGTGTGACTGGTGTCTGATTCTGATAGTTGTGTGGACTGGTGTCTGATTCTATAGTTGTGTGACTGGTGTCTGATTCTGATAGTTGTGTGACTGGTGTCTGATTCTGATAGTTGTGTGACTGTGTCTGATTCTAATAGTTGTGTGTCTGGTGGCTGATTCTGATAGTTGTGTGACTGGTGTCTGATTCTGATAGTTGTGTGACTGGTGTCTGATTCTGATAGTTGTGTGACTGGTGTCTGATTCTGATAGTTGTGTGTCTGGTGTCTGATTCTGATAGTTGTGTGACTGGTGTCTGATTCTGATAGTTGTGTGTCTGGTGTCTGATTCTGATAGTTGTGTGACTGGTGTCTGATTCTGATAGTTGTGTGACTGGTGTCTGATTCTGATAGTTGTGTGACTGGTGTCTGATTCTGATAGTTGTGTGTCTGGTGTCTGATTCTGATAGTTGTGTGTCTGGTGTCTGATTCTGATAGTTGTGTGACTGGTGTCTGATTCTGATAGTTGTGTGTCTGGTGTCTGATTCTGATAGTTGTGTGTCTGGTGTCTGATTCTGATAGTTGTGTGTCTGGTGTCTGATTCTATAGTTGTGTGACTGGTGTCTGATTCTGATAGTTGTGTGTCTGGTGTCTGATTCTGATAGTTGTGTGTCTGGTGTCTGATTCTGATAGTTGTGTGACTGGTGTCTGATTCTAATAGTTGTGTGACTGGTGTCTGATTCTGATAGTTGTGTGTCTGGTGTCTGATTTGATAGTTGTGTGTCTGGTGTCTGATTATGATAGTTGTGTGACTGGTGTCTGATTCTGATAGTTGTGTGACTGGTGTCTGATCTGATAGTTGTGTGACTGGTGTCTGATTCTGATAGTTGTGTGTCTGGTGTCTGATTCGAATAGTTGTGTGACTGGTGTCTGATTCTGATAGTTGTGTGTCTGGTGTCTGATTCTGATAGTTGTGTGACTGGTGTCTGATTCTAATAGTTGTGTGACTGGTGTCTGATTCTGATAGTTGTGTGACTGGGGTCTGATTCTGATAGTTGTGTGACTGGGGTCTGATTCAGATAGTTGTCGTGACTGGTGTCTGATTCTGATAGTTGTGTGACTGGTGTCTGATTCTGATAGTGTGTGACTGGATGTCTGATTCTGATAGTTGTGTGTCTGGTGTCTGATTCTGATAGTTGTGTGTCTGGTGTCTGATCTGATAGTTGTGTGTCTGGTGTCTGATTCTGATAGTTGTGTGTCTGGTGTCTGATTCTGATAGTTGTGTGTCTGGGTGTCTGATTCTGATAGTTGTGTGTCTGGTGTCTGATTCTAAAGTTGTGTGACTGGTGTCTGATTCTGATAGTTGTGTGACTGGTGTCTGATTCGATAGTTGTGTGACTGGTGTCTGATTCTGATAGTTGTGTGACTGGGGTCTGATTCTGAAAGTTGTGTGTCTGGTGTCTGATTCTGATAGTTGTGTGTCTGGTGTCTGATCTGATAGTTGTGTGTCTGGTGTCTGATTCTGATAGTTGTGTGTCTGGTGTCTGATTCTAGATAGTTGTGTGACTGGTGGTCTGATTCTGATAGTTGTGTGTCTGGTGTCTGATTCTGATAGTTGTGTGACTGGGGTCTGATTCTGATAGTTGTGTGTCTGGTGTCTGATTCTGATAGGTTGTGTGACTGGTGTCTGATTCTGATAGTTGTGTGTCTGGTGTCTGATTCTAATAGTTGTGTGTCTGGTGTCTGATTCTGATAGTTGTGTGTCTGGTGTCTGATTCTGATAGTTGTGTGTCTGGGTGTCTGATTCTGATAGTTGTGTGTCTGGTGTCTAGATTCTGATAGTTTGTGTGTCTGGTGTCTGATTTCTATAGTTGTGTGACTGGTGTCTGGATTCTGATAGTTGTGTGGTCTGGTGTCTGATTCTGATAGTTGTGTGCTGGTGTCTGATTCTGAAAGTTGTTGTGACTGGTGTCTGATTCTAATAGTTGTGTGACTGGTGTCTAGTTCTGATTGTTGAGTGACTGGTGTCTGATTCTGATAGTTGTGTACTGGGTGTCTAGATTCGATAGTTGTGTGTCTGTGTCTATTCTGATAGTTGTGAGTCTGGTGTCGATTCTAGATAGTTGTGTGCCTGGTGTCTGATTCTGATAGTTGTGTGTCTGGTGTCTGATTCTGATAGTTGTGTGTCCTGGTGTCTGATTCTGATAGTTGTGTGTCTGGTGTCTGATTCTGATAGTTGTGTGTCTGGTGTCTGATTCTGATAGTTGTGTGTCTGGTGTCTGATTCTGATAGTTGTGTGACTGGTGTCTGATTCTGATAGTTGTGTGACTGGTGTCTGATTCTGATAGTTGTGTGTCTGGTGTCTGATTCTGATAGTTGTGTGTCTGGTGTCTGATTCGAATAGTTGTGTGACCTGGTGTCTGATTCTGATAGTTGTGTGTCTGGTGTCTGATTCTGATAGTTGTGTGTCTGGTGTCTGATTCTGATAGTTGTGTGACTGGTGTCTGATTCTGATAGTTGTGTGACTGGTGTCTGATTCTGATAGTTGTGTGTCTGGTGTCTGATTCTGATAGTTGTGTGACTGGTGTCTGATTCTGATAGTTGTGTGACTGGTGTCTGATTCTGATAGTTGTGTGACTGGTGTCTGATTCTGATAGTTGTGTGACTGGTGTCTGATTCTGATAGTTGTGTGACTGGTGTCTGATTCTGATAGTTGTGTGTCTGGTGTCTATTCTGATAGTTGTGTGTCTGGTGTCTGATTCTGATAGTTGTGTGACTGTGTCTGATTCTGATAGTTGTGTGACTGGTGTCTGATTCTGATAGTTTGTGTGACTGGTGTCTGATTCTGATAGTTGTGTGACTGGTGTCTGATTCTGATAGTTGTGTGTCTGGTGTCTAATTCTGATAGTTGTGTGACTGGTGTCTAGATTCTGATAGTTGTGTGACTGTGTCTGATTCTAATAGTTGTGTGACTGGTGTCTGATTCTGATAGTTGTGTGTCTGGTGTCTATTCTGATAGTTTGTGTGTCTGGTGACTGATTCTGATAGTTTGTGTGACTGGTGCTAGTTCTGATAGTTTGTGACTGGTGTCTGATTCTGATAGTGTGTGGTCTGGTGGTCTGATCTGATAGTTGTGTGACTGGTGTCTGATTCTATAGTTTGTGGACTGGTGTCTGATTCTGATAGTTGTGTGTCTGGTGTCTGATTCTGATAGTTGTGTGACTGTGTCTGATTCTGATAGTTGTGTGACTGGTGTCTGATTCTGATAGTTGTGTGACTGGTGTCTGATTCTGATAGTTGTGTGACTGGTGTCTGATTCTAATAGTTGTGTGACTGGTGTCTGATTCTGATAGTTGTGTGTCTGGTGGTCTGATTCTGATAGTTGTGTGACTGGTGTCTGATTCTAATAGTTGTGTGTCTGGTGTCTGATGCTGATAGTTGTGTGTCTGGTGTCTGATTCTGATAGTTGTGTGAACTGGGGTCTGATCTGATAGTGGTGTGTCTGGTGTCTGATTCTGAATTTGTGTGACTGGTGTCTGATTCTGATAGTTGTGTGACTGGTGTCCCTGATTCTGATAGTTGTGTGACTGGTGTCTGATTCTAATAGTTGTGTGTCTGGTGTCTGAGCTGATAGTTGTGTGTCTGGTGCTGATTCTGATAGTTGTGTGACTGGGGTCTGATTCTGATAGTTTGTGGATCGGTGTCTGATTCTGATAGTTGTGTGTCTGGTGTCTGATTCTGATAGTTGTGTGTCTGGTGTCTGATTCTGATAGTTGTGTGTCTGGTGTCTGATTCTGATAGTTGTGTGACTGGTGTCTGATTCTAATAGTTGTGTGACTGGTGTCTGATTCTGATAGTTGTGTGACTGGTGTCTGATTCTGATAGTTGTGTACTGGTGTCTGATTCTGATAGTTGTGTGTCTGGTGTCTGATTCTGATAGTTGTGTGTCTGGTGTCTGATTCTGATAGTTGTGTGTCTGGTGTCTGATTCTGATAGTTGTGTGTCTGGTGTCTGATTCTGATAGTTGTGTGACTGGTGTCTGATTCTGATAGTTGTGTGTCTGGTGTCTGATTCTGATAGTTGTGTGTCTGGTGTCTGATTCTGATAGTTGTGTGTCTGGTGTCTGATTCTGATAGTTGTGTGTCTGGTGTCTGATTCTGATAGTTGTGTGTCTGGTGTCTGATTCTGATAGTTGTGTGACTGGTGTCTGATTCTGATAGTTGTGTGACTGGTGTCTGATTCTGATAGTTGTGTGACTGGTGTCTGATTCTGATAGTTGTGTGTCTGGTGTCTGATTCTGATAGTTGTGTGACTGGTGTCTGATTCTGATAGTTGTGTGACTGGTGTCTGATTCTGATAGTTGTGTGTCTGGTGTCTGATTCTGATAGTTGTGTGACTGGTGTCTGATTCTGATAGTTGTGTGTCTGGTGTCTGATTCTGATAGTTGTGTGTCTGGTGTCTGATTCTGATAGTTGTGTGTCTGGTGTCTGATTCTGATAGTTGTGTGTCTGGTGTCTGATTCTGATAGTTGTGTGTCTGGTGTCTGATTCTGATAGTTGTGTGTCTGGTGTCTGATTCTGATAGTTGTGTGTCTGGTGTCTGATTCTGATAGTTGTGTGTCTGGTGTCTGATTCTGATAGTTGTGTGTCTGGTGTCTGATTCTGATAGTTGTGTGTCTGGTGTCTGATTCTGATAGTTGTGTGTCTGGTGTCTGATTCTGATAGTTGTGAGTCTGGTGTCTGATTCTGATAGTTGTGTGACGGTGTCTGATTCTGATAGTTGTGTGTCTGGTGTCTGATTCTGATAGTTGTGTGTCTGGTGTCTGATTCTGATAGTTGTGTGTCTGGTGTCTGATTCAGATAGTTGTGTGTCTGGTGTCTGATTCTGATAGTTGTGTGTCTGGTGTCTGATTCTAATAGTTGTGTGACTGGTGTCTGATTCTGATAGGTTGTGTGACTGGTGTTGATTCTGATAGTTTGTGTGACTGGTGTCTGATTCTGATAGTTGTATGACTGGTGTCTGATTCTGATAGTTGTGTGACTGGTGTCTGATTCTAATAGTTTGTGTGTCTGGTGTCTGATTCTCGATGTGTGTGTCTGGTGTCTGATTCTGATAGTTGTGTGTCTGGGGTCTGATTCTGATAGTTGTGTGACTGGTGTCTGATTCTAATAGTTGTGTGTCTGGTGTCTGATTCTGATAGTTGTCTGTCTGGGGTCTGATTCTGATAGTTGTGTGTCTGGTGTCTGATTCAGATAGTTGTGTGACTGGTGGTCTGATTCTGATAGTTGTTGTCTGGTGTCTGATTCTGAATAGTTGTGTGACTGGTGTCTGATTCTGAATAGTGTGTGTCTGGTGTCTGATTCTGATAGTTGGTGGGCCTGGTGTCTGATTCTCATAGTTGTGTGACTGGTGTCTGATTCTATAGTTGTGTGACTGGGTGTCTGATTCTGATAGTTGTGTGACTGGGGTCTGATTCTGATAGTTGTGTGACTGTGTCTGATTCTGATAGTTGTGTGTCTGGTGTCTGATTCTGATAGTTGTGTGTCTGGTGTCTGATTCTGATAGTTGTTTGACTGGTGTCGATTCTGATAGTTGTGTGTCTGGTGTCTGACTTCTAATTGAGTTGTGTGTCGGTGTCTGATTCTGATAGTTGTGTGACTGGTGTCTGATTCTGATAGTTGTGTGTCTGGTGTCTAATTCTGATAGTTGTGTGACTGGTGTCTGATTCTGATAGTTGTGTGACTGGTGTCTGATTCTGATAGTTGTGTGTCTGGTGTCTGATTCTGATAGTTGTGTGACTGGTGTCTGATTCTGATAGTTGTGTGTCTGGTGTCTGATTCTGATAGTTGTGTGTCTGGTGTCTGATTCTGATAGTTGTGTGACTGGTGTCTGATTCTGATAGTTGTGTGACTGGTGTCTGATTCTGATAGTTGTGTGTCTGGTGTCTGATTCTGATAGTTGTGTGACTGGTGTCTGATTCTGATAGTTGTGTGACTGGTGTCTGATTCTGATAGTTGTGTGACTGGTGTCTGATTCTGATAGTTGTGTGACTGGTGTCTGATTCTGATAGTTGTGTGACTGGTGTCTGATTCTGATAGTTGTGTGACTGGTGTCTGATTCTGATAGTTGTGTGTCTGGTGTCTGATTCTGATAGTTGTGTGTCTGGTGTCTGATTCTGATAGTTGTGTGTCTGGTGTCTGATTCTGATAGTTGTGTGACTGGTGTCTGATTCTGATAGTTGTGTGACTGGTGTCTGATTCTGATAGTTGTGTGTCTGGTGTCTGATTCTGATAGTTGTGTGACTGGTGTCTGATTCTGATAGTTGTGTGTCTGGTGTCTGATTCTGATAGTTGTGTGTCTGGTGTCTGATTCTGATAGTTGTGTGACTGGTGTCTGATTCTGATAGTTGTGTGTCTGGTGTCTGATTCTGATAGTTGTGTGACTGGTGTCTGATTCTAATAGTTGTGTGACTGGTGTCTGATTCTGATAGTTGTGTGACTGGTGTCTGATTCTGATAGTTGTGTGACTGGGTCTGATTCTGATAGTTGTGTGTCTGGTGTCTGATTCTGATAGTTGTGTGTCTGGTGTCTGATTCTGATAGTTGTGTGTCTGGTGTCTGATTCTGATAGTTGTGTGTGGTGTCTGATTCTGATAGTTGTGTGTCTGGTGTCTGATTCTGATAGTTGTGTGTCTGGTGTCTGATTCTGATAGTTGTGTGTGCTGGGTGTCTGATTCTGATAGTTGTGTGTCTGGTGTCTGATTCTGATAGTTGTGTGTCTGGTGTCTGATTCTGATAGTTGCTGTGTCTGGTGTCTGATTCTGATAGTGTTTGTGACTGGTGTCTGCTTCTGAAGTTGTGTGTCTGGTGTCTGATTCTGATAGTTGTGTCTGGTGTCTGATTCTGAATGTTGTGTGACTGGTGTCTGATTCTGATAGTTGTGTGTCTGGTGTCTGATTCTGAAGTTGTGTGTCTGGTGTTGATTCTGACTAGTAGTGTGACTGGTGTCTGATTCTGATAGTTGTGTGACTGGTGCTGATCTGATAGTTGTGTGATGTTGTCTCTGATTCTGATAGTTGTGTGTCTGGTGTCTGATTCTGATAGTTGTGTGACTGGTGTCATGATTCTGATAGTTGTGTGTCTGGTGTCTGATTCTGATAGTTGTGTGTCTGGTGTCTGATTCTGATAGTTGTGTGTCCCTGGTCTGATTCTGATAGTTGTGTGTCTGGTGTCTGATTCTGATAGTTGTGTGACTGGTGTCTGATTCTGATAGTTGTGTGTCTGGTGTCTGATTCTGATAGTTGTGTGTCTGGTGTCTGATTCTGATAGTTGTGTGTCTGGGTCTGATTCTGATAGTTGTGTGACTGGTGTCTGATTCTGATAGTTGTGTGTCTGGTGTCTGATTC
Organism: Squalus acanthias; assembly: GCA_030390025.1. Classification (NCBI taxonomy): domain Eukaryota; kingdom Metazoa; phylum Chordata; class Chondrichthyes; order Squaliformes; family Squalidae; genus Squalus; species Squalus acanthias. The sequence goes on from CM059436.1 coordinate 54,421,259, forward strand.
TGATAGTTGTGTGTCTGGTGTCTGATTCTGATAGTTGTGTGACTGGTGTCTGATTCTATATTGTGTGTCTGGTGTCTGATTCTGATAGTTGTGTGACTGGTGTCTGATTCTGATAGTTGTGTGTCTGGTGTCTGATTCTGATAGTTGTGTGTCTGGTGTCTGATTCTGATAGTTGTGTGACTGGTGTCTGATTCTAATAGTTGTGTGTTGGTGTCTGATCTGATAGTTGTGTTCTGGTGACTGGTGTCTGATTGATGATGTTTGTGTAACTGGTGTCTGATTCTGATAGTTGTGTGTCTGGTGTCTGATTCTGATAGTTGGTGTCTGGGGTCTGATTCAGATAGTTGTGTGACTGGTGTCTGATTCTTATAGGTGTGTGTCGTGTCTGATTCTGATAGTTGTGCTGTCTGGTGTCTGATTTGATAGTTGTGTGACTGGTGTCTGATTCTGATAGTTGTGTGACTGGTGTCTGATTCTGATAGTTGTGTGACTGGTGTCTGATTCTGATAGTTGTGTGTCTGGTGTCTGATTCTGATAGTTGTGTGTCTGGTGTCTGATTCTGATAGTTGTGTGTCTGGTGTCTGATTCTGATAGTTGTGTGTGGTGTCTGATTCTGATAGTTGTGTGTCTGGTGTCTGATTCTGATAGTTGTGTGTCTGGTGTCTGATTCTGATAGTTGTGTGACTGGTGTCTGATTCTGATAGTTGTGTGTCTGGTGTCTGATTCTGATAGTTGTGTGTCTGGTGTCTGATTCTGATAGTTGTGTGTCTGGTGTCTGATTCTGATAGTTGTGTGTCTGGTGTCTGATTCTGATAGTTGTGTGACTGGTGTCTGATTCTGATAGTTGTGTGTCTGGTGTCTGATTCTGATAGTTGTGTGTCTGGTGTCTGATTCTGATAGTTGTGTGTCTGGTGTCTGATTCTGATAGTTGTGTGTCTGGTGTCTGATTCTGATAGTTGTGTGTCTGGTGTCTGATTCTGATAGTTGTGTGACTGGTGTCTGATTCTGATAGTTGTGTGACTGGTGTCTGATTCTGATAGTTGTGTGACTGGTGTCTGATTCTGATAGTTGTGTGTCTGGTGTCTGATTCTGATAGTTGTGTGACTGGTGTCTGATTCTGATAGTTGTGTGACTGGTGTCTGATTCTGATAGTTGTGTGTCTGGTGTCTGATTCTGATAGTTGTGTGACTGGTGTCTGATTCTGATAGTTGTGTGTCTGGTGTCTGATTCTGATAGTTGTGTGTCTGGTGTCTGATTCTGATAGTTGTGTGTCTGGTGTCTGATTCTGATAGTTGTGTGTCTGGTGTCTGATTCTGATAGTTGTGTGTCTGGTGTCTGATTCTGATAGTTGTGTGTCTGGTGTCTGATTCTGATAGTTGTGTGACTGGTGTCTGATTCTGATAGTTGTGTGTCTGGTGTCTGATTCTGATAGTTGTGTGTCTGGTGTCTGATTCTGATAGTTGTGTGTCTGGTGTCTGATTCTGATAGTTGTGTGTCTGGTGTCTGATTCTGATAGTTGTGTGTGTTGGGTCTGATTCTGATAGTTGTGTGTCTGGTGTCTGATTCTGATAGTTGTGTGTTGGTGTCTGATTCTGATAGTTGTGTGTCTGGTGTCTGATTCTGATAGTTGTGTGTCTGGTGTCTGATTCTGATAGTTGTGTGTCTGGTGTCTGATTCTGATAGTTGTGTGTCTGGTGTCTGATTCTGATAGTTGTGTGACTGGTGTCTGATTCTGATAGTTGTGTGTCTGGTGTCTGATTCTGATAGTTGTGTGTCTGGTGTCTGATTCTGATAGTTGTGTGTCTGGTGTCTGATTCTGATAGTTGTGTGACTGGTGTCTGATTCTGATAGTTGTGTGACTGGTGTCTGATTCTGATAGTTGTGTGTCTGGTGTCTGATTCTGATAGTTGTGTGTTGTTTTTTTAGTTGTGTGTCTGGTGTCTGATTCTGATAGTTGTGTGACTGGTGTCTGATTCTGATAGTTGTGTGACTGGTGTCTGATTCTGATAGTTGTGTGTCTGGTGTCTGATTCTGATAGTTGTGTGTCTGGTGTCTGATTCTGATAGTTGTGTGACTGGTGTCTGATTCTGATAGTTGTGTGTCTGGTGTCTGATTCTGATAGTTGTGTGTCTGGTGTCTGATTCTGATAGTTGTGTGTCTGGTGTCTGATTCTGATAGTTGTGTGTCTGGTGTCTGATTCTGATAGTTGTGTGTCTGGTGTCTGATTCTGATAGTTGTGTGTCTGGTGTCTGATTCTGATAGTTGTGTGACTGGTGTCTGATTCTGATAGTTGTGTGACTGGTGTCTGATTCTGATAGTTGTGTGTCTGGTGTCTGATTCTGATAGTTGTGTGACTGGTGTCTGATTCTGATAGTTGTGTGTCTGGTGTCTGATTCTGATAGTTGTTGTGTCTGGTGTCTGATTCTGATAGTTGTGTGTGAGTGTGTCTGATTCTGATAGTTGTGTGTCTGGTGTCTGATTCTGATAGTTGTGTGACTGGTGTCTGATTCTGATAGTGTGTGTGTCTGGTGTCGATTCTGATAGTTGTGTGTCTGGTGTCTGATTCTGATAGTTGTGTGTCTGGTGTCTGATTCTGATAGTTGTGTGTCTGGTGTCTGATTCTGATAGTTGTGTGTCTGGTGTCTGATTCTGATAGTTGTGTGTCTGTGTCTGATTCTGATAGTTGTGTGACTGGTGTCTGATTCTGATAGTTGTGTGACTGGTGTCTGATTCTGATAGTTGTGTGTCTGGTGTCTGATTCTGATAGTTGTGTGACTGGTGTCTGATTCTGATAGTTGTGTGTCTGGTGTCTGATTCTGATAGTTGTGTGTCTGGTGTCTGATTCTGATAGTTGTGTGACTGGTGTCTGATTCTGATAGTTGTGTGACTGGTGTCTGATTCTGATAGTTGTGTGACTGGGGTCTGATTCTGATAGTTGTGTGTCTGGTGTCTGATTCTGATAGTTGTGTGACTGGTGTCTGATTCTGATAGTTGTGTGACTGGTGTCTGATTCTGATAGTTGTGTGTCTGGTGTCTGATTCTGATAGTTGTGTGTCTGGTGTCTGATTCTGATAGTTGTGTGTCTGGGGTCTGATTCTGATAGTTGTGTGACTGGTGTCTGATATTGATAGTTGTGTGTCTGGTGTCTGATTCTGATAGTTGTCTGTCTGGGGTCTGATTCTAATAGTTGTGTGACTGGTGTCTGATTCTGATAGTTGTGTGACTGGTGTCTGATTCTGATAGTTGTGTGTCCGGTGTCTGATTCTAATAGTTGTGTGACTGGGGTCTGATTCTACTAGTTGTGTGTCTGGTGTCTGATTCTGATAGTTGTGTGACTGGTGTCTGATTCTGATAATGTGTAACTGGGGTGAGATTCTGATAGTTGTGTGTCTGATGTCTGATTCTGATAGTTGTG